>SMDT01000102.1:0-213290 GCA_005392925.1 Aquilaria sinensis
TATTTGGCTAAACACAGTATCTCAAGAGGTATCTCCATGAAACATATCCATATACTCATAACTTAACATAACTTGGCACATAAGCATCCAACATATGTACATACAAAACCATGTACTAACAAGGCTACATATACACACAAAATAGCCTAAGTACAAGCATCACTAGCTTGGAAACATACCAAGGATGCTCCAAGTCCAAAATAGCCAAGGTTAAGTTTTACAAGCCTTGTACCCTTACTCCCCAAGAAGATTCCTAAATGTGCAATACAGCAGCACACACTGAAGCACCAACCCAATGACCATGTTCATGGTCATGAAAGTGAACACTACAATCAGAGCCATAGTCCACACATCCATCCTACACCTAGACTGATCCCACAACTACACAAGCCTGCAAAACTTAGAATATAAGTTTTGGCCTTAAACCATAAGACTTGTAATGCAAGTAATCATGCTAAGATTCAGTTGGCACATCCTTGAGCAATAAGTGTACTAACTAGCACACAAACTAGCAACTCAAGCAAACTACTCAAGCTGTATATCCTTTCCTGAAACAAAAATGTATGGGCAGTGAGTAACAATTACTCAGTAAGGATTCACAAACGACCATGTAAGGTCTATTTAGTTAAGTCCATGACTTAACCTCCATAAGCTTACTTGTCCTGCAAGAAAGACATGAAAACAAGGAAAACACAAAGAGGCCGAGACATATAATCATCATAAACCATCAATACATGGGTTAGCATGCACAAACAGACAACCAAGCACACAAAACACACACACACACCACAAGATACATTCAGCCATATTCATTAGCATGTGTCCATGTGCACTTTTTGCACTTCCATCTTCACAACTTTACTCCTATTCCACTAGAGCTCCGAATTCACTAGCAAGTTGGCCTCCCTCACCAGGAATTCTAACACATGCCATTAGCTTGACTAGCTAGCCAAATAATACAAGCCCGAAAGCTTCTCAATATGCCCATGAAGCAACTAAGATCACATAGCAAATTTCAACCATCATTTAGTTACTTTATTTACTTGCTCATGGAATATAACCAAGAATCCATAAACCGTGAAACCCTATCTCAAATTCAAAAGCTTGAGCTCTCGGTTGCTTAAGTAACTAAGGCCGAATGTTCCTCAACAAAGATGGCCTAACACATTTCAATTACCAATTAGGCAACAATACCCCTTGTTCATGGAATCTATGCCATGTATTCAAGGAAATCACAAGTAGTTACCTCAAAAACTAGCTTGAAAGCTCTTGGCCGAATCTTGCTCTTCCAATTTCCAAGCTCTGAACTTAAAATTCAAGGTCGCCTACCTCCGAATTTAAGGATTCCATGCTTGGTTTTGTGATCAAGCTTCCATTTCCACCTTAATTGGCATTAAAACGGCAGCAATTCTTCATGAACACTTCAAGAACACGCAAAGCCTTTTGGAACCTTTCAATTTTCGGCCAACAAAACTAAAATGCAACCATGCCCGTAAACACTTGTTTAATTTGGAGAACATGGCAGCCGGCAATGGACACATGTCCAATAAAATGGTATAATACTCCATTTGATCCCACGTTAATTTGCATGGTACGTTTCACCCTTCAAGTCTCCATAGTTACACTTTAGTCACTAAAATGCATGTTCTTTTCGGCATTAATCTTAGCTCATGGCCTACATTGCCAAGCTTTAATCAAAATGGCTAAAAAAGGTTATTAGCCCATGCACAATTTCGGCATTTTACTAAGCTTAATTGACCATATAATATTGGTATATTTCTTGATGGAAAACATAATAATAACCGGCCATCAAAGCCATCAAATAATTGGTCTAATTCCTCATTTTTCCTTGTACTTATTTGCATGGTGCCATTAACCCTTAAATGCCTCAATGTTTCATTTGCATCACCAGTTCAAGTGTACATTGTAGTCCTCCAACTTTAATTCATGCCAAAAACATCATGGTCTAATTTTCCATGCACACATAGAATCCAAACTTTCTTAGGTTTACACTTACACCTTTATCCCCATTTTCAATCAAGTCCCTCATGGTTTAAATTGGTTTTTTCTATAAATTCTTGGCCTAAGCCAAGTACTAAGGGATGGTCCTAACAGGAGGATTCTAGCTAAACAGAGTGCATTGAATGTTTTGATAATGATTTAGAGAGCTATTCTCACACGGTTCCTATATCCAATACAAAAGAATTAGCATAGGCATAAAAGTCTAGAGTAATTATACAATATTATCAAAATATATAAACATACCGTTGCACGTATTAAAACCTCAGAGTTAAACATAGTAGTGCATGGATTTGTTTCTGTGAAAGTACCAGCCCTAAAAGAAAATTATCCATCATAATATTCATTATGATTATGAAGATATAAAATAAAACTAAAATAATAAAAGTGACTACATACTTCTTTTTCAGTTGCTTTGCATCAATCATTGTCTTATTTTTTCTTTTTCACATTGAGGTAGTGGTACTTTTCTTACAACTCTTCTCAACACTATTTTTTATTATCAGCGATCAAGGACACCTTTTTGTGACCACTTGTATAAGATCTCGTAAACTCTTTTCACAAGAGATTACATCATTGTCACAATGTTCTTCCTCAACTTCAACAACAGGAAGTCTCAAGCCACGAAGTTCATCAACTAGTCTGCCTATACCACTAATAACAAGATCATAATGCTTCCTCAATCTTGGTGCCAATTCAAAAGCCCAAGACCATGTAAAATCACACTATTAGACCACAGAATAGAGGAATCAAACAAAGAATCCAACAATGCACATCGAGTAGCTTTTGAACTAACATACTCCTTTGGATCTCTTGTCCACCTCTTCAATACATACTGATGCCCATCAGCATCATCTTCATTGTGTGTAGTGGTGAATGCGGTAGGGACTTCAGGAGGTACAGGCGAGTCCTGAAAAAAGGTGCTCTGCGTGGATCACCTGTGATGGTCGGCAGCATCTTCGTGTGGCAGGCACGGTGAGGCCAGGAAGGACTTCCGGTATGGGAGAGAGCCCGAAAAGGGGATTCCTCAAGAGGACCTGCCTGAAACACTCTGAAAATAGGGATTAGGAGGTCCCCGGAGTCTTTTTCTAGGGAGGAGCCTCCGACGCCCAAGTCAGTGCTTTGAGAGGTGGAGAGGGAGTAGTAAGCACAAGAGACTTTTGCCTGCCGTGTTTTCCTAGGGGCTGAAAGGAGAGGATTTAGGGCGGAGAAAGGGGAGGGATCCAGCCCTGCCCGCCTGAGACCATTCCCCTGATATATATAAGAGGGGTGAGCCTTTCAGATTGTGACACGTGTATGGACGGATGTCATCCGTACTTCTGGATGTGGGGGCGCCTAGCCGCCTGCAGGCTCCTCGAGCCATGAGCTGTGACAAGCGTAGCCCTACATGACAGGACGTGGGCAGTGGCGGCGTGTCAGAGTGCATATGAGGGTGGTGTGCAGGGTGTGCGGGCAGAATGTCAGAGACTCCTTGATGGCTCCTGCTGTACCTCCGAGGTCCCCTTGGTTGATGTCTCCCTTCGGAGAGAGGGGCCTTTTCCTGGAGTGAGACTGGTACTTCAGGGTATTCCTTGGCTCCAAAGTTAGTCCTTCAGGGGACTTTCTCCTGCGTAAGGTAGCTGGTTCTTATCCCCCTAAGCTGGTTCGGTCGCCTTCCTGAGGGAGGCAATACGCTAGTTTCCCGAAGTTGGAATTGGCGGGCTACCGAGGTCGTGCACCTCAGGTGTCTGGCTCCCTCCTTTCCGGGGTTGTCAGGTGACCAGGGCGATAGCACTTCGGCTATCACATGCCCCCCTCGGAAAGCCGGAGTGGAGGCTTCGGCTAGTGGTCCTTTTGGGGGCACTTTTCAGGACTCGGAGCATGACGTTTGCAGGGGAGGCACTTCACCACCTAGGGGATATGCTTTGTTCAGACAGGTGTCACTTGTCTGCCCTTTGGTGTTCTTGAGATACCTAACCTCTTTACTTTTCCTGCCATAGGCTAGTGGATTGTCATGTCTTGGAACTAGGCGTGTTAGACTGGAGGGTGCACCCGAGTTTTCAAAATGTGAGAAAACACGTCCTAGTTTATCGTGACGGGCGACATGTGGCAGGTGCTGGTTGGGATGGGTATGTCTTTTCACATGCTAGGGGCAATTATGGCGACGTTTTGCCTTCACGCAGCAATTATGACGCCCTTCCGGCTACCATTCCTCGATCCATATAAGCCTCCTCCTGTCATACTCTTCATTTGTTTTTCTTTGCTCTCACTTTGCTCTTGTCTGCTCTTATGCCTTCTCTCCTTTTTTGTGGCAGTATTAACGGCGGCGCTTCTTCCGGCCACCTTTGACGATGGCGTCCACAAACCCTGACTTCGACAAGACTTTTGGTGGGTTCTGACTCTATAGATCCTTCGGTTTCTGCTTTTCTTTTAGCTTCTCAAAGTCATTTTTCTTCTTTTTGAAGTCTCTTTTTTGGCCAACCATGTCTTCACCTATTCCCAGGAGTTGGCAACCTCTTATGTCTCACCCTTGTTGCTCCACTTCTGAGAAATTAGAAAAGTGGACAGCCAAATTTTTCCTTCCCTCCTACGCCACCACGAAGTTACCCCACCTCGGCCACTTTAGCTTTATGAATCAAGACGATGAGGTTACCATTTTTTGAGCCCAACTGAAGGCCAGACTTCGGTTTCCTCCACCGAAGATGATTTATGACTTTTGCCAATTTCATGGCATAGCCGTAAATTAGCTTCCTCCCAACTCTTACTACTATTTCAACGCCTTTCTCTACATGTATGGGGTCTTCAGGGTAGAACCCCATTTTATCCTGTTCATGCAATATTACAAGCTCTATCCGGTTCCGAAGGGTGGCTTTCTGGGAGCAAAAAATTCATGTTCACCTTCGCTACCAAAGATAGCTGGCGAGGGTGGCAAAGGAAGTTCTTCTTCTTGAAGGTGGCGGAGGCCTGGTCATATGTTTCGACTAAGTGGGCTCGGGGAAAGCTGGAGATGGATGTCATGGATCCCAAACAGTTGCTCACTCCCGAGTTGGCGGCAAGGTTTGAGGACTTCGACAGACGTATCTGGGCTGTCGCCGACTGGGATGCCGAGGTCCCTCCATGCTCTGTCTATCCCTTCCCCATCATGTGGAAGCTCATGACCGATGAGGTCCTTCGGGAGTTGGGGGTAGTTAAGGAGCATAAGACGGATCTCGGCATGCCAGCTCCTGCTACCGAGGGGAACGACTCTTGGCTAGTGAAGCTCCTTCGAAGCGAGCTCACTTACGAAGCCCTTTTTGAAAGTAAGTTTCCTTTCAAAGCTTTCAGCAAAGCTTTCAGCATAAGTGCCTGTCTGGACTCACATTGATGTTTTCCCTCTTTTTCAGAGATGGGCGATGAATCTGCTGCCTACTATTAGTCTCTCTTCCTTGGTCAGGCCAAAAAGGGGGAACAAACGAAGAAAGGCGCCTCCAAGAGGCGCAAGACTACTGGGAGCGGACCGTCTTTGGCCAAAAAGGCAAAGCAGGACACCCTTCTTCCACCCCCGGAGGATGTGGTGAAGGTCGGCGGTGACATTGCAACTTCCACCAAGCTTGAAACTCCCGCCGAGCCTGAAACTCCCGCTGAGGTTCTTGCTGGGGTGGGCTCTTTGGCAGGGAGTCCCTCTGCTGAGGAGTTGGAAAAATGCCGAAGGGATAAAGGCAAAGATATTCCTGCCGATGTGGAGGAGGTCCGGGACTCCGATGATGACGTAGCTGAGGTTACACCTGGTTTGTCTCTTACCCCTTTTTAATACTCGTATCCCCATAACTTGTATAGTTAAGGAGCTTTGTCTGACTTACGCTTTCAACTTTTCAGAGGATCTGGCGCCCTCAGCTTGGATGGTTGGGCATGCCTGAAGGCGGGGTCTGCGGGATTCCCACATCTTGAAGGACAAAGTCCCAAGGGAGGCGTTCTGGTCTTTCACGAAGGACATGAACCTGTTCTCCGAGGATTGTCGGGAAATGGCTCCCCAGATGGCGAGGGGCGTGCTCACTCAGGCTTCCTTCAAGGCAGTTGCCAAGCAGTGTGCCTCCGAGGATACCCTTGCCGCTAAGGTTTCCGAGAATGCTGCCCAGGTAGTTCTTCAGGCCCCTTCATTTTTCCTCCCACTTTTTTTTTCTAAGTGTTTTGGCTTTTCTTGTGTAAATTTCACTAAGTACCTTCTTTTTTATAGCTCCTGGGGTATAATGGATACCTTCGAGCTTGGGCAGCAAAGTAGTCTTCGGTCCGAGCTTGGGCTGAAGATAAATTAGTGAAGGCCAAGGTCTTCTGCGCTAACTCGGTTGTGACGAACACCAAGTTCAGCCGAATAGCCAAGGAGAGGGTTGCCAAGCTTCGGGAGGAATTCTTGAAGGGCCAAGAGGAGCTCTTGAAGGATTTCTCCAAGAAGATGTCCGACCTTGGTGAGAAGGTTGTGAGCTTATCCTCGGCCAATGAGGCCATTCAGAAGGAGAAAGGAGAAGAGGCGGCTCTCCTGACAAAGGCTCTTGTTGACAACGCCGAACTTCAAGCCAAGGTCGACTCGCTGAAGAAGGATTCAAAGAAGAAGAAGAAGATAAAGGAGCTAGAGAAGGAGGTTGCAGATCTTCGGAAGGAGGTTTCGGATCTTTAGAATGAGGCGGATGACTTAGACGTAGAAAAAGACAAAGCCGTTCAAGCGACCAAGGTTGCCTTTCAGGACAGCTTCTGCCTAGCTCGTCACCACTTTTTGAAGAAATATCTGGACCTCAACCTTTCCTTCTTGGCTGCCCTGGATATTCCCGAGGGTCCTCGGTGGACTTGGTTGAAAGTCGAGCTCCTCAACCTACCATTTGCCCCTTCTCCTGCACTGAAGGCGGCGGCCAAAGACACAGGAGCCGAAGCTTCCCATGATGCCGGGGTCCCTTAGATATTCTAGGGCCTTTGCCTTCTTCTTTTTTCTTTGTGTTTTTCTTCTTGTAACCTTTTCCTTGTACCAAGACCTTCTTCAATGAATTTTCCTTCATAATTTGGTTAAGTCTTTTGAGCAATTTTTTGTTTCCTAGTTGCCCCGACCACTTTCGGTTAGGGGACCTCGGAGAGGTACACTTTGCTCGTTTCACCGGCCAACCTTCGGGTAAATGTTCGTTGTTGGCAAAGTTCCCTTAGGCAAAGTTTAACCTGCCCTTATCGGCTGTATTCGATAAACTTCACCTTCGGAAGAAAAATGTGACCTTCGAGATCATGTGCTTCAGCTTTGTTCGGCGAGTACTTAGTCGAAAACTTCTGTACTTAGAGAAATTTCTCACTTGTACAATTTCTCATCTAAAATTCTAAGCATAGAATTTCTTTAAGGCATCCGAGTGCCATGCATTTTTCAGTTTTCCTCCTTTGGTGTCGCCAAGCTTGTATACTTCTTTTCGGACCTAGTCTATGGCCAAATAAAGCCCTTTCCCATTTGGCCGAAGTACCCCATTGGACGGTTTTTGGGGTTTAAACTCGGCCTTTTCGAGGATGAGGTCTCCTTTCATTATTCCTTTTGGCCTATCATGCAGGTTTGCACCCATGGCCACCTTTTGCTGAAAGGCCCTTTTTCTTAGCTCGGCCATTCCTCTGTTTTCATCAACTAGGTCGAGCTTTCTTCCCAACCCGAGGTCGTTTCCTCTTTCGTTGAACACTTGTATTCTAACTGATGGCCGTACTATTTCAACAAGGATAATGGCCTCTGTACTGGAGATAAGTGAGAAAGGTGTCTCCCCCATGGCCCCTCGGGGAGTTGTCTGATAACTCCTTAGTACAGTAGGAAGTTATCCTAGCCATTTTCCCTTTGCTTCTTTTATAGTTCCTCTTTTATAGCTCTATTGGCTGCTTCAATTTGTCTGTTGCTCTGGGGCTGAGCTAGTGGGATGAAGTGCGTTTTTATTCCGAAATTGGTGATGAATTCTTGGAATCCCTTGTCCATAGACTGGGAACCATTATCGGCCATTATCACCGTCGGTATGCCAAATCTGCATATCATGTTCTTCCATATGAGCTTTTGTATATATTTTTCCGGAATGGTCGCTAGGGGTCCTGCCCCATTTCGCTTAGTGAAGTAGTCCACTGCTACTATGCAGAACTTCACACTTTCGGGTACTGTCGGGAGTGGCCCGGTGAGGTCTATGCCCCATACTGCAAAGGGGCAAAAGTAATCTTCTGGGGCTACCCACTCCGAAGGTAGCCTTTGGGTGCTAGAGTGTCTTCGGCCCTTTCCACACTTCCTGGATGAATTGTCTTGCACCCTTTTTACCGATACATCTCTATAACGGACTTGCGTACCCTTGCTGGTATAATTCCTCTTTAATTAGGTGATAGCCGAGGTGCCCGTCACTGGCCGAGCTCCCAAACTTGACGGAGTACCGACTTCGGCAGAGGGAAACTGCCAGTCGAGGTCAGAAGGATAAATGATCCCCCTGGCCTAATGTAGGGAATTCGCTTCCTTAGGAAATAGTAGGACCAACCTCGGTAGAGCGATCGGACCCTCTTCGGAAACAGAAGTACCCCTCGAAGGAACCATCCTCGGAAATATATTCCCCGAGATGTTGGAGTAACCTCGGAAGGTACGAACAAAGCATTTAAGGAGCCTCTGACACCTCTCCATAAAGTCGTCCCCCAAGTACATTCTGACACGCTATCACTGGGGTACACCATCAGAGGGACACCTCGATACGACACTCTCGGAATGCCTAGGCTGTCAGCCTGGCGACTTTTGCTGAGATAAGCGTCCCTTCGTTCCCGGAAAAGCAGGGATCGCATCTCACCGGACACGTGTCGTAATCTGGGACGACTATAAGAGGAGAATGGCTTCTGTACGCCTCCTTTATAAAACACCCAGAAAGCATCCTAGCCAGGTAAGAAGAAAGTTCTCTTTGAATACACAGAAGGGCACATAATTCAGTTATCTGAAAGTACGGACTTGGGCATCGGAGGCTCCACCCCGGGAATACACACCGGGGACCTCCTAACCCACGTTTTCTGGAGTATTTCAGCTACTCTCCACTGGGGAATCTCCTCCCAAAGTGTTCTCCTCCATCAGAAGTCTGCCCTACCCATACAATGACACACGATGAAGCCGCTGCAGGCCATCATTTCGCGCCGTCTGTGGGAACTCTATCCCATGTTGCCATCGTGGAGACTCGGCACTCGATGGACAAAGGGATTTCAAGATCCCCCCTCGCACCTGAGACTCAACAGGCGACCACTCTGCCTGTTGCAGAAACTTCTGTGATGGAGGACGATCGTCCTGTAACGGTAACGATGAGCTTCCTACGAGATTTCCAGTGTTCTATTGTTGCCAAAATCACTCAGCAGCTTGATCAGAGGTTGCCGCAACCTCCACCCACTCAAAGGGCTTCACCCCCGACCATTCGTCGGGAAAGGAGCTCGAGATCTACCCACCGGAGTTCAAGGAGTGGGGATTCCCTTGACGCATGTTCAATGGAAAGTGAACCCGTTGGGGTGCGGCCCGCCAGAAGGGGAGCCCCAAAAGAAACCAGGGCCTCCTGTCAATGAAGCGCGTCCCCTTACCAGAGGTCCCCATCTTCCCCTCGCCGGAGTCGTTCCCCAAGGCGAGGGAGAAATTCACCACCATCGGTGAACGCGCGATGACAAGAACGCGCGTCCCCTTACCAAAGGATCCGAGGAAGGCTGGAAAAGGTCAAGAAATAGATCTCCCGAAAACCAGTCTGGTCCCGGTTGTCCGACTCCTACACCAGAAAGGAGTCACCTTTCGTACACGAAGTAATAGAGGCGCCTATGCCCAGTGATTTCAGGGTTCCTCGTCTGGAAACGTATGACGGGCGAAGTGACCCCCAGGCGCACCTGACAAAATATAAGCGAAGTATGGTGCTCCATGGCGTGGACGATGCCACGCTCTGTAAATGCTTTGAGGTGACGCTCTCAGGACCAGCAACAGCGTGGTATAGCTCTTTGCCCCAGGGAAGTTTGCTGAGCTTCCAAGAACTATCTACTGCTTTCACCCAACAGTTTATTGGTAGTAGGCCAACTGCCAAAATGCCAGTGCAAATGTTTGACATAGCTCAGAAAGGAGGGGAGACCATCCGCGATTATGTTGAAAGGTTCAATCGAGAAGCACTGAGCGTACCAGACTTTCGGCCGGAAATTCGCATCCTGGCAATGGTCAGAGGACTGCGGAGGGACTCCCAGCTGTTTTACGAGTTCTCCAAAGACCCCCCAGAAACTCTTGGGGAATTTTACAGAAGAGCCGAACAACACATGACGGCCGAAGAACTCAGAATGGGAGGACCTAAGGGCGAACACCCTCGCACCGAAGGACCTAGCCATCAGCCGCGCCAGCAGAACGAGGGAGAACGGCCCCGCAGGCAAAGAGGGAAGAGGCCCGCAGCATTCACTCCCTTGAACACCACAAGAGCTAGCATTCTAATGGCGCTAGAAAGGCAAGGGACCACAGTCCCAAGGCCAAAGGCCATGGCCCCGGAGAATAAAAGGAATATGAAAAAATTCTGTCAATTTCACCGGGATCATGGCCATGACACTGAAGCCTGTTATCAGTTGAAGAAGTACATCGAGTCCCTGATCAAACAGGGTCAACTTCGACGATATCTGCGGATGCCCTCTCCAAAAGGGAGAAAGGAAGAGCAGAGGAGAGCAGACGATGAAGAGTATGACTCAGATAGACGGCGGGACCGAAGTCCCCGGAAAAGTCTGCCACCCTCGGCAGGGATTATCCAAACCATCACTACTGGGATACCCTCGGCCGAGAGAAAAAGAAAAATGAGAGAAGTCTCCGTCATGGAGTACGGGAGCTCCTCGCGAAGGCTCACCCGTAGGGATGGGTCTGTAATAAAGTTCCCTCACGACGACCCCCTCCTTGTCATGGCAAGGATAGGGAACTGGGACGTCAAGAGAGTGCTCCTCGACGACGGCTCGAACACCGACGTCATTTTTTCTCATCTGCTGCGTAAATTAGACATCTCAAAAAGTGACCTTAGCCCAGTCAGTTCCCCCACCTTCGGCGTCGGACCATCTGAACTTCCAGTCCTTGGGTACATCGACCTGCCTGTGATGCTGAAAGGGGTCTCGCCCAAAAGCAAAGAAGAGTTAATCGCCTCCGGCAGGACAAGATTTATAGTCATTGATGTGCCGTCAGCATATAACGCCATTCTGGGGAGGCAGACTCAGGGCAATTTTCACATTCGGCCAGACATAAGTACCTGACGGTCACCTTCACCACCGAAGATGAAGATGCTGAAATCTTCATAGATCAGGCCGAGGTTAGAAAAGTCTTCACGAGGTCCGGGCAAAGCCCAACCAAGATCCAGGTACAGACTTCGGCAGAAGGAAAAAAGGTCTTGATGGATGAAAAGGCAACGGCAGAAGAAACGGAAAGCCTCAAAAAAATAGAAACAGAAGATATAGAATTAATCCCCGGCCGAAAAACTCGAATTGGGAAAAAACTAGCCGAAGGGGACAAAAAGAGGCTTGTATCCTTTTTGTGCATGAACAAGGATCTATTTGCTTATTCACCGAAGGATATGCCTGGGGTTGACCCCAGCATAATCCACCACAATCTTAGAGTGCAACCACACGTCAGACCAGTTCGGCAGAAAAAACGGAATCTATCCGCTCACAAAAAGACCTTCGTCAAGGCCGAAGTTAGTCGCCTCATTGAGGCCGGGGTAATAAGGGAAGTAAAATACCCCGAATGGCTCAGCAATGTGGTTATAGCCACAAAAGAGGGTAGTGAAAAGCTCTGAATGTGCATCGACTTCCGAAACTTAAACGATGCCTGTCCAAAAGACTCCTACCCATTACCGGCCATAGATCAGCTGGTAGACGCAACTGCCGAGTATGGACTGCTTAGCTTCCTCGACGCCTTTAGCGGGTATCATCAGATCCGAATGAACCCCGAGGATGAGGAAAAAATGGCATTCATCACAGAGATAGGCACTTACTGCTATGTCAGAATGCCCTTCGGGCTAAAAAATGCAGGAGCCACCTACCAAAGACTGATGAACAAGGTATTTGACGCGCAGATCGGTAGGAACATGGAAGTGTATGTCGACGATATGATAGTCAAGAGCAAAGTGCCCAGTAATCATATCACCGACTTAACCGAAACCTTCCAACGACTTCGAGAGTTCGGCATTCGCCTTAATCCCGAAAAGTGTGTGTTCGGAGTAAATGCAGGAAAATTTCTCGGGTTTATGGTGTCAGAAAGGGGAATAGACGCTAACCCTGAGAAAGTGAAAGCCCTGCTGAATTTCCGGACACCTACGTCTATCAAAGACATACAGAGGCTTACCGGGAGGATCACTTCCCTAAGTAGATTCATCTCCAGGTATGGTGACCGATGTCGCCCGTTTTTCAAAGTACTCACCAAAGTCTCCAAGGAAGGTGGTACCTCCGGAATCCAGGAACATCCATGGAATACAGAATGCCAGAAAGCCTGGGGAGAGCTCAAAAGTTATCTAACTCGCCTCCCAACACTTCGGCAACCTCGGGAGAGGGAACCTCTCATTCTTTATCTAGCAGTCACTGAAAAGACGGTGAGTTCCGTCTTAGTGAAAGAAGAGGGTGGGAAACAATGGCCGGTGTATTACGTAAGCAAATCCCTGCATGGCGTCGAGACGAGGTACCCGTTGCTCCAAAAAGCTATCTACGCGTTAGTACTGGCGGGTAGGAGATTGCGACCCTACTTCCAAGGACACGCCATCACCGTACGAAGTAATTTGCCCCTGCGAGATGTGATGAAAAAAGTGGAGCATTCGGGAAGACTCTCAAAATGGTGCATCGAGCTCGGTGAATACGACATTACTTACGAGCCTAGAAGGGCAATAAAGGCTCAGTCACTTGCAGACTTCATAGCTGAGATCCCCGAGATTGAAAAGACCGAAGCACTCGCGGGAGGTGAAACAGAGACTGACCCAGAATGGAAGCTCTTCGTCGATGGAGCGTCAGGCGCAGAGCATCAAGGAGCTGGAATAGTTCTTCAGGGTCCCGAAGGCATGGAAGCTTCTAAAGCGGTCAAATTCGGTTTTAATGTTACCAATAACATTGCCGAATATGAAGCCCTCATAGCCGGACTGAAAATGGCCAGAAAAGTAAGTGTGAAGAACCTTGTGGCCCACAGTGATTCACAGTTAATAGTCCGACAAACAAAGGGAGAATACGCGGCAAAGGACCCAATTTTGGCCAAGTATCACGACCTCGTTCAGAAACTCATTGAGGATTTCGACTCAGTGCACATAAAGAACGTGCCCCGAAGGGATAATACCCAAGCGGATGCCTTGGCCAAGGCGAAGGAACCCACTGAAGTGCTAAAACACCCCAACATGGAGTTAATGTGCATAAAAACCTCGGGGGAGGGATGGCAAAGCTCCCTCAAGAGATATTTGGCAACTTCAGAGCTTCCCGAGGACCCTAAAGAAGCCGCAAAGGTCCGAAAGCGTGCATGGAGGTACTTCCTTATTGGGGAAGAGCTGTACAGACAAGGGTACGCAAGCCCTCTACAAAGATGTATAGGCAAGGACGACGCCAAAGTAATACTTGAAGAAGTACATGAAGGAGTGTGTGGCTCCCATATAGGAACAGACGCCCTCGCAGGAGTAATACTCCGCCAAGGTTACTTTTGGCCTACCCTAAGGAAGGACGCAAGGCAATTCGTCCGAAGATGCGACAACTGCCAAAGACACGCCAATATCCAAAAGCTACCCTCGGAAAGAATAAATGCAACAGACTATCCCTGCCCCTTCGCCATATGGGGCATTGATCTCATCGGACCTCTCCCAAATGCCCCCGGCGGAGTAAAATTTTGCATCGTCGCAGTGGACTATTTCACTAAGTGGATAGAGGCAGAACCGCTAGCATCAATCTCGGCGAAGGATGCTCAAAAATTCGTATGGAAGAACATTATATGCCGATTTGGCATTCCGAGGGTGATAGTGGCCGATAACGGGACTCAATTCACGGACAAGGGGTTCCAGGAATTCATGGAGGACCTTGGCGTCAAGATACATTTTGCCCCAGTGGCTCACCCTCAGAGCAATGGGCAGGTCGAGGTATCTAACAGAACAATAAAAGATGGCCTGAAGAAAAGGCTAAAAGAGGCAAAAGGGAAATGGCCAGGAGAGCTCCCAAGTGTGCTATGGAGCTACCGAACGACTCCCCGAAGAGCCACGGGAGAGACTCCTTTCTCGCTCGTATACGGGACTGAGGCCATCATTCCCATTGAAATCATGCAGCCCTCGGTAAGAGTACAGGTGTTCGATGAAGGAGGAAATGATCTTGGACTGAGAGCAAAACTGGACCTCCTCGAAGAACACCGCGAAATGGCCGAGTTAAGGAGAAAGGCCTTCCAGCAGTGGATAGCACGCACCGCCAATTTACATGTAAGAAAAAAGGAGATCAAAAAGGGAGACCTTGTTCTCCGAAAGGCCGAGTTCAAACAGCGAAGGCCATCAGAAGGGGTACTTCGGGAAAATTGGAGTGGACCCTATTTGGTCCTCGACGAAGTTCGCCCAGGGGTCTTTAAGTTGGGTAATATTGAGGGAGTAGAGTTGAAGAATACTTGGCATTCAGACTCTCTGAAAAAATTCTATACTTAGACATTTTTTCGAAGAAAGCCTGTAAGATACTCCTCCCCGAAGTCGTCAGTAAAAATACATGATGAATATGCCCTCGTTACCGAAAGAGTATGCCTTGACGATTCTTCCTTACGAAATTCCTTACTAAGCTTAAAAACCCGTCCGAACAAGAAAGGAGTCCAAAAAGGTTCCTTCCGAAAAATAAGGTGCAGGTGTTCGCCAAAAATGCACACTTAGAATCATACCAGCTTCTGAGAAGGCATATTCGGAAGAAAGAACGGAGAATGGAGGAAAAAAATTCTTCATTAAAAAAAAATTCTAAGGCAAAAAATACAAAGAAGGAAGAAGAAAGCCTATGACTGAGCAGGGGTATCCGACGTTTCTCCAACATTATCATCCCCGGATGGCTCAGTCAAAGACACAGGCCGAGCCGGAGGAAGATTGAGGAACTCGACTTTGGACCATGAAGATCTGGGCTCTTTGGGAAAATCCAAAGCAGACAAGTAAGAAAGGTCAAGCCCAGGGTGCCGAGCGAGGACCTGGTGACGAGCCAAGCAAAAACCATCTTGGTAAGACGTCTTCGACATTTGCTCGCTACGGTCCTTCTCGGCGCCAAGAGCCGCCAGCTCAGCTTTTAGCGCGACAATCTTCTCCTCCAGCTTCTTCTTCTTCCTGCTCTTCGTCTCCTTCTTCTTCAGCGACGCAATCTCAGCCTGGAGATCGGCATTCAAAGCGAGTGCCTTCGCAAGATCCTCGCCATCTTGAGCGGTCTTCTTCCGAAGGGCCTCATTCTCTAAAGAAAGAGTCACGCACTTTGAGCCGAGGTCTTCAACCTTGGCTGAGAAATCGGTAAGAAGCTCCTGCCTGCTGGACACAACCTCGGCCCGAAGACTCCCAAGGTCCTCCTTCGCGATTTTGTTTAACTCGCCATATTTTAGGGCATATTGGGCGAGAGACTCCTTCATCTTGCGCAAGGAATCTTCGGACCGAGAGCGGGTCTCCGTTTGTTTCGCTGACCAGGCGCGGAAGTACCCGCTATATGCCAAAAGCTGCAGAAAAACAGAGGCGCCAAATAAGTATCGGAAGGCAGTGATAGCTTAGAAGAGCAATTTTCTAAAAAACAAGAAAAGGAAGGATCACCTGAGCAGCGTGCTCGGTCATCCTCGCCGCAAGGATCTCTTCGCTGGGACATTCGGTGGTAAGGGACTGAAAGGTGGCGTTAGTCAGCACCCCCGCCGCCATTTGCGGAGCCATCAGCTGGCTTTCCTCAGACAACAAATCCATGTCTTCTGTGAACGTCCAGAAGGGCTCCCATGGCACCTTGTCCCGCAGAATCCGTCGGTCCCGAAGAGCCCTCCGACGGGCATAAGTCTCTACCCAGGAAGCAGTAGGGGCATTCTCTGCAAGGTCACGCCGAAGTTCTGTCAAGACATCATCCCTTAGCCATTCATCCAAAAAATCGTAGATACAAAAAATACTGAGATTTGTAGCGGAATGGCTAAGGAACCAACCTGGTGGAACTTCGGGGACGCACTCTTCAGAACTGACCTCCCGAACATCCGCAGTGACATTCTTTCCCTTCCTCCTTCGGCCCTCTTCAAACTCGGGGGCTGACGTTCGCTCTGCTGGAATCTCGGTAGCAGGGGTAGGACTTAGTGTCTCCCCGAGGATGTCAGGGTCCGAAGAAGGGTTCTCGGCGGTCGGAAGTTGAGCAGAGGACTGATCTTCCACCTCAACTACGTTCTCGGGGGAAGGAGGAGTGGTAGCCTTGGCCTTCTTGGACTTAGAAGGGCCGGCAGTCAACTTCTTCCTCTTACCAGAAGTCTTCCTACGTACTTGCTCCCCTCGCTTAGCCTGACTATCGAAGAGTGATTTATAAAACTCGGCAGACTGATCGCCCATCTCTGCAAAAAGGTAAAATATCAGTGTAAGTCCAAAAGGAAAGCAGATACCAAATCCTGGAAGATGACTTACTCTCAGAAAAAGCCTGATAAGAAATTTCACGCCGAAGGAGCATGACTATCCAGGCTTTCTTCCCCGGAAGAACAGGCATGGGCATGCCGGGGTCACTCTTATGGGCAGTTATCACTCCCAGTTCCCGAAGAACTTCCTCTGACATAAGATCCCACTTAATGGGAAAAGGGTAGGGTGAACGTGACGGAGCGCCGGAGTCCCAGTCCGACACTAACCGAATACGTTTGTCGAAGTTGTCAAAATCGGCAAGCAATACCGGAGTGAGGAGCTTTCGGGGATCGACGACGTCGACCTTCAAAGTCCCCGAAGCCCATCTAATAGGCACATGTCTCCAAGACTCGGGAACCCGGAAAAAGAAAAACTTCTTCTGCCACCCTCGCCAACTATCCTTATTGTCAAAGGTAAACATAAACTTCTTACTCCCGGACCCTCGGGGAAGGAGGTAGTAAAAACCACCCTTCGGGACCGGGTGGAGTTTGTAGTATTGCATGAAGAAGAGGAAGTGGGGGTTTATGCCGAACACCCCGCACATGCAGAGGAAAGCATTAAAGTAAGAGTAAGAATTTGGGGGGAGTTGGTTCACGGCAATACCGTGGAATTTGCAGAATTCGCATATCATGCGATGAGGGGGATACCGAAGACCGGCTTTCAGCTGAGCTCGGTAAACGGTAACCTTCCCCAAAGAAGCAGCTGCGTAAGCGTAAAATCCCAGCAAAGGTAACCTCAGTGTGATGTAAGAAGGGAGGTAGTACTTGGCCACCCACTTTTTCATCTTTTCCAAAGTAGTGGAACAGGGGTAAGCCTCAAGAGAAGCAAGGTTTTCAGAAAGAAGGCGCACAATCATCAATGGAGTCGGACTTAATGGAGTCAGATTTGACATTTTTCAAAAAGAAAAAGAGAGATGACTTTGGGAAAAATAGAGGAACAACGACAAACCACGAAAAGGAACACCCACCAAAGACTTTGCCAAAACCTGGGCTGCGAAACACCGCTGCAAGGAACCGCTGGAGGTCACTCTACCATAAGAATCGCCGCCGGAAAAAGGAAAAGGGCAAGAAAAGGCTCTAGAACAGACGAGAGCTAAAACAAAAGAGTGAGGCAAAATGGGACGGAAGGTGCTTATATAGACCGAAGAAGGATAAGTGAAACGTCGTCATGTAACCGCCTCATTATTACTCCTTGAAGGCGAAGAGGTGCAGTTGACGTAACCAGCATAACTGTTTCGCCATCCAACAGCGTCCACGTGTCACACGGCGCGAGGAACCAGGGCACGCCCCTCTAACATCGTGAAAATCCAGGCACAGTTACCCATGACTGACACGCCTAGCCAAAGGACGCGATAATTCACAGACCCGCGGCAGAAAAAGCAAAAAGAAAAAAGTAACGTACATTCCGAGGACATCAAGAAAACTCGAGGTGGGTACCTTGGCTCCGAGGAGACGACTTCTGAAGCGAGGCAACTTTCCAAGAAAAGTTTCAGCCGCCAGATTGGCAAAGGGACGTTCTCGAAAACATAGCCGAAGCACCCGCTCCGGCTCTCCAGGAGGGGGCATGTGATAGCCGAGGTGCCCGTCACTGGCCGAGCTCCCAAACTTGACGGAGTACCGACTTCGGCAGAGGGAAACTACCAGCCGAGGTCAGAAGGATAAACGATCCCCCTGGCCTAATGTAGGGAATTCGCTTCCTTAGGAAATGGTAGGACCAACCTCAGTAGAGCGATCGGACCCTCTTCGGAAACAGAAGTACCCCTCGAAGGAACCATCCTCGGGGAATATATTCCCCGAGACGTTGGAGTAACCTCGGAAGGTACAAACAAAGCATTTAAGGAGCCTCTGACATCTCTCCAAAAAGTCCTCCCCCAAGTACATTCTGACACGCCATCACTGGGGCACGCCATCAGAAGGACACCTCGATACGACACTCTCAGAATGCCTAGGCTGTCAGCCAGGTGACTTTTGCTGGGATAAGCGTCCCTTTGTTCCCGAAAAAGCAGGGATCGCATCCCACCGGACACGTGTCGTAATCTGGAACGACCACAAGAGGAGAATGGCTTCTGTACGCCTCCTTTATAAAACACCCAGAAAGCATCCTAGCCAGGTAAGAAGAAAGTTCTATTTGAAAACCCAGAAGGGCACATAATTCAGTTATCTGAAAGTACTGACTTGGGCGTCAGAGGCTCCTCCCCGGGAATACACACCGGGGACCTCCTAACCCACGTTTTCTGGAGTGTTTCAGGTACTCTCCACTGGGGAATCTCCTCCCAAAGTGTTCTCCTCCATCAGAAGTCTGCCCCACCCATACAATGACACACGATGAAGCCGCCATAGGCCATCATTAGGGAATATCGTCCGGAACATATTCGCACTTTTTGCCGCTTCATGAGGATTTTCGGTACTCTTAAGTTGCGAGATACCTCTTTGTAGGATCTTTCCTCCCTTTGTCCAAGGTTGCTGTACCTAGCGTTGCCATGCTCGGATGGCCCAACATTTTGGTAACCAAATTTGATGGCTTTGGTGGCCTCCTTGCCCTCGGGCCCCCGAGGGGCTACTCCAGCGCCCTGCTGTTCTGCGCTTGGGATTTCTTCGACAGGGAGTTTCCACTCTTGATCTACCTTCGCTCGGTCTCCCTCGTTGGTTTCAACATTTTCCATTTCTGGGGTTTCGGCAATGAAGTCTGCCAGTGCCTGGGCTTTTATTGCCCTTCTAGATTCATACGTGATGTAGTATTCTCTGAGTTCGATGCACCATTTTGATAGTCTTCCCGAATGCTCTACTCTTTTTCATGACGTCGCGCAGAGGCGGGTCACTCCGGACAATGATAGCATGTCCTTGGAAGTAGAGTCGTAGCCTTCTGCCTGCAAGTACAAAGGCATAGACGTCCTTTTGGGGCAATGGGTATCTGACTTTGTTTTCGAGGAGACGAAAACTTTTCTTTGGGTGCAGAACTCCTTCGACGGGGAGGTCTGGGTCATCTTGACCCTGTTTTTCCTGTATGTCACGTTCCGAGGGGTATGCTTCCCGTCGAGGACTCATCTCGTTAATCTTCGCTTCCATGAACTCCTATGAGTTGACATAGGACTCTTCTCCCAATGAGGTACTGATGAGGAGAGCCTTCGGCCCGAATTTGGCTGCGGCCAACTTCGGTCTAACTACTACGTCGTTTCAGCCACGACAGAGCGTGGGAACTCATGCAGAAAGGCCATGGTAATAGTCAAAGGACGTTCGTCCTCGGGCAGGGAAGTCCCTGCTGCAGTTGTTCGGTTGCCGGTTGAACCTCTGGCGCGGACGGGGACCTCGGAAGTCGCTTGTCCTTAGAACGCCAAGTTTCAACAACGACGACCTGGGAGTCTTTCCCACAGACGACGCCAAATGATGCCCATCAGCATCATCTCCACTATGTGTAGTGGTGAATGCGGTAAGGACTTCAGGAGGTACAGGGGAGTCCCGAAAGAAGGTGCTCTGCGTGGATCACCTGTGATGGCCGGCAACATCTTCGTGTGGCAAGCACGGTGAGGCCGGGAAGGACTTCTGGTATGGGAGAGAGCTCGAAAAGGGGATTCCTCAGGAGGACCTACCTGAAACACTCAGAAAATAGGGGTTAGGAGGTCCCCGGAGTCTTTTTCCGGGGAGGAGCCTCTGACGCCCAAGTCAGTGCTTTGAGAGGTGGAGAGGGAGTAGTAAGCACAAGAGACCTTTTCCTGTCGTGTTTTCCTGGGGGCTGAAAGGAGAGAATTTAGGGCGGAGAGAGGAGAGGGATCCAGCCTTCCCCGCCTGAGACCTTTCCCTTGATATATATAAGAGAGGGTGAGCCCTTCGGATTGTGACACATGGATGGACGGATGTCATCCGTACTTCTGGGCGTGGGGGCCCCTAGCCGCCTAAAGGCTCCTCGGGCCACGAGCTGTGACAAGCGTAGCCCTACATGATAGGACTTGGGCAGTGGCGGCGTGTCAGAGTGCATATGAGGGTGGCGTGCAGGGTGTGCGGGCGGAATGTCTGAGATCCTTGATGGCTCCTGCCGTACCTTCGAGGTCCCCTTGGTTGATGTCTCCCTTCGGAGAGAGGGGCCTTTTCCCAGTGTGAGACTGGTACTTCGGGGTATTCCCTGGCTCCGAAGTTAGTCCTTCAAAGGACTTTCTCCTGCAGAAGGTAGCTGGTTCTTATCCCCCGAAGCTGGTTCCGTCGCCTTCCCGAGGGAGGCGATATGCTAGTTTTCCGAAGTTGGAATTGGCGGGCTACTGAGGTCATGTACCTCAGGTGTCTGGCTCCCTCCTTTTCGGGGTCGTCAGGTGACCATGGCGATAGCACTTCGACTATCACATACCTTGGAGGCAGTGAATGAACCATTTTCTTCAAAAAAAATAACTAAAATATGCCTGCGTAAGATGCCCATGAACTCATACTTTTTATAACTACAATGGGCTTGAGAAGATGAAACCTCAAAAGAAACCATGCAAAATGGTTTTTGTTTACTAATCTCTTGCACCTTGTAGAGCTTAGAGTAACTGCAGTTCTCAACTTTATCCGAAACAAATTTTTGAGCATTAATTAACTCATCTTGGAGAAATTTGAATATCTTTATGGTGTACACCTAAGATGCTTTAGCATCCATGGGATATAGAGTTTTAAATATTGTCTTTGAGTTCATGATCTTGAAGTTTTGTTATCGTTCTTTATTATATCAAGCATCTAATGCTTATTCATATTGCTTCATAAACTTAGTCACAAGAGTACTAGCATTGACATGATCCTTGAAGAACTTATTTAAGCTTTCACTTTTCTGAGTTGTTGACATGCCAGCATAAAAAACATTGTGCAAAAATGCTGGAACCCATTTCTCACAAACAGAATATATTTTGTCAAGCCAATAATTACCTTGCAATTTATACTTCAGCATGATGTGCATCTAAGCATCTTCAAACTTCTCAGGTGAAATTGATCCATGAATACAACTATTAAACTCTTTCTTAAAATTTTCATTTTGATGATAAATATGACTTAAATTTTCTAGAAATTTCTTCTCTATGTGCCACATACAATAGTGATGAACAATGTCTAGAATAATTTCAGTAATTGCATTTACGGATGGCTAAATCTTGGTTTGTATTGATCATTGATGGTGGCCTCCTAGACACTGCTTTAAGCCAAGTATTCAGAAACCAAGTAAAAGTATCTTTTGTCTCATCCCATAACAGAGCACAACCAAGTAAAATTGACTAGAAATGGTAATTTACTCCAACAATAGGTACAAATAGTATCGTATGCTTATTTGTCAAGTAAGTAGGATCAAATGCCACAACATCACCAAGTATTTGTATGCTATCCTCGAACATGAATCAACCCAAAAGCAATTTACAAGACACCCATCAATATCTGTCTGTATGGCATAAAAAAATCTAGGATCCTTTGTTTGACAATTTTTGAAATAATCTAACATCATTTGAGCATCCCCTCTGCCAACAAGTTTTTCCCTTTTTCTTTTCAAGTAATTATAAATATCACGATTAGCCACCGTAAGATTATCGATTCTACCAGGTTCATGACGAACACTTGAGTCATTGAGAACATCTATGAGATCATGTTAAACCTTTGCGAATTGCCTGTGTGATCAAAGACACTGTATACTCTTTGGAGTAGCCAACTCATGTTTGTGCCCTGCAAAATATTGTGGTACAACCCATTGTTCACCTCTCTTTGCTACTGTAAGCACTGCTTTACATCATTCTCTACTTTCATTTGGAGCTTTACGAACATGTCTTTCCTTTACATACTCCTTAGCACGAGAAGCTTTTTTTTAAACAAACAAATACTTGTTTAATTATTGCCTTGTCAGATCTAGACCTCATGAGTTTGTTTTTCAGGATACTAAAACCAACACATTTAGCATATCTGTTATAGTAATGTTCTACATCATCTGGTGATGTTAATTCTATACCAATAAAAAGCTCCAACGGCTCAGCATTTGTTATATCCTTATTATTCTCAATCAACTCAAACTCCTCATGTGAGACATTAGTTTGTTCAACCATGCAATCTTCTATTTGGAACTCATCTTCAAACACTTCTAGCAAATCTTCCATTCTAAAATAAACCATAAATGAAATTATTAATGTTAAATGGTAAGCAACAAAAAATTTTAGGCAAATCTTCCATTCTAAAATAAATCAAAAAAATTATCAATCCTCTAGCATGTTTGAAGAATGAATTTGAGAAGAAGCCAAAGTTCCAAGAGTTCATTCAAGGCATGACATTGGACAAGAAGGCTTGCTTACTTGCCTGCATTTTTGTGGAATCAAACCCATTGTATGTCACCTTAGATCCAAAATGGACTACAATATATTGTTTATTATTGTTGAATGTGGTCAAGTAAACATACGCACACACACATATACATATGTATATACAAACACACCATTTTTTTTAAAGAGAAGATTTTATTAATAAAACAATAATTGTTCAGAAGGGCAACATGTAATAGAACAATAACTTGCCACATACAACAGACAACAGGGTAAGGGTGGACACAAAATAGCCAAAAAATAGCCATGATAAGGAAGAACAAAACTGTCATTTACGCTCTTTCTTATTTTTACATGAAAATCAAAGCTCAATGCAATGATGCCTATAATTGCAAATAGCCACAAGTAATAACACAAGCAAGAAAAGAACTAACTCCTGTTCTTTCTAATTTTTAAATTAAATTCAAAACCTTAATGGGATAATGCGTATAATTGCACCAATTATTATGACAATAACATTCTCATTCCTGATTTCGCTCACTCATTCATCCAATCCAATACATCTATTCAAGAACATGGGAAACAAATATAATCTATTTTCTCAATTTTCTAAGAAAGGTCAATTTTTATGGCTTCCACAGAATTGCTTTTAATTGAAGGAAGCCAAATTATAGAGATTGTACTTGGAACAATAATTACCGATTAATTTAGCTCTGTCTACTAATAGCCGAAGGGATATGGCCCTCGCAATCTCTTGATCAGCTATCTTGAAACCACCCTTAGTAAAGACTTAGCCTCGACCTCGTGGCACACTCACACACCACCCTCGAAAAAGGAACATGACTAACTTCGGGAAAAGGTGTCTTTCACCACCTCGAATTTATGAACCTACCAACCTCAGAAAAGCAGATCCACCATCCTTGATAGAGGAAAACGTCTCCCGAAGGTGACCCTCTCTACTGAAGGGCCTTCCCCATTAGCCCTTGGGGAAAATCTCTGCCCGAAGGGGTCTCACAGAGATATGACAAAAACGGTTCAGAAGCCTCTAACAAAGAGACCTCGCACACGCCCCTGCCCTCTGGCAAGAACGGCCTACGGCCAGCTGGAGGTGCCCATCTCTGAAGGTATTGATCAAATCTGACAAAACACGTGTCATGATTTGAACGAGCTGTGCAAACGGCCTCCTCGCTCCACCCCCTCCTATAAATACCTGGGAGGGACCTTGGTAACAACAAGAGACTTTTCTTTACTCTCTACTCTCTATTTTTTTCTACTACTCATAAATACTGACTTGGGCGTTGGAGGCTCCCCCCCGGAAACACACTCTAGGGAGCTCCTAGCCCTTATTTTTCTAAGTGTTTTAGACATTTTCACACCAGAAGTCACTCCTTCAAGCTAGCATATCATACAACGAGGATGCCACTGGGCATCATTTGGCGCTGTTTGTGGGAACTCATTCTCCGGTTGCCGTTGTTGAGACCTGATGTTCTAAGGACAATGGACTCCCGAAGTCTGAGTCTGTACCGGAAGCTCAAATAGCGACTGAACAACCTACAGTTGAGACTTCATTGCCTGAGGAAGAACATTCTCTGACGGTCACGATGAGCTTTCTACAAGATTTTCAGCGCTCTATTATGGCTGAAATGACTCAATAGCTCAACCAAAGGTGGTCACAACCACCTCCTGGGGGAAGGGCACTTTCTCTTAGCACCTGGCAAGAGAGAAGCACAAGGTTACCTCGCCGAAGCTCCAGAAATGGGGGTTCTCACAATGAGTCATCAATAGAGAATGTACCCTTCAGAGGACGTCACACTAGAGAAACAGTGTCAAAGGGGCCTAGGACTTCCCACCGGTGAAGTCCATCGTCATATGGGAAGTCTCAATCTCCCCACTGATGAAGTCACTCTCCCAAAAGAAGACGTTGCTCTCTATTGCCGGCAGCTACCAGGCAACGGGGAGAAGACAGTACTACCACCATCATGGAGAAGATCCTAGAGGGGTTGGAGAAGGTGGAAAAATAAATTTCTTGAAAACCTGTCTAGTCAAGGTTCTCGAAGACCTTCACCGGAGAAGAGTCACCCTTCATCTCTGTAGTAGTAGTAGAAGCACCTATGCCAAGTGACTTTCGAGTGCCGTGCCTGGAAATGTATGATGGGCACAGTGACCCCCAATCTCATTTGACGAAATATAGGTGCAATATGGTGTTGCACGGCGCTGATGACGCCACCCTCTGCAAGTGCTTTGAAGTCACCCTTTTAGGGCCGGCAACTATGTGGTATAACTCCCTGGCTCCCGGAACCATAATGGGCTTCCAGGAATTATCTACCGCATTCACCCAGCAGTTTATTGGAAGTAGACCAATGGTGAAGATGCCTATCCAAATGTTTGACGTAGCCCAAAAGAATGGGGAGACCATTCAAGACTATGTTGAACGGTTCAATCGAGAAGCCCTGAGTGTGCTCGACTTTCACCCTGAAATCCACATCCTCGCCATGATTAGGGGACTTAGGAGAGATTCACAACTCTTCTACGAGTTTTCTAAAGATTCTCCTAACACCCTCAGAGAATTCTACCGAAGGGCGGAACAGCACATGACAGCCGAATAACTGAGGATGGGAGGGCTGAAGTCTGATCACAATCACTCTGAGGGTCAGAGTCACCAACCTCGGTACCTAGCCGAGGGTGGGGGTAGACCTCAGAAACAAAGGAGGAAAAAGCCGATGCCGTTCACCCCTGAACACCACAAGAACGAACATACTAATGGCCATGGAAAAGTAAGGGAACCTGATCCAACGTCCGAAGGCCATGACCTTGGACAACAAAAAATAACACGAAAAAGTTCTGCTAATTTTGCCGAGACCACGGGCACGACACTGAGGATTGCTTCTAGCTAAGAAAGTCATTGAATCTTTAATCAAACAAGGGTAACTTCAGCATTACCTACGGATGCCGTCCCCCAAAGCAAGAAGGGAAGAAGATAAGAAAGGAGAAGATGAGGACTACGATTCTGACCGATATTGGAACCGAAGTCCCAGAAAGCATCCACCACTTCTGGCGGGAGTGATCCAAACAATCACTACTGGGATACCTTCGGCTGAGAGGAAAAGGAAAGTTTGGGAAATCTCGATGATGAAGTTTAGAAACCCATCGAACAAGCTTGTTCAAAAAGATGGGTCTACCGTAAAGTCCCCTCATGACGACCCCTTCCTAATCATGGCAAGGATAGGGAGCTAGGACATCAAAATAGTGCTCATCGATGATGGCTCCAATGCTGACATTTTGTTCTCCTACTTATTGCCAAACTTGGGCATCTCCAAGATTGATCTTAAACCCGTTACCTCCCCTACCTTCGGCGTAGGTCCCTCCGAACTCCCTATACTCAAGTGGATCAATCTGCCTTTGATGGTAAGGGGAACTTTAGTTCAGAACAAGAAAGAGTTATTTGGCCCCACAATGACAAGGTTCATCATCATAGATGTCCCTTCTTTATACAACACCATCCTTGGAACGTAGACACACAGAAATCTTCACTTTCACCCAGATGTGAAGTACCTAACGGTCACCTTTGGCACAAAGGAATGGGACGCAAAAATATTCATTGATCAAGTCGAAGTAAGGAAAGTCTTCATGAAGGCAAGACAGAGCCCAATGAAATTTCATGCACAAACTTCTAGAGAAAGAAGCATGGTCGACAAAGAGGCAATAGGATGAGAAAAAAGTGACTCTGAAAAAATAGAAATAAAGGATGTAAAGCTTGTCCTGGGGTTAAGTACCCGAGTGGGGAAAAAACTAGCCAAAGGTGACAAGGAAAAGCTTGTATACCTTCTAATAATGAATAAAGATCTGTTTGCCTACTCTACGAATGAAATGCCTGGGGTGGACTCCGGTATAATCCAACATTGCCTTAAAGTGTGTCCGGAGGTGAAGCCTATTTAGCAGAAAAAAATGTAGCCTCTTGGCACATAAAAACAACTTTGTTAAAACCGAAGTCCAACGGTTAACAGAGATGAGCATAATAAGGGAGGTCAAGTACCCCAACTGGTTCAGCAACATTGTTGTTGGCACTAAGGAAGGGAGTGATATACTCCAAATGTGTTTCACCGAAACATAAACGACGCCTGTCCGAAGGACTCCTACCCTCTGCCACCAATAGACCAATTGGTAGACTCCACCGTTGAATACGGCCTACTTAGCTTCCTTGATGCCTTTAGCGGATATCACCAAATTTAGATGAATCCCGAAGATGAGGAAAAAATCACTTTTATAACTGAAGTCAGGACCTACTGTTACGTAAGAATGCTCTTCGGCCTTAAAAACACGGGAGCAACATACCAAAGATTGATGAACAAGGTATTCAGCTGCCAAATTGGGAGAAATATGGAAGTATATGTGGACGATATGATAGTCAAAAGCAAAAAGCTTGGCAGTCACATCGTAGACTTGGAAGAAACATTCAGCCAACTTCAGAAATTCGGGATCCATCTTAACTCGAAAAATGTGTGTTTGGGGTAACGGCTGGCAAATTCTTCGGGTTTGTGGTATCCGAAAGAGGTATCGATGCCAACCCAGAAAAGGTCAAAGCCCTACTAGGATTCTAAACTCCCACGATGACCAAGGATGTGGAAAGGCTTACTAGGAGAATCACGGCTTTCAACAGATTCATCTTTAGATATGGGGACCGGTGCTGACCATTCTTCAAAGTGCTCACCAAAGCAGCGAAGAATGAAGGTAACCGCGAATTCGAGGAAGATCCTTGGAATAAAGACTGGCAAAAGGACTAGGCCGAACTCAAGAGCTATTTGGCCCACCTGCTGACACTTCGGCAGTTGCTGGAAGGAGAACTTTTACCCTCTACCTCACCGTTACCGAAAAGGCGGTAAGCTCGGTACTTGTAAGGGAAGAAGGAGGAAAATAGTGGCCAATACACTATGCAAGCAAGTCCATGCATGGTGCCAAAGTTAGGTGCCCCCTCCTACAAAGGGCCATCTATGCTCTAGTGTTGGAAACTAGAAGGTTGCAGCCTTACTTCCAAGGACATCCTATCATTATTCGGAGTAACTTACCTCTTAAGGATGTCATGAGAAAGGTAGACCACTTTGGAAGACTATTAAAGTGGTGCATCGAGCTCGGTGAATACTACATCACCTATGAATCGAGAAGGGTAATAAAGGCCCAAGCATTAGCGGATTTCATCGCCGAAGTACCAAAAATCGAAGATACCCTGGAGGACCTCGGTAGGGATGAACCTGAGTGGACACTCTTCGTCGATGGTGCCTCCGATTCTGAACATCAAGGAGCCATAGTAATTCTGTGGGGGCCCGAAGGAATGGAAGCTTCAAAGTCCATCAAGTTTGGTTTCAACGTCACCAATATTGTCACCAAATATGAAGCCCTCATAGCAGGCTTACGACTGGAAAAAAGTGTTGGTGTGATAAATCTTAAGGCCCACAGCGATTCTCAGCTGGTGGTCCAACAGATGGTGGGGGACTATGGGGCGAAAGACCTGAACTTGCCAAAGTACCATGACCTAACAAAAAGGCTTATCCAAGAATTTGACAGGGTACAAATAGAAAATGTACCTTGGCGAGAAAATATGGAGGCAGATACTTTGGCCAAATCAAAAGAGTCCACCGAAGTACTATGCCAGCCGAGCACAACAATAATGTGCATAGCAACCTCGGTTATAGGATGGAAAGATCCTATCAAGAAATACCACACAACTTCAGAACTTCCCAAAGATCCTCTTGAAGCCGCTAGAGTGTGGCAGTGCTCAGGAAGATACTTCCTAATCGGAGAAGAGTTGTACCAACAAAGGTACGCAAGTCCGCTACAGAGGTGTGTCAGCGAAGAAGACATTGAAATGGTCCTCAAAGAAGTCTATCAGGGGCATATAGTTCTCACATCAGGGCTGATGCCCCAGCCGGGGTACTACTCCACCATGATCTATTTTCTCAATTTTCTAAGAAAGGTCAATTTTTATGGCTTCCATAGAATTGCTTTTAATTGAAGGCAGCTAAATTATAGAGATTGGACTCGGAACAATAATTACCAATTAATTGAGCTCTGTCTACAAATAGCCAAAGGGATATGGCCCCCGCAATCTCCTGATCAGCTATCCTGAAACCACCCTCAGCAAAAACTTAGCCCCGACCTCAGGGCACATTCACGCACCACCCTCAAAAAGGGAGCATGACTTTCTTCGGGAAAAGGTGTCTTTTACCACCCTCGGATTTATGAACCTACCAACTGATGGGTTTCGGGAGCCAAACAGCGTAGCGGAATTTAACCGAAACCCTCCAGGATCCAAGTGAGACGGGGTAAACCGGGTGTTCAAAAATTTTCATACCTAATTTTCGGTTGAGATCTCTCACTCAATTGTAGAGTCGAATAACAAAACCTGAATAGTTGACATGTTCAGGCTCTCTATGGTATCCACACGAGCCTCTCGGGATCACCACGCTTCCACCACATCTCGGCAGATGCGTTTCTCTTGCGCTCGCAGTGCTAGCTTGCGTCCTCCAAGGAATTGCAAGAGAAGAGTGTGGCTGTCCTTTTTGGAGGCTAAGGCAACGAGACCCGCAAATTTCTCACTTAAAAGTTATATTTATAGTGAGACTCAACTTCTAGGCCTATTGGGTTTCAAAGCCCTAATCCAATTAGGATTTAATTTTGGGCTTAATAATGGCTCAACTCTTTGGCCCATTATTAATACGAAATTAAAATGAAACCATAACCCAAACAATTAGCCCATGCACTCTAATGATCCAAATAGCTCTATGTGTGCGACCCAATGGGCTCTTGCCATGTTGGCAATGATCATAAATCACATTTATTATCATAAGCAACGAACGGTGTCTAGCAACACATCATTGCTACCCAAGTGACAAGATTGTCGATGATTCGACTAAACCCTTATGATCATCATTGATATATGCCATTGTCCCTTTGTCCAAGATATCAAGACTAAGCATGAGACATGGAATGTGTCACTCTCGTATAGCCCAATCTTTGGTTTCTTGATTACCGAGTAAACTAACTTAAGCTGATGACATTGATATCATATATCAACTCATCCGAGCATGGCCATGCATTTTCTAAGTCTCACTCTATCAAGGGGCCCGAAGATATCACTCCCGTTACATAGGAGGGACAAATCCCATCTTGATCATACAAATCCCTCCGCATGATATGTGACATACCCAATGACCTCCTTCAAGTTCACTCAGTTACGAGCAACAAAGGAAAGTATCAAAGTATGTGACTCACATGTAGGGAACCTTGATGATCTTAGGTCGAAGGACTACATATACCATGATCACTATGAGAATCACTTATGACACTCATATAACGATCCATGTAGTGTTCTCATGGTGGGTCGGTCCAGTACACAAGTTCTCCAACTTGTACCCATATGTAGACTGCATATCTCATATTAGTCTCCTCATATGCTAGTCATTATGTATTATTGCAACCCGCTCCACAATAATACTAGACTAGGGACGTTTAAGAATATTATTATTTTAGGGTTACGATTATGTTTGTTAATTTACGCAGAAACAAAACAACAAATATAATTGTTGGATTAATGCCTCAATAAAATACCATGACTCATTGTGCAAAAATACAATCATCTCATGATTGGCTTTTTGGGCACAACACTAACACCAACCTCATAAAAGCAGATCCACCATCCTCGGCAGAGGAAACATCTCCCAAAGCTGACCCATTCTGCTGAAGGGCCTTCCCCACTAGCCCTTGGGGAAAATCTCTGCTCGAAGGAGTCTCATGGAGATACGACAAAAATGGTTAATGAGCCTCTAACAAAGAGACCTCGCACATGCCCCTACCCTCCGGCCATAACAGCCTACGCCCAGCTGGAGGTGTGTATCTCTAAAGGTACGGATCAGATCTGACCGAACACGTGTCATGATCTGAACGAACTGTGTCAAACGGCCTCCTCCCTCCACCCTTCTATAAATACCTAGTGTTAGAGTTGTGCCCAAAAGGCCAATCATGAGATGATTGTATTTTTTCACATTGCGTCATGATATTTTATTAAGGCATTAATCCAGCAATTATGTTTGTTGTTTTGTTTCTGCGTAACTTAACAAACATAATTGTAACCCTAGAATAATGATATTCTTAAACGTCCCTAGTCTAGTATGATTGTCGAGCGGGTTGCAATAACATATAACGACTAGCATATGTGGAGACTAATATGAGATATGTAGTCAACATATGGGTACAAGTTGGAGAACTTGTGTACTGGACCGACCCACCATGAGAACACTACATGGATCATTATATGAGTGTCATAAGTGATTCTCATAGTGATCATGATATATGTAGTCCTTCGACCTAAGATCATCAAGGTTCCCTACATGTGAGTCATATACTTTGATATTTTCCTTTGTTGCTCGCAACTGAGTGAACTTGAAGGAGGTCATTGGGTATGTCACATATCATGCGGAGGGATTTGTATGATCAAGATGGGATTTGTCCCTTCTATGTAACGGGAGTGATATCTTTGGGCCCCTTGATAGAGTAAGACTTAGAAAAATGCATGGCCATGCTCGGATGAGTTGATAGACGATATCATTGTCATCAGTTTAAGTTGGTCTACTCGGTAATCAAGAAACCAAAGATTGGGCTATACGAGAGTGACACATTCCATATCTCGTGCTTAGTCTTGATATCTTGGACAAAGGAACAGTGGCATATATCGATGATGATCATAAAGGTTTAGTCGAATCATCTTCAATCTTGTCACTTGGGTAGCAATGATGTGTTGCTAGACACCGCTCATTGCTTATGATCATAAATGTGATTTATGACCATTGCCAACGTGGTAAGAGCCTATTGGGTCGCATACATAGAGCTATTTGGATCATTAGAGTGCATGGGCTAATAATTTGGGTTTTGGTTTAACAATAATTTTGTATTAATAATGGGCCCAATAGTTGACCGATTATTAAGCCCGAAATTAAAGCCTAATTGGATTAGGGCTTTGAAACCCATTAGGCCTGGAAGTTGAGTCTCACTATAAATACAACTTCTAGTGAGAAATTTGCAGGTCTCCTTATCCTAGTCTTCCAAAAGGACAGCCGCACTCTTCTCTTGCAATTCCTTGGAGGACGCAAGCTAGCACTGCGAGCGCAAAAGAAACGTATCTGCCAGGATGCAGTGGAAGCGTGGTGATCCCGAGAGGCTTGTGTGGATACCATAGAGAGCTTGAACACGTCAACTATTCAAGTTTTGTGATTCAACTCTACAGTTGAGTAAGAGATCTCAACCGAAAATTAGGTATGAAAATTTTCAAATAGATGGTTTACCCCGTTTCACTTGGATCTTGGAGGGTTTCGGTTAAATTCTGCTGCGCTGTTTGGCTCTTGAAACCCAACACCTAGGAGGGACCTTGGTAAGAACAAGAGACTTTTCTTTATTCTTTTCTCTCTGCTCATTGCTACTACTGACAAATGCTGACTTGGGCGTCGGAGGCTCCTCCCCCGAAAGCACACTCCAGGGAGCTCCTAACCCTTGTTTTTCTACGTGTTTCAGACATCTTCGCACCGGAAGTCTCTCCTTCAGGCTAGCATGTCATACAACGAGGATGCCCCCGGGCATCATCTACATTGCCCTGAAAGAAGTTTCGTGTTTGGTGTTGAAATTGATTTGTGGCTGCAACAAGTTCTCCACTGTTTGATTGAAGATGCTTCATTTTTTTTTGTGCAACTAATGTTAAGTGAATAATTGTGTTAAAATTGATGTTAAACACTATTATATTAATGGTGTTAATGAGATAACAGAAGTTTTTAAATTTAACTATTGGTGGACATTTTTTTTTCCACCGGTGGTGCATAGGATATAACTAAAGACACACACATCCCTATATATATATATAAAGCAAACCCAAAAAATAATAACAAAGGGAAAACAATAATTAACAAATAGTGAGAAAGAAAAGCAAAAAGAAAAAAAAAGATAGGTTTGGTTTATGACCAAGTCGAAGAGAAAAATATAAGAAAAATAGTACAAATGTGAAAGAATTTGTCTATTAAAAAGATGGGAATTTTTTATCATTGAAAATTAAATAGGAAAATCATTGAAATCAAATAATTTTTAATGTGATTATATATGTCCATAAATTTTTTAACCTAATATTTATTGTCTAACAACAATTCTTACTAAACAACACATTTATATGAATAGAATAATATTTCTCACTAAACGGAACAGTGTAGACCATCGAGGGTAGGGGCACCAATTCTCCTTCAATGGGCCATAGACGCCACTGAAGGTAGCGACGAACAATGGAGCATATTACAAAACAACACATTTATTGAAAGTAACAACACTTTCTATTGAATGGAACAACACAAATCCTGCCAGAAGCAAGGGCGCTAGTTTTCCTCCAATGGGACGTAGACGCCACCGAAGGCAGGGATGAATGATGAAGGGAGCTCAGCGGAGGAAGTTAGGCTTCTCTGTAGCTTCACCTTCCTTGATGCCATCATCGAAATTGTCTCTGACCAAAACAGCTCCATCAGTGGGTAGCATATTCCCATTTCTAGTGATGATGACGAAGAATAGGGGTCATGAGATCTAGAGAGAACAAACCGAAAAAAAATGAGGAGAAACAACATAAGGATCTGAACAACCTTACTGTCTATATCACTGATGACAGCCACAGGAAACTGTGAAATGTTACCAAAGCTAATAATCACTAGAAATTGATACGCCATTAATTATCAACATTCAATTAGTACTTTTGAAATTATAAAAGATTAGTAATTTTTCATTTTTCATTATTTCCACTAGTAAAGTTCAAGGGAGATCCCTCAACTTATTTTCTTATCCTAAAGTGAATATAAGATTATCCTACTGAAGTCTCTTACCTCATATTATGCATCTCAAATTTTTTTGCCAATTTTACCATTAAATTCTGATGAATAATGCTAACATGGTATTAATAAAAATTAAAATATATGTAAAATAGTAATTTTGGCCCTAAAAAATTTTCAAACAAATATTCTAATGCTTAAACTTCTAAATATACTATTTACACCAGAATTTTGGTCATCATCTTCCTCTCCACCACTATCTCCCATGCCCCCTCTACTGCCCAACTCCTCCCTCAGCCCCTTCACCATCGACCAACCATCCACCATTAGGTCTAACCTAGTCCTGACAGTCACACATTGTTCTTATATATTTCACCCCACTTTTGAGTTAATTTGTAATTATTTTTGCTAGATCTTTATGAACTTTGTATATGTGTAGGTTGCATAAACCACAAAGGGCTTGAGTGGACTTTGACACAAATTTGGGGCACGATTCCACAAAAACTAGACCTGGGGGACAAGTTGATGAAAAGAGTGAAAAGAGGGGCTAAAGAAGACGTGATGCAATTGCATTTTTTAGGAATGCTATCGCATCAAGGGAGGCCACTATATGAAATAAACCAGGGAGGTGGAGATGTAATTGCATCTTTAGAAGATTGTGATCGCATCGCGAAGGCAGGAGTTGTAACTTGCTAAAGAATAAAAGATAAGATCACATCTCTAGAGGAGTGTGATCACATTTTGCTATTCGGAAAAAGGTGCCATTTTCTAACAAGGGAACATTTCTACATCTTGTGACCCACAAATCTCACCGACCAACTTTGCTATTAGAGCCTAGTAAGAAATGGAAAAGGATAATGCTTGAGGAAGAGAATTTGGAAGAAGATTAGCCTAAGGTTTCATCATATATTGTGTTGTGCCTCCTTTGAGAGGAAAAGATTCTTGTTCATGGTGTTCTTCCATTGTATTTTTCTAGCCTTGGATTTTAAAGAAAAAGCTAAGAGTGCCTTCAATACCAAGACATTGGAAGACAAAAGGGGTTCTTAGTTCTTTCCTTCCTTTATTTTCTATTTTGGTTTGTTGATAGAGATGATGGATCTAGCCTTATACTTGTTATTAGTTCAAGCATGGAGCAGATTTTTGTTGCACCTGCTATGAAAGTAGTTACTTGAGTTAGCTTATTAGTTAAATTAATGGTGATATGACTTTAGTTTACCTTTCAAATGCTTGTTTATCCTTCTTTTGAGCTTATTGTTCTGTTAGGTAATTGGTGGCTATAATTACTTGCATCATGAATTGGTTTTAAATTCTTGGAAAAGATTTAAAGTGATTAGAACTTGGAGAAGTGTTTAATGACTATGGGCTTGCTGGGAAACTAGTTTAAGTCATTAGGTAAAAGTAAATTAAGCTTTTTAATGTCTCTTTCTACGCATATAATTGGATGGTAGTCCTTGCTAAGTTTAGATTAGAAAGAGCAACCTTTTACTTGGAAGAGTAATGGTTAAACTTGGTAACTTCACCAACAGGTTAGGAAACTAAGTCACTACTTTTAATTTACTAACTAATCAAGTCAAATAGTGAAACCATAGGAAGCATGTTTTATTTACTTAACAAAAACTCCATCTTGCATTGCACCATTTGCATCTTTGTATAGTTAAAATTTCAAGTAGTTTAGCTTAGTCTAGTTAGTTACTTGTCTAGCAATTTACCTAATCTTGATTGTTTAGCTAAAATTATCTTGAGGTAGTGGTAATTTGCCTAGTCCTTATGGGGCACTACTTGCTCAACCTAACTCAATGCATCTCATCCACTTTACGGTTAGTTATTTTAAAACTCATAACAAGTTTATGACATTGTTGGGGATGGATTGAATTGAATTAAGCAATATCACTGCTAGGAGATTAGTTCTACATTAAACCTTTATTTCTTTACTTTTTGTACTTGGGTTCTACATGTGTAGGTACCTTTGGTGCATGACCTCATTCCCAAAGCACAAATTTTTTACCATTGATGTCGGAGATTGATATACATTTTAGAAAGCTTTGTGCCACATCATAGTTGGGTAAATCTAGCTCCATTTCCACATCCATGAAGGGTGGTGGAGATACCATCGATGGTCTTGAAGGCAATAGTTGCTAAAATGGTGGAAATGGAGGAAATGGTGGTATGGATCATCAAGATGGAGTATACCCAAGAAATTCAAAATGACCAATTTGGGAATATATCTAGCCTTTGGTGATAGAGAACTATTCGGGCATTGTTAGACCATTAGTACAAGTCAACAATTTTTAGTTCAAGCCGACTCTTATCTCTCTAAGTCAACATAAATCAATTTGGGTACTTGGCTTCAGAAGATCCTAACATTCACATTTTGGAATTTTTAGAGGGATGTGATACCGTTAAAGTTAATGGAGTTTCCATTGATGCAATTTATCTCTGATTGTTTCCCCCTTCACTTCAGGACAAAACTAAGGGAAGATATCAATCACTTTAATTGGAGAGCTTCAGCATTTGGAATAAAATGATTGAAAAGTTCTTGAGTGAATTCTTCCTTCCTTTGAAGGCTGCCTATTTGAGAGCCTCCATTGTGACATTTAAGCAACACAAAATAGAGATAATTTTGGAAGCTTTAGAAAGGTTCAAGGAATTGCTTTGAAAATTCCCTCAACATAGATTCTTAGATAGGCAACAAATCCAAATCTTTTATGAAGGTATGTTACCTACCTTAAGATTTATGATGGATGCTTCAGTCGATGGACCTTTGACATCTACGACCACCAGTGTGCCATGTGTTCATAGTGTAGTGTGCCATGAGTTGTTAGTTTATGTTTTTTTTGTTCATTTAATTTTTTTTGTTGCATTTGCTAGGGACTAGCGAATATCTATGTGTGGGGTGTGATAGTCACACATTGTTCTTATATATTTCACCCCACTTTTAAGTTAATTTGCTATCAAATTTTCTAGATCTTAGTGGAAATTGTATATGAGTAGGTTACATTTCAATTATAGAAGGGCTTGAGTTCACTTTGACATAAATCTGAGGTATAATTGCATAAAAAAATAGACTCGGGGGATGAGCTGAAGAAGGCGTGATGCGATCATATCTCTAGAGAAATGGAATTACATAAAGAGAGGCGACTAGATGATGTAAAACAAAGAGGTGTGATAGCCAAAGGCCTATCACACTCTGAACTCTCCAACTCCGACGAAGCACCACCCTCGAAAAAGACGAGCATCACCCTCGGAAGTGATGAGCATCACCCTCGAGAATAAACGGGACTGACCTTGGGAAAATGGTACACTACCGCCATCACTAAAATGACCTGACCAACTTCGGGAAAAGTAGATTCACCATCCTCGATAGGGCAAAGCATCCTCCGGAGGGAATCCTCTGTGCTGAGGGGCCTTCTGAGTAACTAGGGCGACCTCGGCCAAAAGCTCTCGTGTCCCGAAGATGTCTTTCACCGAAGGGGTCTTGTGAACATGACAAAAATGGTTAAGGAGCCTTTAACATAGAGACCTCGCATACGCCTTTGACACACAGGCCTCCCACGGCCCTGACCTCCGGCTAGAACGGCCTATGGCCAGCTGGAGATCCCCATCTCTAAAGGTGCAGGCTACATCCGACCGAAACCTGTCATGATCCAAGTGGGCTGTGTCAAACGGACTTCTCCCATTGTCCTCCTATAAATACTTGGGGAAACAACCTAGGTAAGGACAAGATACTGAATTCTCATGAGAACCATACTCTTTACTCTCTACTCATTACTCTCCATTGGCCAAATCTTGACTTGGGCGTCAGAGGCTCCTCCCCCAGAAACACAGTTCGGGGACCTCCTAACTCTATTCTTTTGAGTGTTTCAGGTGCTTTCACGTCGAATGTCTCTTCTACCAGCATCTCCTCACCAGAAGTCCCACTCAGGCCTACCATGTCATACAACGAAGATGCCTCTGGGCATCATTTGGCACCGTCTGTGTGAACCCACCCTCAGTTAGCCGTCGTTGAGGCTCGACATTCTAAGGATAATGGACTCTCGAATTCCCCATTCGCACCAGAGAATCAATCAGTGACCGAACAACCGGCCACTGAGACCCCTTTGCCTGAGGATGAACGTCCTCTAATAATCACGATGAGCTTCCTATGTGATTTTCAGTGCTCTGTTGTAGCTGAAATGACGCAACAGTTGGACCAAAGCTGGTCACGACCACATTCAGGCCGAAGGGCACCCTCACCAACTCCCCGTCGGGAGAGAAGCCCGAATTCCACTCGCTATAGCTCAGGAAGTAGGGACTTCTGTGACAAGTCCTCAACGAAGGACGTACCCCCCAAAGGCCGGCGTACTGAAGAAACGGGATCCAAGGGGGCTAGGACTTCCCGCCGGTGAAGTTCATCGTCGGAAAGAAGATCACAATCACCTCACCACCGAAGTTACTCCCTAAGAAAAAGGCATCATTCTCTGTTGCCGGAGGCCTCCAGGCAGTGAAAAAAGCCTAGCACCACCATCCTCATGGAAAAGATTCTAGAGAGGTTGGAGAAAGTGGAGAGGCAGATCTCCCGAAATCCTGTCTGGTCAAGGTTATTCGAGACCTTCACTGAAGAAGAGTCACCCTTTATCCAAGCAATAGTTGAGGCACCTATGCCAACCAACTTCCGGGTGCCACGCTTGGAAACCTATGACAGGCGTAGTGACCCTCAAGCCCACCTAACCAAGTACAGGTGTAGTATGGTGCTACACGATGCCGATGACGCTACCCTTTGCAAGTGCTTTGAGGTCACCCTCTTTGGCCCGGCAACTGCGTGGTACAACTCCCTCGCCTTTGGGACTATAATGAGTTTCCAAGAGCTGTCCATGGTGTTCATGCAGCAGTTCATCGGCAGTAGGTTGACGGTGAAGATGCCCGTTTAGATGTTCGACTTAGCACAAAGGAATGGTGAAACCATTCGCGACTATGTTAAAAGGTTTAACTGAGAGGCCCTAAGCGTGTCGGACTTTCATCCCGAAATACGCATCCTCGCCATGATACGGGGACTTCGGTGAAACTCACAACTCTTTTACGATTTCTCGAAGGACCCCCCGGACACTCATGGTGAGTTCTACCGAAGGGCCGAACATCACATGACTGCTGAAGAATTATTGATGGGAGGGCCAAAGTCTGACCACATGCGCCCTGAAGGACAAAGCAGCCAACCTCGATATCCAACCAAAGGTGGAGGGAGATCTCGGAGGAAAAAAAGGAAGAAGCCACGGACGTTCACCCCCTTGAACACCACGAGAACGAACATACTGTTGCCGATGGAAAGGCAAAGAACCCAGATCCAATGCTCGAAGGGCATGACCTCGGAAAACAAGAAAAAAATGAAGAAATTCTGTCAATTCCATCGGGATCATGGCCATGACACTGAGGATTGCCTCCAACTCAGGAAGTACATCGAGTCCCTGATCAAGCAGGGCCAACTCCACAGGTACTTACGAATACCCTCGCCTAGGGGAAGGAGGGAGGAGGAAAGAAAAGAAGATGAGGATTATGATTTCGACCGACGTTGGAACTAAAGTCCCAAGAAGAATTCTTCACCTCTAGCTGGGGTAATCCAGATGATTACCACTGGACTACCTTCGGCAGAAAGAAAGAGGAAAGCCAGGGAGATCTCAGTGATGGAATTTGGTAACCCATCTGATAGCCAAAGGCTATCGCCCCTATCTGGCCGAACTCCCTGCCACAGTCATGGCCAGAAGAAGCTGGCGCTACCCGAGAAAAGGTGTGATCAGGCACCTCGGGAGATAGCCGAGGAGCTCCGAGCCCGGCACGCCAGGACACTACTCGCCCCCCCAGGGTCGTGAACTGATCGCCTTCGGAAAAGTGGCACCTAACATAGCGTGCCGAACATGATATCCCCGAAGGCGGAACTCCCTGAAGCTGGGAAACCCCGAACTCAGGGCTTGTTTCCCGAAGAGGCTCTGTCCGTACCAAAGGACGACCTCACCCAGGGACCTCGGGAGTACGGCAGGGGTATTTATGGAAGCATTTAAGGAAGCCTCTGACACATCCATTCACAGACGCCACAGGCCGCCTCAAAAGGCGCTCTACCACGCTGACGCCATCAAAATCACATCATGGCCCGTCTCAGCACATGGCTCAAGGCAACCTGCTACCAACTATCTGTCCCCTACGCCCAGAAATTTAGGAACATCCGACCGAACACGTGTCGCGATCTGAACGGGCTAGGCACTCCTATAAATACCAGGACTTAGTACCAGACAGAGGGGGGGGCTGGCGAAATACGGCTCCCATTACCAGGCAAAACTCCTCAGCCCTTTGTGCTATTTTTTCTGCCTTTCTCTCAGCCACCACTGACTTGGGCGTCGGAGGCTCCCCCCCCGGAAAAACACTCCGGGGGCCTCCTAACCTTTTGTTTCTGAGCTTTCAGGCACTCTCCTTTGGGCTGTCCAGTCCACCAGGCGTTCTTCCTCCCAGAAGTCTCTCCACCAGTCACCATGACTATAAATGATGAGGCCCGAGGCCATCATTTGGCGCCGTCTGTGGGAACCCGCTCTGAGATCGCCGTCGTTGAGACTCGGCGTTCTAAGGACAAGGGACTCCCGAGGTCCCCGTCCGCGCCTGAGATACAACCGGCTGCTGAGCAAACACTCCCAGGGACTTCTGCGCCCGAGGAAGACCGCCCTCTGGTAGTCACTATGAGTTTCTTGAGGGACTTTCAGCGTTCGGTCGTGTCTGAAGTGACACAGCAGATCGGCCGAAGGTGGCCACAGCAAGCACAGGCCCAGAGACCCCCCTCAGTGACACGCCCTCGGGAGAGGAGCCCCAAGTCCACACATCGCAGTTCGGGGAATGGAGACCCTCGCGAAGAATCGTCCACAGAGATTATGGCCCTCGGGAAACGTTCTGTGGGACAAACCAGGTCCAAGAAGCCGGGAGTCTCACAGCAAAGCAGTTCGTCACCTGAGGCGAGGTCCTTGTCCCCTCAGCGCCGAACTCGCCCCCCGAAGAGGCGCCGACGATCTCCATTCCCTGAAGAAGGCCCTAGCGCCACAGTGCTCATGGAGAAGATAATAGCACGGCTGGACAGAGTGGAAAAACAAGTGGCCAGAAAATCCGTTTGGGCCAGACCCTCGGGAACATCCTGCGAAGGTGACTCCCCTTTCACTCAGGCCGTCGTTAAGGCAGCCATGCCAGGCGAGTTCAGAGTACCTCGGTTGGAAATTTATGATGGTCGTACTGATCCGCAGGCCCACCTGACGAAGTACAGACGGAGCATGATAATACACGGTGCTGATGACGCTACCATGTGCAAGTGCTTCGAAGTCACCCTCACAGGGCCAGCCACGGCGTGGTACAATTCCTTGCCCCCAGGGACCATTACTGAGTTCCGGGAGTTGTCCACAGCCTTCACCCAGCAGTTCATTGGGAGCAGACCTACTGCGAAGATGCCTGTACAGATGTTCGACATAGAGCAGAGGAACGGAGAAACCATCCGAGACTATGTCGAAAGATTCAACAGAGAAGCTCTGAGCGTCCTAGACTTCCGGCCCGAAATCCGCATTCTCGCCATGACACGGGGCCTTCGGCGAGACTCACAGCTGTTCTACGAGTTCTCAAAGGACCCCCCGGACACCCTCGGAGAATTTTACCGAAGGGCTGAACAGCACATGACAGCCGAGGAGCTGAGAATGGCAGGGCCGAAGTCCGATCACCACCGCGCCAAAGGGTCCAGTCAACAAGCTCGGCATCCGACGGAACAGGCAGGACGACCTCGGAGGATGCGGGGAAGGAAACCTCAAAGTTTCACACCATTGAGCACTACACGGACCAACATTCTCATGGCGCTGGAAAGGCAAGGGACGCAGATTCGGCGGCCAAGGGCCATGACCGCCGATAACAAAAAGAATGCTAAGAAGTTCTGCCAGTTTCATCGCGCATCCTTATGGCGTTGGAAAGGCAAGGGACGCAGACTCGGCGGCCAAAGGCCATGACCTCCGATAACAAAAAGAATGGCAAGAAGTTCTGCCGGTTTCATCGCAACCACGGCCAGGACGCCGAAGATTGCTTCCAGCTGAAGAAATACATAGAGTCGCTGATAAAGCAGGGCCAACTTCGGAAATACCTGAGGATGCAACCCCCGAAAGGAAGAAAGATGGAGGAAGAAAGGGCTGAAGATGAGGACTATGACTCCGACAGGCGGAAAAACCGAAGTCCAAAAATTCGCCCCCCACCTCCAGCAGGGGTGATCCAAACCATCACCACGGGGCTCCCATCCTCGGAAAGAAAGCGGAAAGCCAGAGAAATTGCAGTCATGGACTATCAAAAGTCCATCAAAGAAACTGGCTCGCAAAGGTGGCTCCACCGACGTCTTCTCCCCACAACGACCCGCTGCTGATCACGGCAAAGATAGGGAACTGAGGCGTCAAAAGAGTGTTGCTTGATGATGGCTCAAAAGCTGACGTCCTATTCTCGCACCTGCTGCCGAGCTTGGGCATCTCCAGGAGCGAACTAAAGCGTATCACCTCGACCACTTTCGGGGTTGATTTATCCGAACTCCTAGACCTCGGATAGATCGATCTCCCGTTGACGGTGAAAGGGATTTCGATAAGCGGAGCAACTGAACTGAACGCCTCCACAATGGCAAGATTCAACGTCATGGACGTCGCATCCTCGTACAATGCCATCCTTGGAAGACTGACAATGGGGAACCTGCATATTCGCCCGGATGTGAAGTAGTTGACCGTCACATTCGCCACCAAGGATGGAGATGCAGAGGTCTTCATAGACCAAGTCGAGGTAAGAAAGGTGTTTGTGAAAGAACGAAAAGCTCCGGCAAGCAACCTCGCGCAAACAATGGAGGCAAAGGCGCCAGAAAAAGGCAAAGAAGAAAATCTCGCCAAAGCAGAAACGGAAGCAGTAGATCTTGTCCCAGGACAATCTACCCGAATAGGGAAGAGCTTGGCCGAAGGTGACAAGGAAAAACTTGTATCCTTTCTGCCAGAAAATAAAGATCTGTTTGCCTACTCGCCGAAAGATATGCCAGGGGTAAACCCTGGCATAATACAGCATAGCCTCAAAGTAAGCCCGAAAGCAAAACCTGTCCGGCAAAAGAAACGGAGCATCTCAGCCCACAAAAGCAACTTTGTCGAAACCGAAGTCCAGCGTCTCCTAGATGCTGAAGTTATCAGGGAGGTCAAGTACCCCGAATGGTTGAGCAACGTGGTCATTGCCACAAAAGAAGGTAGCAGCAAACTCCGGATGTGCATCGACTTCAGAAACTTGAACGATGCTTGCCCAAAAGACTCATACCCTCTGCCGCCAATAGATCAACTGGTAGATTCAACTGCTGAGTATGGGCTCCTAAGTTTCCTAGACGCCCTCAGTGGCTACCATCAGATAAGGATGAACCCCGAAGATGAAGAGAAGACTGCCTTCATCACCAAGGGAGGAACATATTACTATATCAGGATGCCCTTCGGGCTCAAAAATGCAGGAGCCACCTACCAGAGGTTGATGAACAAGGTCTTCAAAGACCAAATGGGGAGAAACATGGAGGTGTATGTTGATGATATGATAGTCAAGAGCAAGCTGCCCGGCTACCACGTTGCAGATTTAGAGGAAACCTTCCAAAAACTCAGAGCCTTCGGGATCCGCCTTAATCCTGAGAAGTGCATCTTCGGGGTGACCTCGGGAAAATTCCTTGGGTACATGGTATCCGAAAGAGGCATCGATGCTAACCCCGAGAAGATTAAGGCTCTGCTTCAGATTCCGAACTCCTGCCACAGTCAAAGATGTGCAGAGACTCACCGGAAGAATAACCTCTCTGAGCAGGTTTATTTCCAGGTACGGAGATAGGTGTCGACCCTTCCTCAAAATCCTCACAAAGGCAGCAAAAATGGAAGGCGACCTCGGAAGGAATGATCATCCTTGGGATGAAGATTGCCAAAAGGCCTGGGAAGAACTCAAAGTCTACCTGGCCAGCCTGCCGACTCTGCGACAACCTCGGGAGGGAGAGCCCCTCGTACTCTACCTCGCCGTCACAGAAAAAGCTGTGAGCTCGGTCCTTGTGAAAGAAGAAGGGCCAAAGCAATGGCCGGTCTACTATGTCAGCAAGTCCCTGCATGGCACCGGAGTCAGGTACCCTTTGCTTTAAAAAGCTATATATGCCTTAGTGCTTGCAGTGAGAAGGCTGCGGCCATACTTTCAGGCTCAGCCCATCATCGTCCGAAGTAGTCTGCCACTACGGGATGTCATGAAGAGAGTTGATCATTCGGGAAGGCTCTCCAAGTGGTGCATAGAGTTGGGCAAGCACGAAATCACGTATGAGCCTCGGAAGGCCATAAAAGCCCAAGCACTGGCAGATTTTATCGCCGAAATACCCACCACTGAGGAGAGCCATTCAGATCCAAAAGAGGGTGAGCCAGAATGGACCTTGCACGTAGACGGAGCCTCGGGGTCCGAACACCAGGGAGCTGGAGTAATTATCAGGGGCCCTGAAGGCCTGGAGGTAATGAAGGCTATCAAGTTCAGCTTCAACGTCACCAACAATGTAGCTGAGTATGAAGCCCTTATAGCGGGATTACGCTTGGCCAGAAAGATTGGCGTGAGAAACTTAAAGGCTCACAGCGATTCCCAGCTGGTAGTTCGGCAGACGGCAGGAGATTATGGGGCGAAGGACCCAATCTTGGCAAAATACCACGAGCTGGTAGCAAAGCTCATCCAAGAGTTTGACTCCGTACGGATCGAAAATGTACCCCGGCGGAATGACACTGAGGCAGATTGCTTGGCGAAGTCGAAAACATACACCGAGGTGCTAGACCATCCGAGCATCTCAGTGATGAGCATAGCGACCTCGGGAACAGGGTTAAAAGACCCAATAAAAAGATACCTCGCAGAGAATTTGCTCCCCGAAGACCCCGGTGATGCTGCAAGACTATGAAGACGCTCCGGAAGATTCTTCCTGATAGGCGAAGAGTTATACCGGCAGGGATATGCGAACCCGCTGCAAAGATGTGTGAATGAAGAGGATACTGAAATGGTCCTTGAAGAAGTTCACGAAGGCATGTGTGGTTCACACATTGGAACTGATGCCCTTGCAGCAGTGATACTCCGCTGAGGATACTTCTGGCCTACCCTAAGAAAGGACGCAAGACAGTTCGTCCGGAAATGTGGTAACTGCCAGAGACATGCCAAAATCCAGAGGACACCCTCGGAAATGGTAACTTCGGCAGACTATCCTTGGCCCTTTGCAGTCTGGGGTATAGACCTTATTGGGCCACTCCCCGCAGCACCCGGAGGCGTGAAATTCTGCGTGGTAGCAGTGGACTATTTCTCAAAATGGGTAGAGGCGGAACCACTAGCAACTATCTCGGCAAAAGAAGTGCAGAAGTTCGTATGAGAGAACATCGTATGCGGATTCGGCATACGGAGGATACCGATAGCTGATAATGGATCCCAGCTCATAGGCAAGGGATTCCAAGAATTCATCGCCGACCTCGGAGTAAAGATGCACTTCGCCCAATGGCTCACCCCCAAAGCAGTGGGCAGGTGGAAGTATCGAACAGGACCATAAAAGCTGGCCTGAAAAAGAGACTAGGGGAAGCCAAGGGGAAATGGCCGAGAGAACTCCAAAGTATATTATGGAGCTACCAAAAGGCGCCCCGAAGAGCCAAAGGGGAGACTCTTTTTCTCACTCGTCTTCGGAAAGGAGGCCATTATCCCAGTAGAGATAGTTCACCCTTCAGTATGGGTGCAAGCATTTGATGAAGGTAGTAACGACCTCGGTCTGAGAACCAATCTCGATCTTGTGGCCGAACACAGAGAAATAGCCGAGCTGAGAAGAAAAGCTTTCCAGCAAAGAGTGGCCGCGGCTATAAACTTACGAGCCAGGCCAAAAGAAATCAAGAAGGGAGACCTCGTTCTCCGAAAGGCTGACTTCGCACCCCGAAAGCCGTCCCACGGAGTACTCCGCGCAAACTGGGAAGGACCTTATCTGGTTCTCGCCGAAGTACGAAAAGGCGTGTACAAGCTTGGCGACGCCGAAGGCGTAGAATTGAAGAACACTTGGCACTCAGACGCCTTGAAAAAATTCTACGCTTAAGGTTGAGCGGAGGAGTTATGTTGTACAGAATGGCCTTGAGAAAAATTCTTAAGTGTACAGAAATTGTGCAAAGCAGAATTCCGCGAAGATGCTCGCCATGATAAAGCGTAGATATGACTTTCCGAAGTCCCTTGAGCCATCACGCTCGGGAAAGATGGAAAACAAAAATATCGCAGAAGTACTCGCCGTAGCCAGCGCATGCTCGGGAAAAAGGAAAAGCAGAATCACGCAAAAGAACATGCTCGGGAAAAAGGAAAAGCAAAATCTCGGCAAAAGAGAGATAATTTCCTGAGCTCCCTTGAGCGAACGTGCTCGGGAAAATGGGAAGTGAAAAATCTCGCGAAAGGTTTTCCGAAGTCCCTTGAGCAAACATGCTCGGGACAATTGGAAAAACAAAAATTTTGCCTGAAGGATTTCCGAAGTCCCTAGAGCAAGCGTGCTCGGGACATCTGGAAAAAAAAAAATTTGACTAAAGGTATTCCGAAGCCCCTTGAGCAATCATGTTCGAGACAAATTGAAAATGCAAAAGCCTGCAAAAGGACATAGTCAAATTTTTCAGACTTTCCAGAAAGTCTCTGCAGTAAAACACACTCGGGACAAAGGAAGGTAAAAAAGTTTCTTTGATCGCAGGTTTTCCGAAGTCTCTTGAGCGAACGTGTTCGGGACAATGGAAATAAAGAAACTTGAAGAAACACTTAGCCAAAAAATCTTCATTAAGAGCAAAGCTGCCTTACAGTAAAGAAGTGCCCGAAAGAAGGAGTACAAAATAGAAGGGAAGGAAAAGGGGGCCCTAAAAAAGCCTAAGGGTTCACGGCGTCCTGAGAGCCACTCGTTTCCCCACCCTTTTCCGCCACCTTCCGCGCTGGAATTGAAGGAGGAAGCTTCAGATGTTCGATCTTGGACCATTTCCACCGAGGTCCCCCAGGAATGTTTAGACCCTCTAGAAAAGAGAGGTCCAGACCTGGGAACCTCTGGAGAACCTGGTGCCGAACGAGACAGAAGCCGTCCTGAAACGCGACCTTGTTCATTTGATCAGACTTGTTCTTCTTAAGCTCAAGGTCGTCAAGCTCGTCCTTCAGATCCCCGACCTCCTCTTCCAGCACCTTTATCCGCTCCTCCCCCTTCGGCACCTCCTTCAAAGACTGGACCTCGGCTTGAAGGGCTTTCTTCTCAGACAAGAGCGTGACTATGATATTCTCTTTCTTTGCCTTGTCTTGGAGAAGGTCTTGGTTTGCAGCACGCAGCCCCGCCACGTCATTACGGAGGTCGGCAATCTTCCGGGAGGAGTCCGCCATCAAGAACTTCCTTCTCCTTTCGGAACTCCTCCCGAAGGGTGGCAGCTTCCTCCTTCGCAGCATCTGCCAGCTGCTGGTTCTTGGCGGTCAATTTCGAGCACGTCGCTTTCGCCTTTTCTAGGGCCTCTAAGGCCGAAGCTCGGAATGCCGTCTGCCTGGCTACCCGAACTCGGAGAAAGCCGGCGTACCCCAGCAGCTGCAAAGAAGATAAAACGCAAGGTCAGTAAGAGCCAAACACTTAGGAAAAAATTGAAGGGGAAGAGCTGTGAAGGATATACCTGAGCAGCATGCTCGGTGATCTTCGCGGCAAGAGTGTTATCCCCCGGGTGGGCCGCCGCTATAGCCTTGAAGGAGGCCTCGGTGAGCACCCCCTTCGCAATCTGCTTGGCCATTTCAGGACAGTCCTCAGAGTACAAGTTCATGTCCTCCGTGAATGTCCAGAAAGGCTCCTTCGGTATCTTCCCTTGCGGGACTTTGGCGTCGCGGCGGGCCCTCGCTTTCGCGTGCTCGGCCGCCCAGTTCGGGGTAAGTAATTCCCCTGCAGGGCGAAAAAGAGAAGCGGGTCAGAGATAAAGGCAACTCCAGAAAAAACCAAAGGAAGTACACTTTGACTGGAAACAAACCTGGCTGGACCTCGACAACAACGTCCTCGGAGTCCTCGGCCTCCTCGGTCGAAACGCCCTTGCCCTTCTGCTTGCGCCGCTCCTCGGCAGAAGGTACTTCTACCACTACATCAAGGAGGGCCGGCGACGGAAAAGGACTTTGAGGAGGGACGTCGGTTGAAGGAACCTCGGAAGCAGCAGCCTCAGGCGCCGGAATGTCAGCCGTCCCAGGCTCCTCGGCAGTCTCCTCAGAAATTTCGTCCAGGGGAACCTGAGCGGCTCTCTTTACCCGTTTCCTCGAAGGACCCGCGCCAGTAGACTTCCGCCTTCGGGAAGCCGCCTCCTTCACCTGATCGACCTTCTCCACTTGGCCGGAGAAGAGGGACTTGTAGTAGGCGGCAGTATCGTCGCCCATCTCTGAAACAGGAAAGAAACATCAGCGTAAGTCCGAGGAAAAAACAGCAAAGGAGTAGAAGATAACTCACTTTCGGCAAGCATTTCGAAAGAAATCTCCTCCTTTAGAAGCCTGACCAACCAGGAATCTTTCCCGGCGATGGCAGGAGCTGGCATCCCGAGGTCAGTCTTGTGCTCCTTTACCACCTTCAGTTCCCGAAGGACCTCTTCGGTCATCAACTTCCAGTTGATTGGAAAAGGGTAAAGGGCACGCGGAGAGACCTCGGGATCCCAGTCAGAAACTGCCCGGATGCGGGCGTCGAAATCCGCGAACACGGGAGCCAACTCTGGGGTCAGCAGCATCCTCGGATCACCAACGTCCGCATCCAGTGTTCCCTGAGCCCATTCGGTCGGAACATACGACCAGGACTCAGCCTTCTTCATAAAGAAGAACTTCTGTTGCCACCCCCGCCAGCTATCCTTGGTAGCGAAGGTGAACATGAATTTCTTGCTCCCGGATCCCCGAGGTAGCATGAAATAGAAGCCACCCTTCGGGACCACAGAAAGCTTGTAGTACTGCATAAAAATCCTAAAATGGGGTTCTATCCCGAAGACGCCACACATGCAGAGGAAGGCGTTGAAATAGCAGAACGAGTTCGGGGGAAGCTGGTTCACCGCAATGCCATGAAATTGGCAGAACTCGCACACCATCTTCGGGGGGGATACCGAAGACCGGCCTTCAGTTGGGCTCGGAAAACGGTAACCTCCTTACTGTGGTTTGAAAATGCATAGTGGCTAGAACGAGGCAGCCTGATAACGGCGTAAGAGGGAAGAAAGAATTTTTTCTTCCACCTCTCTAACTTCTCAGGGGTGGTGCAACAAGGATGGGCTAAAAGAGGCTGCCAGCTCTCAGGAATGGGCATTTTCGACATAAAAATGAGTTTGAAAACGGAAGAAAACAGTTTTCAGAGAAAAAACTCAGAAGAACACAGGGATCAAAACGCGCTGGAAAACAAAAAACCCACCGAAAGATTTGCCAAAATCTGAGGACGCCGTCGTGAAAGTTGGCTGGAAAAAAAGGCTCTGATTAAGGAAGCTCCGCCACAGAAAGCAAGAAAAATGCAAGAACAGAGGCAAAGCAGAGAAAAGAGCAAAAGCGTAAGGAACTTATGATGAAATGGGCTATTTATAAGCCAGAGGTGGATAACCGAAACGCCGTCATAAGTACCCTTTGGAGGCGAACCGACGCCGTAATTACTCTCTGCACTTGAAAAGGCGCGCCCTCTGTAACCAACGCGACTCTCCTCCAATGGCAAAGCGCCACGTGTCAACTGCTGCGCAAAAATAGGGGACACGTCCTCCAAACGTCCCTTGAAAGCTGGGACACGTCTTCTGACATCCCTGGAAAACTGGGACGCGCCGCTCAGACTGACACGCTTGGCCGAACAGACCTGCAGAAACAAAACGCAGACTCCGCCTCGAGGACGCCAAAGAAAAGGCCAAGGCCGTAGAGCCCGTGATCTTCGGGCAAAAGGCACATCCTCGGAAAAGGTTATGCTTCCAAAAAGACTCCCACAGACGACCTCGGAAAGAGATGCAAAACCGAAGTTTTCCTTCGGCTTTCCAAAGGGGGGCATGTGATAGCCAAAGGCTATCGCCTCTATCTGGCCGAACTCCCTGCCACAGTCATGGCCAGAAGAAGCTGGCGCTACCCGAGAAAAGGTGTGATCAGGCACCTCGGGAGATAGCCGAGGAGCTCCGAGCCCGGCACGCCAGGACACTACTCGCCCCCCCAGGGTCGTGAACTGATCGCCTTCGGAAAAGTGGCACCTAACATAGCGTGCCGAACATGATATCCCCGAAGGCGGAACTCCCTGAAGCTGGGAAACCCCGAACTCAGGGCTTGTTTCCCGAAGAGGCTCTGTCCGTACCAAAGGACGACCTCATCCAGGGACCTCGGGAGTACGGCAGGGGTATTTATGGAAGCATTTAAGGAAGCCTCTGACACATCCATTCACAGACGCCACAAGCCGCCCCAAAAGGCGCTCTGCCACGCTGACGCCATCAAAATCACATCATGGCCCGTCTCAGCACATGGCTCAAGGCAACCTGCTACCAACTATCTGTCCCCTACGCCCAGAAATTCAGGAACATCCGACCGAACACGTGTCGCGATCTGAACGGGCTAGGCACTCCTATAAATACCAGGACTTAATACCAGACAGGGGGTTGGCTGGCAAAATACGGCTCCCATTACCAGGCAAAACTCCTCAGCCCTTTGTGCTATCTTTTCTGCCTTTCTCTCGGCCACCACTGACTTGGGCGTCGGAGGCTCCCCCCCCGGAAAATCACTCCGGGGGCCTCCTAACCTTTTGTTTCTGAACCTTCAGGCACTCTCCTTTAGGCGGTCCAGTCGGCCAGGCGTTCTTCCTCCCAGAAGTCTCTCCACCAGCCACCATGACTATAAGCAATGAGGCCCGAGGCCATCACCATCGAACAAGCTTGTTTGGAAATATGGGTCCACCGTGGTATTCCCTCATGATGACCCACTCCTAATCATGGCAAGGATAGGGAATTGGGATGTCAAAAGAGTACTTCTCAACGATGGTTCTAATGTCGACGTCTTATTCTCTCATCTGCTGCTAACTTTGGGTATCTAAAAAGGTGATCTCAAGCCTGTCACCTCCCCTACCTTTGGGGTAGGTTCGTCCAAAGTCCTTGTCCTTGGGTGGTTTGACCTACCTCTAATGCTAAGAGGAACTTCACCACAAAACAAGGATGAACTCTTTGCTTCCACAATAACAGGGTTCATCGTCATAGATGTCCCTTCGTCATACAATGCCATCCTCGGGAGGCAGATGCGAGGGAATCTCCACATCCGCCCAGATGTGAGGTACTTGACTGTCACCTTCACAACGAACGAGGGAGATGCTGAGATCTTCATCGATCAAGGAGAAGTGAGGAAGGCCTTTGTGAAAGCAAGACAGGGCCCAGTAAAGATCCACGCACAGACTTCGGGAGAAAAGGCCTTGCTCAAAGAAAAGGCAAAGGGAGAAGAAATAGTAGACCTCGAGAAAATAGAAACAGAAGATGTGGAGCTTGTCCCAGGCCAAAGTACCAGATTGGGGAAAAAACAGGCTGAAGGAGACAAGGAAAAACTTGTATATTTTCTGTTAATGAATAAAGATATGTTTGCCTACTCGCCGAAGGACATGCCTGGGGTAGACCCTCACATAATTCAACATAGTCTTAAGGTGAGCCCAGAGGCAAAGCCTTTTCGACAAAAAAAGCGAAGCCACTCGGTGCATAAAAACAACTTCATCAAAACCAAAGTTCAACGCTTAATGGAAGCAGGTGTAATAAGGGAGGTCAAGTACCATGAATGGCTTAGTAACGTGGTTATTGCCACAAAAGAAGGAAGCGACAAAATTCGAATGTGCATCGACTTCCGAAACGTGAAAAATTCCTACCCTAAGGATTCATATCCTCTGCCACCAATAGATTAGTTGGTAGACTCAACCGCTGAGTATGGCCTCCTTAGCTTCCTCGACGCCTTCAGTGGGTATCACCAAATCAGGATGGACCCCAAAGACGAGGAAAAAACCACCTTCATCACCGAAGTTAGTATGTACTGCTATATTAGAATGCCCTTCGAGCTTAAGAATGTAAGGGCCACGTACCAAAGGTTGATGAATAGGGTCTTCAACTCCCAAATCGGGAGAAACATGGAAGTCTATGTCGATGATATGACAGTTAAGAGCAAACTACCTAGTAATCATATCATAGACTTAGAAGAAACGTTCCACCAACTAAGGACATTCAGAATTCGTCTCAACCCTGAAAAATGCGTGTTTGGGGTGAATGCGGGTAAGTTCCTTAGATTCATGGTGTCGGAGAGAGGTATTGACGCCAATCCAGAAAAGGTCAAGGCCCTGCTGGGGTTTCAAACTCCCATGATGACTAAGGATGTGCAATGACTCACAGGGAGAGTCACGTCCCTCAGCAGATTCATCTCTAGATAATGGGGATCGTTGCTGACCGTTCTTCAAAGTCCTCACTAAGGCAGCAAAAAATGATGGCGACTTCAGAACCAAGGTGCGCCTTTGGAACGAAGACTGCCAAAAGGCCTAGGAAGAGCTTAAAGTCTACCTAACTCATCTGCCGACACTTCGGCAGCCACAGGAAGGAGAACCCCTCATACTCTACCTCACCGTCACCGAAAAGGCAGTTAGTTCGGTTCTCGTAAAAGGAGAGGGGGCAAAGCAATGGACAGTATATTATGTGAGCAAGTCTCTGCAAGGTGCCGAAGTCAGGTACCCCTTTCTATAAAAGGCTATTTATACCCTGGTACTTGCAATGAGAAGGCTACAACCTTATTTCTAAGGGCACCTCATTATCGTTTGAAGTAGCCTACCTCTTCGAGATATCATGAGGAAGGTGGACCACTCAGGAAGACTTTTGAAGTGGTGCATCAAGCTCAGTGAACATGATATCACCTATGAGCCAAGGAAGGCAATAAAGGCACAGGCATTGGCAGATTTCATTGCCGAGGTACCCGTTGCCGAAGACAGTCCGCCTAACCTCAGAACGAATGAACCTGCGTGGACTCTGTTTGTTGACAGGGCCTCCAGTTTCGAACACCAAGGGCCCGGATTAATTCTCTGTGGTCCCAAAGGTATCAAAGCCATGAAAGCCATCAAATTTGGGTTCAACGTCACCAACAACATGGCAGAGTATGAAGCCCTCATAGCAGGTTTGCACCTCGCCAGAAGAGTTGGTGTGAAAAACCTAAAGGCCCACAGCGATTCTCAGCTTGTGGTCCAACAGATGCCAGGTGATAGCCAAAGTGCTATCGCCCCAAACACCTAAGGACCCCAAAAGGGAGGGAGCCAAATGCCTGAGGCACGCAACCTCGGCAGCCCATTAATACCAATACTGGGAAATTACCATATTGCCTCCATCGGGAGGGCGACCGAGTTAGCTTCGGGGAGAAGTGCCAGACACCTTCTGCAAGTGAAAGTCCCCCGAAGGCCTAACTTCGGAGCCAGGGAATACCCCAAAGAACCACTGCGACTCCGGGAAAAGGTCCCTCACTCCGAAGTGAGACATCAACCAAGGGGACCTCGGAGGTACGGCAGGAGCCATCAAGGAGCCTCTGACGTTACGCCCGTACACCCTACACGCCGCCCTCACAGACACTCTGACGCGCCGCTACTGCCTACGTCCTGTCATGTAGGGCTATGATTATCGCAGCTCGTGGCCCGAGGAGCCTGCAGGCGGCTAGGGGCCCCCCACGCCCAGAAGTACGGATGGTATCCGTCCATACACGTGCTGCAATCTGAAGGGCTCACCCCCTCCTATATATACCAGGGGAATGGTCACAGGCAGGGGGATCTCTCTCTTCTCTCCGCTCTGAATCCTCTCCTTCCAGCCCTCAAAAGAAAACACGGCCAGGCAAGACTCTCTTGTACTTGCTGCTCTCTCTCCACCCCTCCCAAAGCACTGACTTGGGCGTCGGAGGCTCCTCCCCGGAAAAAGACTCCGGGGACCTCCTAACCCCTGTTTTCTGAGTGTTTCAGGCAGGTCCTCCTGAGGAATCCCGTTTCGGGCGCTCTCCTGTACCGGAAGCCCTGCTCGGCTTCGCCGCACCACCCGACGATCATGCTGCCGGCCATCATCTGAACTCGCCTGCACCTCCGGAAGCACCTGCTGCATTCACCACGACACACAGTGGAGATGCTGATGGGCATCATTTGGCGCCGTCTGTGGGAAATCACTCCCAGGTCGTCGTTGTTAAAACTCGGCGTTCTAAGGACAAGGGACCTCCGAGGTCCCCGTCCGCGCCAGAGGTTCAACCGGCAACCGAACGACTGCAGCAGGGACTTCCGTGCCCGAGGACGAACGTCCTCTGACTACTACCATAGGCTTCCTGCGCGAGTTCCCACGCCCTGTCGTGGCTGGAATGACGCAGCAGTTAGACCGAAGATGGCCGCAGCCAAATTCGGGCCGAAGGCCCTCCTGACCAGTACCTCGTCGGGAGAAGGATCCCACGTCAACTCACGGGAGTTCGGAAGTAGAGATCAACGAAGATGAGTCCTCGACGGGAAACATACCCTTCAGAACGCAACCTGCGGGAGAAGCAGGGTCAAAACGACCCCGAGCTCCCCGTCGAAGGAGTTCTGCACCCAAAGAAAAGTTGCCGTCTCCTCGGCAACAAGGGCATATGCCCATTACCCCAAAAAAGCCATCTACGCCTTGCTATTTGCAGGAAGAAGGCTATGACTCTACTTCCAAGGTCACGCTACCACTGTCCGGAGTAACTCGCCTCTGCGCGACGTCATGAAAAGAGTAGAGCATTTGGGAAGATCATCAAAAGGGTGCATCGAGCTCGGAGAATACTGCATCACGTACGAGCCTAGAAGGGCAATAAAAGCCTAGGCACTGGCAGACTTCGTTGCCGAAATCCCAGGAGTAGAAAATGCTGAAACCAATGAGGGAAACCGAGCGAAGGTAGATCTAGAGTGGAAACTCCTTAGAACCCCGAGCGCAGAACATTAGGGCGCTTGAGTAGCCCCTCGAGAGCTCGAGGGCAGAGAGGCCACCGGAGCAATCAAATGTGGTTACCAAAGTGTTGGGCCATCCGAGCGTGGCAACGCTGAGTATAGCAACCTCGGAAAAAGGGTGGAAAGACCCTACAAAGAGGTATCTCACAACCAGAGAGTCCCGAAAATCCTCACGAAGTGGTAGAAAGTGCGAAGACATTCCGAACGATATTCCCTAATTGAGGAGGAATTATACCGGCAAAGGTACGCAAGTCCGTTACAGAGATGTATCGGTAAAAAGGGTGCAGGACAATTCGTCCAGGAGGTGTGAAAATTGCCAGAGACAGACCAGCACCCAAAAGTTGCCTTCGGAGTGGATAACCCCGGAAGAATACCCTTGCCTCTTTGAAGTATGGGGCATAGACCTCACCGGGCCACTCCTGACAACACCTGAAGGAGTGAAGTCCTGCGTAAATAGCAGTGGACTACTTCACTGAGTGGGATGAGGCAGAACCCCTAGCGACCATTCCGGCAAAAGATATACAAAAGTTCGTCTGGAAGAACATGATGTGCAGATTTGGCATATCGACGGTGATAATGGCCGATAATGGTTCCCAGTCTATGAACGAGGGATTCCAAGAATTCGTCACCAACTTCGGAATAAAAACGCACTTCGCCCCACTAGCTCAGCCCCAGAGCAATAGACAAGTGGAGGTAGCCAACAGAGCTATAAAAGAGGGACTGTAAAAGAGGTTGGGGGAAGCAAAGGGAAAATGGCCAGCAAAACTTCCTACTGTACCAAGGAGTTATCGGACAACTCCCCGAGGGGTCACGGGGGAGACACCTTTCTCGCTTATCTCCAGTACAGAGGCCATTATCCCTGTTGAAATAGTATGGCCATCAGTCAGAATACAGGTGTTCGACGAAAGAGGAAATGACCTCGGGTTGAGAACTAAGCTCGACCTAGTTGACAAACACAAAAATGGCCGAGCTCAGAAGAAAGGCCTTTCAGCAAAAGGTGGCCATAAGCGCAAACCTGCATGATAGGCCAAAAGGAATAACGAAAGGAGACCTCATCCCCCGAAAGGCCGAGTTTGAACCCCGAAAACTGTCCCATGGGGTACCTCGGCCAAACGGGAAAGGGCCTTATTTGGTCCTAGACGAGGTCCGAAAAGGAGTATACAAGCTTGGCGACACCGAAGGAGGAAAACCGAAAAGTACATGGCACTCGGATGCCTTAAAGAAATTCTATACTTAGAATTTTAGATGAGAAATTGTACAAGTGAGAAATTTCTCTAAGTACAGAAGTTTTCCCCTATCTGAAAGTACTCGCCGAAGAAAGGTGAAGTCCATTGACTCCCGAAAGTCTTGTTTTCCTTCCAAAGTTGGTTGGGTTATATGCCCAAAGTTGGTTGGGTTATAAAAAAGGTGTGAAGTCCATTAACTCCCGAAAGTCTTGTTTTCCTTCCAAAGTTGGTTGGGTTATATGCCCAAAAAAGGTGAAGTCCATCGAGTACGGCTGACAAAGACAGGCTAAAACTTGCCTAAGTAAACTTCGGAAACAAAGAGAGTTTACCCGAAGGTTGGCCGATGAAACGAGCAAAATGTACCTTTCCGAAGTCCCCTGACCGAAAGTGGTCTGGACAATTGGGAAACAAAAATTGCTCATACCTTTCCGAAGTCCCTTAACCGAAAGTGGTCGGGACAACAGGGAAAAATTGCTCAAAAGACTTAACCAAATTATGAAGGAAAATTCATTGAAGAAGGTCTTAGTACAAGGAGAAGGTTACAAGAAGAAAAATACAAAGAACAAGAAGAAGGCAAAGGCCCTAGAATATCTAAGGGACCCCGGCGTCATGGGAAGCTCCGGCTCCTGAGTCTTCTGCCGCCGCCTTCGGTGCAGGAGGAGGGGCAAATGGCAGGTTGAGGAGCTCGACTTTCGACCAAGTCCACCGAGGCCCCTCGGGAATATCCAGGGCAGCCAAGAAGGAAAGGTCGAGGTCCGGATATCTCTTCAGAAATTGGTGACGAGCTAGGCAGAAGCCGTCCTGAAAGGCAACCTTGGTCGCCTGAACGGCTTTGTCTTTTTCCACGTCCAAGTCGTCCGCCTCATTCTGAAGATCCGAAACCTCCTTCCGAAGGTCCGCAACCTCCTTCTCCAGCTCCTTTATCTTCTTCTTCTTCTTCGAATCCTTCTTCAGCGAGTCAACCTTGGCTTGAAGTTCGGCCTTGTCAGCAAGAGCCTTCGTCAGGAGAGCAGCTTCTTCTTCTTTCTCCTTCTGAATGGCCTCGTTGGCCGAAGTTAAGCTCACAACCTTCTCACCAAGGTCGGACATCTTCTTGGAGAAATCCTTCAAGAGCTCCTCTTGGCCCTTCAAGAATTCCTCCCGAAGATTGGCAACCTTCTCCTTGGCTATTCGGCTCAACTCGGTGTTCGTCACGACCGAGTTAGCGCAGAAGACCTTGGCCTTCGCTAATTTATCTTCGGCCCAAGCCCGGACTGAAGATTGCTTTGCTGCCCAAGCTCGAAGGTATCCACTATACCCCAGGAGCTGCAAAAAAGGAGGAACTTAGTGAAATTTACACAAGGAAAAGCCAAAACACTTAGGCAAAAAAGTGGGAGGAAAAATGAAGGAGCCTGAAGAATTACCTGAGCAGCATGCTCGGAAACTCTAGCGGCAAGGGAATCCTCGGAGGCACACTCCTCGGCAACTGCCTTGAAGGAAGCCTGAGTGAGTACGCCCCTCGCCATCTGGGGAGCCATTTCCTGGCAATCCTCGGAGAACAGATTCATGTCCTCCGTGAAAGACCAGAACGGCTCCCTTGGAACTTTGTCTTTTGGGATGTGGGAATCCCGAAGAGCCCGCCTTCGGGCATGCTCAACCATCCAAGCTGAGGGCGCCAAATCCTCTGCAAAATAGAAAACATGCGTCTCATCAGGCAAAACTCCTTGACTGAGAAAGCCATGAGATTGCGAAAACTGAAAAGGGGATAAGAGACAAACCTGGCGCAACCTCAGCGACGTCGTTGTCGGAGTCTCGGACCTCTTCCACGTCGACAGGGACATGTTTGCCTTTGTCCTTTCGGCGTTTTTCCAACTCCTCGGCAGAAGGACTCCCTGCCAAAGAGCCCAAAAGATCCACCGACATGGCAGGACTCAGAGAAGCAGTAACAGCGACCACCCCGGCAGGAACCTTTGCGGGAGTTTCAGGTTTAGTGAAACTTGCAACCTTGGTGGAAGTTGCAACCTTGGTAGAAGTTGCAATGACACCACCAACCTCCGTGGAAGTTGCAATGACATCGCCGACCTCCGCCACATCCTTCGAGGGTGGAAGAAGGGTGTACTTCTTTGCCTTTTTGGCCGAAGATGGTCCGCTCCCAGTAGTCTTGCGCCTCTTGGAGACACCTTTCTTCGTTTGCTCTCCCTTCTCGGCCTGACCAAAGAAGATAGACTTATAGTAGGCAGCAGACTCGTCGCCCATCTCTGAAAAAGAGGGAAAACATCAGTGTGAGTCCAGACAGGCGCTTATGCTGAAAACTTTGAAAGGAACTTACTTTCAAAGAAGGCTTCATAAGTGAGCTCGCTCCGAAGGAGCTTCACTAGCCAAGAGTCCTTCCCCTCGGTAGCAGGAGCTGGCATGCCAAGATCCGTCTTGTGCTCCTTAACCACCCCCAACTCCCGAAGAACATCCTCGGTCATGAGTTTCCACATGATGGGGAAGGGGTAGAGAGAGCGTGGAGGGACCTCGGCATCCCAGTCGGCGACAGCACGGATACGTCTGTCGAAGTCCTCAAACCTCGCCGCCAACTCGGGAGTTAGCAACTTCTTGGGATCCACGACATCCGTCTCCAGCTTTCCCCGAGCCCACTTTGTCGGAACATACGACCAGGCCTCCGCCACCTTTAGGAAGAAGAACTTCCTTTGCCACCCTCGCCAGCTATCTTTGGTAGCGAAGGTGAACATGAATTTTTTGCTCCCAGATCCCCGAGGTAGCATAAAATAAAAGCCACCCTTCGGGACCGGATAGAGCTTGTAATACTGCATGAACAGGATAAAATGGGGTTCTACCCCGAAGACCCCGCACATGCAGAGAAAGGCGTTGAAATAGCAGTACGAGTTGGGAGGAAGCTGATTTACGGCTATGCCATGAAATTGGCAAAAGTCACAAATCATCCTCGCTGGAGGATACCGAAGTCCGGCCTTCAGTTGGGCTCGAAAAACGGTAACCTCGTCGTCCCAATTCATAAAGCTGAAGTGACCGAGGTGGGGTAACCTCATGGTGGCGTAGGAGGGAAGAAAAAATTTGGCTCTCCACTTCTCTAATTTCTCAGAAGTGGAGCAACAAGCGTGAGACATAAGAGATTGCCATCTCTCGGGAATACCGAAGACATGGTTGACCAAAAAGGAGACTTTGAAAAAGAAGAAAAATGACTTCGGGAAGTTAAAAGAAAAGCAGAAACCGAAGGAAGAACCCACCAAAGGCCTTGCCGAAATCAGGATTCCTGAACGCCATCGTGCAACGTGCCAAAAATTGCTCCGCCGTTAATACCGCAACAAAAATGCATGGAAGCAGACGAGAGCAAAATGAGACGCAAAGGAAAACAAATGAAGAGTGTGACAGGAGGAGGCTTGTATTGTTACCACCTCACAAAATTGGAGAATTACGAGTGTGTCATACTGGCTAAAAACCATTATATTGTGTAATTCTCACCATAGTGATTGTAGTGTGGGGGGTAAAAGGTATGATCAACACCTCCTTAAAGGTGTTCCAAGTTGGTAACTTGGTCTCCAAGAAAATCCTTAAGGATTGCTTGTTTGTCAAGCAACCTATGGACTTTTTTGTAAGATTTTGGAAATTTGGGTAGTCAATTGCAAAAATTTTACAAAAGAGATTTGGAGAGTTATGGGAAGGATATGAATGGTATAAAAGTGCTATTGGAGGCCCAAATTGCTTATGGAAGACAACTAAGGACAAAGAAAACACAAAAAGGCATAATGGACCTAAGTGTTCTAATGTAGGCCTTAAGATGTGTATGTCTATGACTTAAGTCAAATGGAAGTTTTGTGGGGTTATCCCACATAAGGAGGGCTGCTAAAGGAAGATAAGGATGGTCAAATATGGGCCAAGAGATTAGGACTAAGAAACCATAGTCTTGTAGCAAGGAAAATGACATAAGACAAGGTTAAGACTACTTAAGTGTGTTTAGTGTACTTTTGACTATTTAAGTAGTCAAGACCACCTTTGCTTCTCTAAATTTCGGCCTCCACCAGAAAAAAGAAAGCCAGCCCTCTCCTCCACACTTCCTCCATAGCCACCATACCTTCAAACTCAAAACTACTTGCAATTGAAGTCAAGGAAGCACAATTGGAAGCTATTTGGTGCTATTGCTTGAGTGCACCTAGGATCAAGCTCCAATTTCAGCATACCCATCAAGGTAAGGGTTCTCTTGCTCTCATGGGTTGTTTTCTGTATTTTCAAACATCCATGGAGCTATGGCTAAGCTTGGAAGAGAGCCATGAGCTTGATGAACCAAGCTTATTGAGGGGAGTGCACTTATTGAAGGTTTTGTGACCTATTGTCAAGTGCACAAAGATGGCAGTGAAATGAGGGTTTCTATAGCCCAAAGTTAGTACTAACTACTGTTAAAATCCTCCTAAGACCAAGCATTAGCTTGAGGAGGGCTGCCATAGTGATTTATTTAAGTTTATTGCATGTTTTATGGACTAACCTATGGTATATGTTGCTGCCACAATTCATGTGTTTGTTGTTTGTGTTTGGCTGCTGCATTTGGTTGCTATATCTTGTATATATGCATTGTGGTTTTTTTTTTAGTGTCTTTGGATGCAGGTTTTAATGATGGTTACATTGCCTATTGAATCCAAGTGCTACCCTTACTAAGTTTGTCAATGAAACTTACTCCCCTCAGTTCTGTCATTTCAGGTCCAGCAGAAAGATCACCTTCAAACTAACCATTTTTGTTTGAGTTTTGATCTGAAATTTCAGGTACCTGAACTTCCATATGTCTAGTTATGATCTGGAAAGTTTGGTGATTTTAGGAGCACATTTGGTATTTTTAATGGTGGTACTTACTGTGTTGTGCAGCAGCTGTCCAGCATCCTGTTTTTGGAGTCCATTGTGTCTCAGGACCTCCTGTAACGTAGGTGCGTATTTAGCTGAGTTAATACCATATTTTAGTGCATGTATGCATGTACATGTAGTGTATGTGAAATGAGACAAGTATGTGAACATTTGAGTAATGTTTTGGCTATGTAAGTGCTGTGGTGCAAAGCTGCCTAAGTGTGAATGATGGGCTGCTTACTTGTAAATTCTGTTTTGCCCACATAAAGTTGTTAAAAGAATGGGAATGTAATTCCTATGTGTAATGGACATATATGGGATAGCCTTGGAGGGCTTTCCCCTTGTGAATGAAGTGTTTGCATGGTTTGGAAAAATTGTATGGGCAAAATGGTCCAGAAGTTGCCAGAATTTCGACCATGTACCTAAAGTTTAATATCTCTCTGTGTATAATGAATCGTGGTATGAAATTTTGAGCACACCTAGATAACATCCAGAGGTTGAACTGGAATTTGGAATTTCTAGATTTGGATCCTTGTACCCAAAGATATGATGTTGCAAAATTGGATGAGTTACTGTTCATTTGGTCAGAATTTTGTAACCAACTTAAAAAATCCATAACTTGGTCCGTGGGTGGGCTATTGGTGTAAAAAAAAATTCCTTGGTTTTCTGTAAGTCTCTACTTCATAATGGAGCAAATAACACAGGGGGGTATGAGGCTAGAATGATACATTTTATTAGTGGAAGTTACAGGCGCAGTGGCTGATCACTAGAATTTAACAAGATTGCCTAATGTGTGGAAGCCAAAACTAAGACTTGTGCTAGTGTTTTCCTTCTTTGCTGCCATGGTGTGCATGAAATGTGAATATGTGTGTGATGGTTGGACCAATAGGCATGTATTTACATAGTGCCCAAGAGGGCCACTTGGGTATGCACACTGAGGGTAGTGTTCTGATGGCCTACAGAACATTACCAATCCTGGGAGTCTAAATGCACAGTTTTGGCACCATAACTGGACTACCCCGGAGTGGATAACATATATAGATCGAGGAAGGGTAGGCAAAAGGGTGTCATAATTGCTGCATGAACGCAAAACATCGCCATAATTGCCCTTCGCGCTAGAAAAGGCGTGCGCATCCCAACCAGCACCTGCCACGCGTCACCCGTCACGAGAAACTAGGACATGTTTTCTGACATCTTGAAAATTCGGGCGCACCGCTCCATTCTAACACTCTGAGTTTCAGGACGTGACGGTGCAAAGGGCAGGAAAACAAAAGAGGTTGGGTATCTCAAAAAACACCAAAGGGCAAACAGGTGAAACTTGTTCGAACAAGGCATATCCCCTAAGTGGCGAAGTGCCTCCCCTGCGAACGTCACACTCCGAGTCCTAAAAAGCACCCACAAAATGACCACTAGCCGAAGTCTCCACTCTGGCTTCCCGAGGGGGGGCATGTGATAGCCAAAGTGCTATCGCCCCAAACACCTATGTACCCCGGAAAGGAGGGAGCCAAATGCCTGAGGCACGCGACCTCGGCAGCCCGCCAATACCAACCTCGGGAGAAGTACCAGCCACCTTCTGCAGGTGAAAGTTCCCTGAAGGGCTAACTTCAGAGCCAGGAAATACCCCGAAGAACCACTGAGACACCGGGAAAAGGTGCCTTACTCCGAAGTGAGACATCAACCAAAGGGACCTCGGAGGTACGGCAGGAGCCATCAAAGAGCCTCTGACATTACGCCCGTAAACCCTACACGCCACCCTCGCAGACATTCTGACGCGCTGCTGCTACCTACGTCCTGTCATGTAGGGCTACGATTATCGCAGCTCATGGCTCAAGGAGCCTGCAAGCAGCTAGGGGCCCCCCATGCCCAGAAGTACGAACGGTATTCCTCCATACACGTGCTGCAATCTGAAGGGCTCTCCCCCTCCTATATATACGAGGAGAATGGTCAAAGGCAGAGGGCTCTCTCTCCCTCTCTCCCTTCCGCTCTAGAGAGAACACGGCCAGGCAAGAATCTTTTGCCCTTACTACTGCCTCTCCTCCCCCCTACAGCGCTGACTTGGGCGTCGGAGGCTCCTCCCCGGAAAAAGACTCCGGGGACCTCCGAACCCCTATTTTCTGAGTGTTTCAGGGAGGTCCTCCTGAGGAATCCCGTTTCGAGCGCTCTCCTATACCGGAAGCCCTGCTTGGCTTCGCCACACCACCCGACGATCATGCTATCGGCCATCATCTGAACTCGCCTGCACCCTTAGGAGCACCTGCTGCATTCACCATGACACACAATGGAGATGCCGATGGGCATCAGCAGGGGACTACGGTGCGAAGGACCTAACATTGGCAAAGTATCATGACCTCGCAACAAAGTTCTTCTAAGAGTTCGACGCTATACATATCGAGAACGTGCCTCGCTAAAACAATACTGATAGCCAAAGGGCTACCACCTCTATCTGGCTGAACTCCCTGCCGACAGAACAGCCAGGAAACTTGACGCTGCCCGGGAAAAGGTGGGACTACATACCTCGGAGAAAAGCCGAAGAGCCCGAAGCTCGGCACGTCGGGGAACTTGAGGCCAAAAACCTACCTCGCCAGTACGCCCTCGGGAGAGAAGCCCCAAGTCGGCCCACCGCAGTTCGGGAAGCGGAAACCTGCGCGAAGAATCTTCTACTGAAGACGTACCCCTCGAAAAACAGCCTTTGGGACTAGCGGCATCCAAGCGACCAAAAGTCTCACAGCGAAGGAGTTCGTCACCTGAGGCAAGGTCTCAGTCCCCTCACTGCCGAACTCGTTCCTCGAAAAGGCCCTGGCGATCTCTCTCCCCAGAAGAAGGGACTAACATCACGATCCTCATGAAGAGGATACTAGCACGGCTAGACAGGGTGGAAAAACAAGTGGCCAGAAAACCTGTCTAGGCCAGATTGACGGGGACCGTCTGCGAAGATGACTCCCCATTCACTCAGGCCGTCGTTGAGGCAGCCATGCCAGGTGACTTCAGAGTACCTCGGCTGGAGATTTATGATGGCCGAACGGATCCACAGGCCCATCTGACCAAGTACCGGCGCAGCATGATAATGCACGGTGCCGACGACGCCACTATGTGCAAGTGCTTCGAAGTCACCCTCACAGGGCCAGCAACTGCATGGTATAACTCATTGCCTCCAGGAACCATTACTGAATTCCAGGAGTTGTCTACGGCATTCACACAGCAATTCATTGGAAGCCGGCCAACGGCGAAGATGCCTGTTCAGATGTTCGACATAGAGCAGAGAAACGGAGAAACCATCCGAGACTATGTCGAAAGGTTCAACAGGGAAGCTCTGAGCGTCCCGGACTTCCGGCCAGAAATACGCATTCTCGCCATGACACGGGGCCTTCGGCGAGACTCACAGCTGTTTTACGAGTTCTCAAAGGACCCCCCGGACACCCTCAGAGAATTCTACCGAAGGGCTGAACAGCACATGACGGCCGAAGAGCTGAGAATGGCTGTCCCGAAGTCTGGTTATCCCCACGCCGAAGGGCCCGACCGACAAGCACGGCACCAAACTGAACAAGCAGGTCGACCCCGGAGGATGCGGGGAAGGAAACCCCCAACCTTCACACCCCTCAACACGACGCGGGCTAACATCCTCATGACATTGGAAAGGCAAGGGACCCAGATTCGGCGACCGAGGGCCATGACCGCCGATAACAAGAAAAACATCAAGAAGTTCTGCCAATTTCACCGCGACCACGGCCACGATACCGAAGATTGCTTCCAGTTAAGGAAGTACATTGAGTCGCTAATCAAACAAGGCCAACTTCGAAAATATCTGCGGATGCCTTCTCCAAAAAGGAAAAAAGACGAGGAAGAAAGGGCCGAAGATAAGGAGTATGACTCCGACAGACGAAGGAACCGAAGTCCGAAAAGGCGCCCCCCACCTCCGGCAAGGGTAATACAAACAATCACCACAGGGCTCCCATCCTCGGAAAGAAAGCAGAAGGTCAGAGAGATCGCGGTCATGGAATATCAGAATCCAACAAAAAAACTGGCCCGCAAGGATGGATCCACCGTCATCTTTCCCCATGACGATCCACTGTTGATCATGGTAAGAATAGGGAACTGGGACGTCAAAAGAGTGCTGCTTGATGATGGATCAAACGCTGACGTCCTATTTTCTCATTTACTGCTGAACTTAGGCATCCACGCCAGCAAGCTCAAACCTGTCACCTCGCCCACTTTCGGGGTTGGACCCTCCGAGCTGCCCGTCCTCGGAATGATCGATCTCCCCCTGATGTTGAAGGGAACTTCAACAGATGGAGCAGCTGACTTATATGCTTCCATAATGACAAGGTTCATTGTCATGGACGTTCCTTCTGCCTACAACGTCATCCTCGGAAGGCAAACACAGGGAAACTTGCATATCCGCCCTGATGTGAAATATTTGACTATCACATTCGCCACCAAGGATGGAGACGCAGAAATCTTCATAGATCAAGCCAAAGTAAGAAAGGTGTTTGTAAAAGCACGAAAAGCACCGACAAATAACTTTACACAAGCAATAGAGGCAAAAATGCCGGAGAAGAGCAAAGAAGAAGATCTCGCGAAAGCGGAAAAGGAAGCAGTAGAACTTGTCCCAGGACAATCTACCCGGATAGGGAAGAGCTTGGCCGAAGGAGACAAGAAAAATATTGTATCCTTTCTACTGACGAATAAAGACCTGTTTGCCTACTCGCCGAAAGACATGCCAGGGGTAAACCCTAGCATAATACAGCATAGCCTCAAAGTAAGCCCGGATGCAAAGCCCGTCCGGCAAAAGAAACGAAGCATCTCAGCCCATAAGAGCAACTTTGTCAAAACCGAAGTCCAGCGCCTGTTAGATGCTAAAGTCATCAGGGAGGTCAAGTACCCTGAATGGTTAAGCAACGTGGTCATTGCCACAAAAGAGGGCAACAGTAAGCTCCGGATGTGCATCGACTTCAGAAATTTGAACGACGCTTGCCCGAAAGACTCATACCCTCTCCCACCAATAGACCAACTGGTAGATTCAACCGCTGAATATGGACTCCTAAGCTTCCTAGACGCCTTCAGTGGCTACCATCAAATAAGAATGGACCCCGAAGATGAAGAAAAAACCGCCTTCATCACCGAGGGAGGAACATACTGCTACGTCAGGATGCCCTTCGGGCTCAAAAATGCAGGAGCCACCTACCAAAGATTGATGAACAAAGTCTTTATGGACCAAATGGGGAGAAACATGGAAGTGTATGTTGACGATATGATAGTCAAGAGCAAGACACCTGGCAGCCATGTTGCAGATCTAGAGGAAACCTTCCAAAAGCTTAGAACCTTCGGGATCCGCCTCAATCCCGAAAAGTGCATCTTCGGGGTAACCTCGGGAAAATTCCTAGGGTACATGGTATCCGAAAGAGGCATCGACGCCAACCCGGAAAAAATCAAGGCTCTACTCGAGTTCTGAACTCCTGCCACAGTGAAAGATGTGCAAAGACTCACTGGAAGAATAACCTCTCTTAGCAGGTTTATTTCCAGGTACGGGGATCGGTGTCGACCTTTCTTCAAAATCCTCACTAAGGCAACAAAAAAGGAGTGCAACCTTGGAAGGGATGATCATCCCTGGGATAAAGATTGCCAAAAAGCCTGGGAAGAACTCAAAATCTACCTGGCCACCCTGCCGACTCTGCGACAACCTCGCGAAGAGGAGCCCCTCGTACTATACCTCACAGTCACGGAAAAAGCAGTAAGCTCGGTCCTAGTAAAAGAAGAAGGCCCAAAGCAATGGCCGGTCTACTATGTAAGCAAATCCCTGCATGGCGCCGAAGTCAGGTACCCTCTGCTGCAAAAAGCTATATACGCCTTGGTGCTTGCAGGGAGAAGGCTGCGACCATACTTCCAGGCTCACCCCATCATCGTCCGAAGTAGTTTACCACTACGGGACGTCATGAAGAGAGTTGACCATTCGGGGAGGCTCTCCAAGTGGTGCATAGAGCTCGGCGAGCACGATATAACCTATGAACCTCGGAAGGCCATAAAAGCTCAAGCATTGGCAGATTTTATCGCTGAAATACCCGCCACTGAGGACAGCCATTTAGATCCCAACAAAGGTGAGCCGGAGTGGACCTTGCATGTTGATGGAGCCTCAGGGTCCGAACACCAAGGAGCCGGGGTAATTATCAGAGGTCCCGAAGGCCTAGAGGTAAGGAAGGCCATCAAATTTAGTTTCAAAGTCACTAACAATGTGGCCGAGTATGAAGCCCTTGTAGCAGGATTGCGCTTGGCCAGAAAAATTGGCATCAGAAACTTGAAAGCTCACAGCGATTCCCAGTTAATAGTTCGGCAGTCGGCCGGAGACTACGGGGCGAAGGACCCAACCTTGGCAAAGTATCACGAGTTGGTAGCAAGACTCATCCAAGAATTTGACGCCGTACAAATCGAAAATGTACCTCGGCGGAATAACACTAAGGCAGATTGCTTGGCAAAATCAAAAACGTACACCGAGTTGCTAGAACATCCGAGCATCTCAGTGTTAAGCATAGCAACCTCAGGAAAAGGATGGAAAAAACCAATAAAAAGATACCTCGCAGAAAATGTGCTACCCCAAGACCCCGGCGACGCTGCGAAGTTACGAAGGCGCTCCGGTCGCTTCTTCCTGATTGGCGAAGAGTTGTACCGGCAGGGGTACGCGAATCCACTGCAGAGATGCGTGGACGAAAAGGACACTGAAATGATCCTCGAAGAAGTTCACGAAGGTATGTGTGGTTCACACATTGGAACCGACGCCCTTGCAGCAGTAATACTCCGCCAAGGATACTTCTGGCCTACCCTGAGAAAGGACGCAAGGCAGTTCGTCCATAAATGTGGTAGTTCCCAGAGACACGCAAACATCCAGAGGGCACCCTCGGAAATGGTAACTTCGGCCGACTACCCCTGGCCCTTCGCGGTCTGGGGTATAGACCTTATTGGGCCACTACCCACAGCGCCCGGAGGCGTGAAGTTCTGCGTAGTAGCAGTGGATTATTTCTCCAAATGGGTTGAGGCGGAACCCTTGGCAACTATCTCGGCAAGGGAAGTGCAGAAGTTCGTATGGAAAAACATTGTCTGCAGATTCGGTATACCGAGGGTGCTAGTAGCTGATAATGGTTCCCAGTTCATAGACAAAGGATTCCAGGAATTTATCAGCAACCTCGGAATAAAGATGCATTTCGCCCCAGTAGCTCACCCCCAAAGCAACGGGCAGGTGGAAGTATCTAACAGGACCATAAAAGATGGCCTAAAAAAGAGATTAGGAGAAGCAAAAGGGAAATGGCCGGGAGAACTCCAAAGCGTATTATGGAGCTACCGAACGACACCCCGAAGAGCCACAGGGGAGACTCCCTTCTCGCTCATCTTCGGTACAGAGGCCATTATCCCGATCGAGATAGTCCGACCATCAGTACGGGTGCAAGTATTTGATAAAGAAGGAAACAACCTCGGCTTAAGAACCAAGCTCGACCTCATCGGCGAGCACAGAGAAATAGCCGAACTAAGAAGAAAAGCTTTTCAGCAAAGAGTGGCCGCGGCTATAAACTTACGGGCCAGGCCAAAAGAAATCAAGAAGGGGGACCTCGTTCTCCGAAAGGCTGATTTTGCACCTCAAAGCCCATCTCATGGAGTACTTCGCGCGAACTGGGAAGGACCTTATCTGGTTCTTGCCGAAGTACGAAAGGGCGTGTACAGACTTGGCAACGCCGAAGGCGTAGAATTGAAAAATACTTGGCACTCAGACGCCTTGAAAAAATTTTACGCTTAAGGCCTCACGGAAGAATTCTGTCGTGCAAAAATATATTCTAAAGTACAGAAAAATTCTCAAGTATACCGAATTGTGCAAGTCAGACTTCCGCAAAGGTACCCACCACAAAAAACCCAGAGGAGAATTTCTGAAGTTCCTTGAACGAATGTGTTCGGAACAAAAGGAAAAAGACCCGCAAAAAAGACTTAGATATATTCTTTGCTGGCTTTCCAAAAAAGTCTCTTGAAGCGAACATACTCGGGACATTGGGAACGCAAAATTATACTAAAGAAGCTTAATCAAGAAGATCTTCCATTATCCATCAATTTAGGAAGGCAATATGCCCGAAGAAGAAGCACAAAAAAAAAAAAAAAAAAAAAGGGAGAAAAAAAAAAAGAAGGGGGCCAAGCCCTTAGAACACCCTAAGAGTCTTCGGCAGCCCGAGAAGCACCAGTTTCTGCTCCCTTTTTTGGCGCAGTAATCGAAGGAGGCAGCTTCAGGTACTCGATTTTCGACCAAGACCACCGAGGACCCTCAGGAATGTTCAAAGCTTCCAAAAAAGAGAGGTCCAGATCTGGGAACCTCTGAAGGACTTGATGCCGAGCAAGGCAAAAGCCGTCCTGGAAGGCGACCTTTGACATTTGATCAGATTCATTTTTCTTGATCTCAAGATCCTCGAGCTCGTTCCTCAGATCCGCAACCTCCTTCTTCAGCGCCTTCCGCTTTTTCTTCTTCTCAGGCTCCTTCTTCAAAGACTCTATCTGGGCGAGCAGCGCACTTTTCTCAGCCACCAACGACACGATAAGACTGTCAGATTTTGACTTATCTTGTAAAAGCGCTTCGTTGGCAGCAAGCGTTCCCGCCACCTGCTTGCCGAGCTCAGAAATCTTCTTGGAGGAATCCCTTGAAAGATCTTCCTTTTCCTTCCGGAACTCCTCCCGAAGGGCAGCAACTTCTCTCTCTGAAGCATCTGGCAGCTGCTAGTTTTTGAAGGCCAACTCCGAGCCCATGGCCTTTGTTTTTTCTAAGGCTTCTAAGGCCGAAGCTCGAAAAGATGACTGCCTAGCCACCCGAACACGGAGGTAACCGACATACGCCAGCAGCTGCAGAAAGGTAAACGTAAGATCAGTAAGAGTAAAAAACACTCAGGAGTAATGGGGAAAAGGTGTTAAGCATACCTGAGCAGCATGCTCGGTAACTTTTGCAGCAAGGGTGTCATCACCCGGGTGGGCTGCCGCAATAGCCCTGAAGGAGGCATCAGTGAGCACCCCCTTTGAAATCTCCTTCGCCATTTGAGGACAGTCCTCGGAGAACAAGTTCATGTCCTCCGTGAACGTCCAGAAAGGCTCTTTGGGGATTTTCCCTTGCGGGACTTTGGCATCACGGAGGGATCGCCTCCGGGCGTGTTCCGCCACCCAAGAGGGGGTAAGTAACTCCCCTGAACGAAAAATGAGAAGCTGGCCAAAACAAAGGAGATTTCGGCAAAGTAAAAAGCATTATTACACTTCGTCCGAAAGAAACGAACCTGGCAGAACCTCGGCAACTGTATCCTCGGAGTCCTGGGGCTCCTCAATGGAAATATCCTTGCCTTTCCTTTTACGCCGCTTCTCGGCAGAAGGAACCTCGACCGCGGCATCAAGAGGGGCCTGCGAGGCGGTAGGGCTCTCAGGAGGCACTTCGGTAGGGACTTCGGGTGCCGGGATTTCGGCAACGTCAGGCTCCTCACTTGCTTCCTCAAGAGTTTCCAATTGAGGAGGAAGATTGGTCTTTTTCACCCTCTTAGCCGAAGGCCCAGCACCAGTGGTCTTCCACCTTCGGGAAACCGCTTTCTTTGTTTGTTCGCCCTTCTCCACCTGGCCGGAGAAAAGGGACTTGTAGAACGCAGCAGTCCCGTCGCCCATCTCTGAAAAACAAAAAACACATCAGCGTAAGTCCGAGGAAAAAACTACAAGGGAGTAGAAGACAACTTACTTTCGAAAAACGTTTCGAAAGAGATTTCCTCCCGAAGGAGCTGCACCAACCAGGAATCCTCCCCGGCGATGGCAGGAGCCGGCATCTCGAGGTCTGTCTCGTGCTCCTTCACCACCCCTAACTCCCGAAGGACCTCTTCGGTCATCAACCTCCAGTTAATGGGGAAGGGATAGAGAGAACGCGAGGAGACCTCGGGACCCCAGTCGGAGACGGCGCGAATACGCCCGTCGAAGTCCGCGAATACGGGAGCCAACTCTGGAGTCAGCAGTATCCTCGGATCAACGACGTCCACATCTAGCCTCCCCCGAGCCCACTTGGTCGGAACATGCGACCAGGCCTCATCCATCTTCAGGAAGAAAAATTTCTGTTGCCACCCTCGCCAACTGTCCTTTGTGGCAAAGGTGAACATATATTTTTTGCTCCCGGATCCCCGAGGTAGCATGAAATAGAAGCCACCCTTCGGGACCACAAAGAGCTTATAGTACTGCATAAAAATCACAAAATGGGGTTTTATCCTGAACACGCCACACATACAGAGAAAGGCGTTAAAATAGCAGTACGAGTTCGGTGGAAGCTGATTCACGCCAATGCCATGAAATTGGCAAAATTCGCAAACCATCTTCAGAGGAGGGTACCGAAGTCCGGCCTTCAGCTGGGCTCGGAAAACGGTAACCTCATTACTATGGTTTGAGAAAGCATAGTGGTCAGCCCGTGGTAGCCTGGTGATGGCATATGAGGGAAGAAAGAATTTTTTCTTCCACTTCTCTAGTTTTTCGGGCGTGGTGCAACAGGGATGAGATAAGAGAGGCTGCCAACTCTCAGGGATAGGCATCTTTTGGACAGAAAAATGAGTTTGAACAGAGGCAAGAAACCAACTTCCAGAAAAAAACTTGAGGAATCAAGAAAACTCTAGAAAAACAGAAAACCCACCAAACGACTTGCCAAAATCGGGGGACGCCGTCGTGAAAGGTTGCCGGAAAAAGCTTTGATTAAAAAAGCTCCGCCGTAAAAAGCAAGAAAAGCCGCGAAAAACAGTGGTAGAACAGGGAAGAGAACAGAAGCAAAAACAAAAGGGACTAATGGTGAACACGCCTATTTATAGGATGAGCGTGGGTAACCGAAACGTCATCATAAGTACCCTTTGAAGGTGAACCGTCGCCATAACTGCTCCCGGAACCCAAAAAGACGTGCTCTCTAAAACCGACGTGACTCTCCTCCAATGATAGCATGACACGTGTCAGCCTCCTCCCGAAAATAGAGGACACGTCGCCTGACATCCCTAAAAAGCTGGGACGTGCCGCTCGGACTGACACATCTGGTCATGAGGCACGACGCTGTGCAGACCTGCACAAGGTAAAAAGCAGGTTGTCTCGAAGACACCAAAAGACCGCCTATGGCCGAACGGCCCATGACTTCGGGCAAGAGGTGTATCTTCGGCACAGGTGTTATTCCCTATGGACTCCCAATGAGCATCCTCGGAAAGAGTGCAAAACCGAAGTCGTCACTTCGACTTTCCAAAGAGGGGGGCACGTGATAGCCAAAGGGCTACCACCTCTATCTGGCCGAACTCCCTGCCGACAGAACAGCCAGGAAACTTGACGCTGCCCGGGAAAATGTGGGACTACATACCTCGGAGAAAAACCGAAGAGCCCGAAGCTCGGCACGTCGGGGAACTTGAGGATACTATTTAGCCTCCCCGAGGTAGTAAATAGACCGCCTCTGAAAAAGTGGCACCAGCAAGTGCGGGCCGAACATGATCTTCCCGAAGGCGGAACTCCCCGAATCTGGGAACCTCCGAACTGGGGGCATGTTTCCCGAGGTGGGACGGCCCGTACTAGAGGACGACCTCACCCAGGAACCTCGGGAGTACGGCAGGAGCATTTAAGGAAGCCTCTGACATGTCGCCCACAAACGTCACAAGCCGCCTTAAACGGCGCTCTGACACGCCGATGCCATCAAAGTCACATCAGGGCCCGTCTCGGCTCAGGGCTCAAGGAAGTCTGCCACCAGCTACTTGTCCTCTACGCCCAGACATTCAGAGAACATCCGACCGAACACGTGTCACGATCTGAACGGGCTGGACATCTCTATAAATGCCAGGGAATACACCCTGGCAAAGGGCGCGGACTATCCGACTCTCCCTCTCTGAGAAAACACTACCAGGCGAGTCCACTAAGCCTCTTAGTGCTATTTCCTCCACCTTCTTTCAGCACTACTGACTTGGGTGTCGGAGGCTCCTCCCCGGAACAACACCCCGGCGACCTCCTGACCCACTTTTTCTGAGCTTCTCAGGCATGCTCCCGTCGTCGATCTGGCCTCCAGGCGTTCTTCCTCGCAGGAAGTCTCTCCACCATTCAGCATGACCCTCAACGATGAAGCCGCCGGGCATTAAATACTGAAGCAGATATTTTGGCCAAGTTGAAAAAGTCCACCGAAGTGCTAAGCCAACTTAGCATAGCAATAATGAGCATAGCAACCTCAGAAAGAGGATGGAAAAATCCCATAAAAAAGTATCTTACGACTTCGGAGCTTCCTGAAGACCCTTACGAAGTGAAAAAAGTGCGAAGATGTTCCAGACGATATTTCGTAATCGGAGAAGAGTTATACCCACAAGGGTACGTGAGTCCACTGCAAAGGTGTGTTGGCGAAGAAGATGTCGAGACAGTCCTCAGAGAAGTCCATGAAGGGGCCTGCGGTTCCCACATAGGAACTGACGTTCTGGCAAGAGTACTACTTCACCAGGGATACTTCTGGCCCACCTTAAGGAAGGACAATAGACAATTTCTCTAGAAATTTGACAATTGCCAAAGACACACCAACATCCAGAGGCTGACCTCGGAAACGATAACTTCAAATAACTACCCCTACCCTTTTGCAGTTTGGGGTATTGACCTCACTAGGCCTCTCCTAACAGCACCCGGAGGAGTGAAGTTCTGTGTAGTCGTAGTAGATTACTTCACTAACTGGATTGAGGCAGAGCCCCTAGCAACCATTTCGGCGAAGGACATATAGAAATTCGTCTGGAAGAACATCGTATGCAGATTCGGCATACCGAGGGTGATAGTGGCCGACAATGGTTCCCAGTTTATTGACATGGGATTCCAAGAATTCACTACCGACCTCAGGATAAAAATGCACTTCGCCCTGGTAGCTCATCCTCAAAGCAATGGACAGGTAGAGGTGTCCAACAGAACCATAAAAGATGGTTTGAAAAAGAGATTGAAAGAAGCAAAAGGAAAATGGCCAGGAGAACTTCCTAGCGTGTTATGGAGCTATCAGACAACACCCCGAAGGGCCACAGGTGAGACACCTTTCTTACTAGTCTTCGGCACGGAGGCCATTATTCTTATCGAAGTGGTTCAGCCATCGGATAGGGTGCAAGTGTTTGACGAGGAAGGAAACAACCTCAAATTGAGAACCAAGGTGGACTTAATTAACGAACACAGAGAAGTGGCTGAGCTTAGAAAAAAAAAGCTTTTTAGCAAAGGGTAGCCATAACTGCGAACTTGCATGTCAGGCAAAAGGGAATCAGGAAAGGGGACCTTGTCCTCCGAAAGGCTGAGGTTGAGCCCCGAAGACCGTCTCACGGAGTACTTCCGGCAAACTAGGAAGGGCCTTATTTGGTTCTTGATGAAGTTCGGCCATGAGTGTACAAGTTTAGCAATACCGAAGGTGGAGAGCTGAGGAATACATGGCATTCAGACGCTTTGAAAAAATTCTACATTTAGAAAAATTTTCTATGGAAAATAGTCCTACCTAAGGAATCTAACCAAACAAGGTGCAAGTATCTACTTATGAAAATGACACGTTTTCTCTAAAAGCGCGTCGATCGAACATGGTTGATAAAAATAGGCAAAGCTTTGCTAGAAGATATTCTACGAAACTGATGTTGTGCCAAAGATGGTTGATAATAGGCACGAAAGATATCTTCCCGAGGTCCTAGACCGAAAATTCACAAACTAACCCTTGGAACCAAAGATCATTTAAGGAGAAACTTGTCTTGAGACTTAGTCAAATTTTGGAGGAAAAAAGAAATTTTATTAATTCGTGCCTTAGTACAACAAAAAGGTGCTCACAAGAAGAAGATTACAAAGAAAAAGAAAAAGTGAAGTCCTGGACGCCTAAGGGACCTCGTCATTTTGAGCTGCTTCATCGCCAACCTCCTTTGTCATTGCCTTGGCTGCAGAAGGAGGAGCAAAAGAAACATTGAGATGTTCTATCTTTGACCATGTCCAGCGAGGCCCCTCGAGAATGTCCAAGCCAGCAAGAAAAAAGTGGTCAAGGTCCGGCTACTTTGCCAAGACTTGGTGCCAAGCCAAACAGAAGCCGTCTTGGAACACAACCTTTGTTGCTTGATCAGCTTTGTCCTTCTCAATAACCAAGTCGGTCAGCTCATCCCTTAGCTCAGTGACCTCCTTCTCCAGCTTCTTCGTCTTCTTTTTCTTCTTCATCTCCTTCTTCAGCGCGTCGGCCTCAACTTGAAGTTCGGCGTTGTTTGCAAAGGCCTCTGTCAGAAGTGCAGAGTCCTCCTCATTCTCCTTCTGATAGACCTCATTCTCCGAAGATAGCGCGATGATCTTCGTGCCAAGGTTAGACACCTTCTGAGAGAATTCTTAAGAGAGCTCCTCTTGACTCTTCAAGAACTCCTCCCGAACTTTGGCCACCTCCTCCTTGGCTATTTTGTTCAGCTTGGTGTACTTGATGACCGAGCTGGCAGAAAATACCTTGGCTCTCTCCAAACGCTCTTCGGTCTGAGATCGGATCGAAGACTGCTTTGCTAGCCAAGCTCTGAAGTATCCACTGTACGCCAAGAGCTACAAAAGAAGGACACTTGGTGAAGTTTTGCAAAACAAAGCAAACACTTGGAAAAATTTGGAGAAAGGATAAAGGGTTTGAAGAATACCTGGGCAGTGTGTTTGGACATCCTCACAGTGAGGACCTCCTTGTTCGAGCACTCCTCTGTAAGGGACTTAAAGGTGGCTTTGGTGAGGATGCCCTTCGCCATTTGAGGAGCCATTGTCTGGCTATCCTCGGAGAACAAGTTCATGTCCTCTGTGAAAGTCTAGAAAGGCTCCTTCGGCACCCTGTCCTTCGAAATGTGGGAGTCCTGAAGAGCCCGCCTCCAGGCATGCTCCACCATCCACGCCATGGGCGCCTGCTCCTCTGCAAAATAATGCCGAAGTTTCATCAGTATATTATCCCTTATCCATACTTCTATAAGATCTAAAATACCAAAGAATCCCAAATTGATAGGGAAATGGCTGAGGGACAAACCTGGAGGAACCTCAGCGATGTCCTCCTCAGAGTCGTCGACCTCCTGAACATCGTCAGGGACTTGCTTGCCCTTCACTCTCCGGTGGGCCTTGAGCTCTTCAACAGAAAGGCCTCTTGCCGAAGTACCCAGGACCTTCTCTACCGAGGTCAAGCTAATGGCTGGCTTCGAGGGAAGGTCAGCACGAACCAAGGATTGGTCCTGCACCTCCACAACATCTTCGGGAGGGGGAGGAAGAATGTCCTCCTTAGCTTTCTTCCTTACCGAAGATGGTCCTCCACCCGCCATCTTCTTCCTCTTTGGGGCACTTTTCTTCCTTTGCTGCTCCCCTTTTTCAGCTTGGCTGAGGAAGAGGAAGGCGCATATATAACAAAATCTGGAAGATTACTTACTCTCCACAAGCCCTTCATAGGTGAGCTCGCGCCGAAGGAGCATCACTAGCCATGCCTTTTTTTTTGTCAAAGTTAGGTGCCGGCATGGCCAGGTCGGTCTTATGCTCCTTGACTACCCCTAACTCCCAATGAACCTCTTCAGTCATGAAGTTCCACTTTATGGGAAAGGGGTAGAAGGAACGAGGAAGGACCTCGGGCTCCCAATGCGCGACTGAGCGGATACGGTTGTCGAAGTCATCAAACTTCGCCTCCAACTCAAAGGTTAGTAGCCGCTTAGGATCCACTGCATCTATGGGCAAGGTCCCCCATGACCATTCTGTCGGAACGTCCTTCCAAGCCTTAGCTACCTTCAGGAAGAAGAAGTTCCTCTACCAACCCTTCCAGCTGTCCCTCGTATCGAAGGTAAAGATGTATTTTTTGGACTCAGAATCCTGAGGAAGCAAAAAATAAAAACCACCCTTCAAAACGAGATGAAGTTTGTTGTATTGCATAAAAAAGAGGAAATGAGGTTCTATATTGAAGGCCCCATACATGCAAAGAAAAGCATTAAAATAGGAATAAGAATTGGGCGGAAGCTGAGTTGCGCCTATGCCATGAAAATGGAAGAAGTCGCAGAGCACCTTCGGTGGAGGAAACCGAAGTCCGGCCTTTAGTTGGACCCGAAAGACGATAACCTTGCCAGAGTTATTCATATAACTAAACAGGCCAGGTTTGGGTAGCCTAGTAACCGAATAAGAAGGAAGAAAAAATTTTGTTGCCCACTCCGCTAACTTTTCCGAAGTGGTACAACTAGGATGAGAATTGACACTACGCCAACTCTCGGGACAGTTTGGACAGACATAAGCGGAACGGGGGAGGACATTCAGAAAAGGTAAGCCTAACTTCAGAGAGGTTAGAAGAAAAGATGGAAACAATACCGAAGAACGACTTCAGAAAAGATGAGAAGCCTAGAAACCCAGAAAACGGAAGGACTTCGGGAAGGAAAACCCACCAAAGCTCTTGCCGAAGTCGGGATTTGAGAACGCTGTCGCCAAAACTCACCGAAAATCGCTCCGCCGCTTGCACGACCGCAGAAAAGGGAGAAAAACTTGAGAGCAAATGAGAGCTAAAGCAGAAGCAAAAGAAAGCAAGTAGGAACTTTAAGGAGGAGGGGGGTTTATATAGGCCGAGGGGGGTAGGCGAATCGTTGCCATAATTACCCCTCGAAGGCGAAACATTGCCATAATTACCCATCAAAGGCGAAGAGACACGGTTGATGTAACCGACACAATTGTCCCCCAATTACCGCGTGACACGTATGGCCTAGCACAGGAAACAAGGGCACCCCTCCTGATAGCACGCAAGCCTAGGTGAGCATATCCGAAGTAACGCATCTATCTGATCAGAAGACGTTATGATTCACTGACAAATGACATAGGCCCAAAGAAAAGGGATATCCGCCTCAGGTTGAAGGAATAACTTTGGGAACGTAGAAAATTCGGCCAAAAATCAAGAAAGCCACTTGAGTACCAGAGGAGCTACCTCGGTTATGAAGAGGCATCTCATATTGCCGAAACTCCCTTTGAAGAAGATAACCTCTGCTAAAAATTTAGTCATGACGACTGAGCTAGCCACCACCTTCCATGAAGACCCCCACAATTTGTTCAAATAACCGAAGATATAACTTCGGCCTTCTGAGATGGGCATGTGATAGCGAAAGCCCTATCACACTCCAAACTCTCAAGCTCTGACGAAGCACCACCCTTGAAAAAGACAAGCATAACCCTCGGAAGTGATGAGCATCACCCTCGAGAACAAACGGGGCTGACCTCTGGAAAATTGTACACTACCGCCATTGGTAAAATGACCTGACCAACTTCGGGAAAAGTAGATTCACCATCCTCGGCAGGGCAAAGCATCCTCCGAAGGGAATCCTCTATGCCGAGGGGCCTTCTGAGTAACTAGGGCAACCACGGCTAGAAGCTCCCATCTCCCGAAAAGCTCTTTCACCAAAGGGGTCTTGTGAACATGACAAAAATGGTTAAGGAGCCTCTGAGACAGAGACCTCGCACACGCCTCTAACACATAGGCCTCCCACGGCCCTGACCTCTAGCCAAAATGGCCTATGGCAAGCTGGAGATCCCCATCTCTGAAGGTACGGACTGCATCCAATCGAACACGTGTCATGATCCAAGTAGGCTGTGTCATACGGACTTCTCCCATTGTCCTCCTATAAATACTTGGGGAAACAACCTTGGTAAGGACAAGAGACTGAACTCTCAAGAGAACCATACTCTTTACTCTCTACTCATTACTCTCAATTGGCCAAATCCTGACTTGGGCATCAGAGGCTCCTCCCCTGGAAACACACTTCGGGGACCTCCTAACCTCTGTTCATTTAAGCGTTTCAGGCACTTTCATGTCGGAAGTCTCTTCTTCCAGCATCTCCTCACCAGAAGTCCCTCTCAGGCCTACCATGTCGTACAACGAAGATGCCTCCGGGCATCATTTGGTGCCGTCTATGGGAAGAGTTCTGTGATAGCCAAAGGCTTATCACACTCCAAACTCTCAAGCTCTAACGAAGCACCACCCTCGCAAAAGATGAGCATCACCCTCGGAAGTGATGAGCATCACCCTTAGGAATAAACGGGACTGACCTCAAGAAAATGGTACACTACTGCCATCGGAAAAATGACCTCACCAACTTCGGGAAAAGTAGATTCACCATCCTCGGCAAGGCAAAGCATTCTCCGAAGGGAATCCTCTATGCCAAGGGGCCTTCTGAGTAACTGGGGCTACCTCGGCCAGAAGCTCTCGTCCCGAAGAGGTCTTTCACTGAAAGGGTTTTGTGAACATGAAAAAAATGGTTAAGGAGCCTCTAACACAGAGACCACACACACGCCTCTGACACACAGGCCTCCCACGGCCTTGACCTCTGGCCAGAACAACTTGTGGCCAGCTAGAGATCCGCATCTCTGAAGGTACGGACTGCATCCGACCGAACACGTGTCATGATCCGAGCGGGCTGAGTCAAACGGACTTCTCTCGTTGTCCTTCTATAAATACTTGGGGAAACAAACTTGGTAGGGACAAGAGACTGAACTCTCAAGAGAACCATACTCTTTACTCTCTACTCATTACTCTCCATTGGCCAAATCCCGACTTGGGCGTTGGAGGCTCCTGCCCCGGAAACACACTCCGGGGACCTCCTAACCTCTGTTATTTTGAGCATTTCAGGCGCTTTCACGTCGAAAGTCTTTTCTACCAGCATCTCCTCACTAGAAGTCCCTCTCAGGCCTACCATGTTGTATAAAAAAGATGCCTTCGGGCATCAAGGTGGAGATGCAATAATATATCTAAAAGAGTGTGATCGCATCGTGAAGGCTGGAGTTGCAACTTTCCAAAAAAAAGAAGAGATCTGGTCACATCTTTGGGATTGTGTGATCACATTTTGCTATCCAAAAAAGGGTGGACCATTTCTTGACAAGGAAACATTTCTACTACTTGTGTCCCACAAATCTCACCTATCAAGATTGTTTTTGGCGCCTAGTAAGAGATGGAAGAGGATAATGCTTGATGAAGAGAATTTGGAAGGAGCTTAGCCTAGGTTTTCATCTTATATTATGTTGTGCCACCCTTAATAGAAAGAGATACTTGTTCATGGTGTTCCTGCATTGTATGGTTCTATCCTTGGATTCTTGGAGGAAAAGCTAGGAATGTCTTGAGGACCAGGATGTTGGACTTCAACAGGGGTTCTTAGTTCTTGATGGCCAAATGGCTATCACACTTGGATAGCCTTTAAGGATGATTGACAAAGTACCATCCTCGGAAGTACATCTGACCCACCTCGGGGAAGATGGGATCCTTACCACCCTTGGCTAATGACACCGCCACCCTCAGATTGGCATGATATGCCAACCTCAGTCAAGTTGTCTGGAGACCTTGGGGATCATCTCCCCACTCTCGGAAGAATATGGCATCCTCTAAAGGTCCTCCACATTGCTGAGGAGCCTCCCCTTACAGTCCTTGGAGAGCAAAGTCGGATCAAAGGAGGCTCGCCTGTCGAAGGGGTCTCACTCCCCGAAGAGAGTCCATCAATGAAGGAGTTCTCAGCCGGATAAGACAAAAATGGTTATGAGCCTCTGACACAGGGGACCTCGAACACACCTTTGACACACAGCCCTCCCACACGGCCACGACCTTCAGTCAGAACGGCTATAACCAACTGGGGCACTTGTCCTCGAACGTACAGATCAAATCTGTCCAACCACGTGTCATGATCTAAGACATGCTGTAGCATAAGGCCTTTTCCTAAGGACCTCCTATAAATACCTGTGGAGAACCTTGGCACATGAGGGAGACAAAAAGTACGAAAGAGGAAAATATAGCCATTATCTGCCCTTCATTCCTTCTTACTTTCAACCTAAAAAAGACTGACTTGAGCGTCGGAGGCTCCTCCCCCAGAATCACACTCCGGGGAGTCTTTAACCTCTGTTTTACTGAGTCTTGTAGCCACAGCCTCGCCGGAAGCTCTTCTCCAAGGAACCTTCTTCACCGGAGGGCTCTTTACAAACACCTTCATACTGGAAGTCCCGTTTACAGCTACACCATGTCACATAACGAAGATGCCGCCGGGCATCATTTGGTGCCATCTGTGGGAACCCAATCTCAGGTAGCCATCATTGAGACTCGACATTCTAAGGAAAAGGGACACCTGAAGTCCTGATCTACGCCGGAGACTCAACCGCCGACTGAGCAGCTAGCTGCCGGGACCTCTTTGCCGGAGGACGAACATCCTCTGACCGTTACCAAGGGCTTCCTAAGGGATTTCCAGCATTCCATAGTGGCGGAAATGGCGCAGCAACTTGACCAGAGGTGGTCCCAACCACCTTCGGTCTGAAGAGCCCCCTCACCGGCCGCCGCCGAGAAGGGAGCCCCAAGCCTGCCCACCGAAGTTCAAGCAGTGGAGACTTCCACGATGATTCCTCAACCTTGGACTGTCACACCTCACTCAGGCCCTGGCCTAAAGGTTACTAACTTAAAACCACCAGCCCAACTTCAAACTGGGTTTCTAATTCTCGGCCAAGCAAGAAATGGCAACTTTTAAGTCTTATTTTCCTAAGTTAAGAGGCCTGGGAGGTGACCCAGGTGGCTTTAATAAACTTCAATAACATCTTGCAGCAAGGACAAGGCCCAAACCCTTAACTTGCCCTACAAGCAAGGACTCACCTAATGCAATTTTAGTGCATACATAGTGTGCATCATGTGTGCTAACTATATGGCAGCCAAAAAGCCCACAAGGTTGGTTTAGAGTTTTGAAAACCATATGCAAGATATACATGATGCATTCGGTCAACACTTGTACATATGCTTATACCATTAGTCTTCATGAAATAAAGCCCATCATCACATGAACATGCCAAACAATGGCCCATAATCACATAAACATAAGCAAGCATTCGGTCAACACTTGTACATATGCTTACACCATTAGTCTTCATGAAACAAAGCCCATAATCACATAAACATGCCAAACAATGGCCCATATTCACATAAACATGCCAAACAATGGCCCATATTAACATAAACATAAGCAAGCATTAAGCCATCCATAATCCATACATAACTTGGCATACTAAACCCATCCAAACATAATAAGTCTAGGCACAAACGACTACACATATATACACCAAAAGAGTAGTCTACCTAGTAGTCCAAAACCATGGCTACAAGCCAAGAGAATCCAAAAGTACATATGCCAAGTTATTACAAGCCATGTCTCTTAAGTATGCCATACAAGAGCACACACTGCAACACTAGCCCAATGGCTTGGTTCATGGTCATAAAGGCAAACACTATGATCAAGGCCACAGTCCACATATCCATAGCTCCCCCTAGACAAGTCTCCACTACTGCCTGCAAACTCTAACCATAAGTCTCGGCCAATAATAGAATAAGACTTGTAATGAAATCCAACTGCTAAGCCAAGCACACATTGGCACATACCTTGCAAAGCAAGCAAATATAAACACTAAGCACACACACAAGCAGCTTAGTCCTACTCAGGCCGAATATCCTTGCCTGAAAAAATAAAGTTGGGCAATGAGCATATAACTCAGTAGGATTCACATCTATATATAAACAACTCAAATGAGTCTATTTAGTTAAGTTGAGAGTTCACTCAAGCTTAACCTCCAGTTCATTAGCTTATCCTGCAAAACAGACACAAAGACAAGAAAAACAGGCATAGACATATACCAAAATACACAATTATAGGAAGTAACTCACTTAAGGGTCAGCATGCACAAGAAATTCACCAAAGCACACAAGTACACACACACACTTCACAAAGTGGCTCTCGGCCATATCCATCCATACATGTACCCATGTGCATTTCTTGCACACAAACTTACCAATATACCAATTCCATTAGGAGCTCCCAAAATGCCAAGCAAATAGGCCACATTTACTTGCATTTCTAGTACATGTACCATAGTTAATTAGCTAATCAACAACCAAATAAGTAACCACATTATGCCCATCAAGTAGCTAAGGTCATATGGCACAATTAACCATCACTTAGCCACTCTAGACACTTGTATCATGGTATACAGTACCAAGCAGAACAAGTGTCAGTGAACCCTACCTCAATTAGCTCTCAAGTTTCAATGTCCAAGTGCTCTTTTCAAATGTCCAAGTGCTCATTCAATTCCAATGACCTAGCATGACATAACACATAGGCTCTCATCATTACACAACTCATGGACCCAAAATACCATGACCATATGAAGAACACTATGACCCACATATACACTTAAGCTATCGGCCAAAGTGCCATTATTCCATATACATGTACTGCCCATAATTCCAACACATTACATGACACTCAAGTCACCAATAAGTCATATCCATGGTAGTATTACCAAGCCATCAAGTGAAATGCACTATGTTACCATGTATTAATCTCTCGGCCAAAGTACACATTTTCACATCGTTACATTACCCAACATTCTTGTTTACTACATGAGCATGTAAACATCCACTAAACTTATTCATGGCACAAATGCCATGTAACCAAGCAAGCATACTCAAGTACTTTAGCCCAAGTTCTCGGCCACATTGCCCAACTATGCACATTGATGTCATTTATCCACTAACACATTTCATGATCTTATGGCCATCAAATAACAATGCTCATGGCATAACTACCATGTAATCCATGGTAACACATCGTATTATACCCAATTATGCTCTCGGCCTTTACACTAAACTTCCCATTATAATGTTTCTCATCCATTCAAACCAACATATGACCATCAAGTCATCCAATAGCATTACTCATGGCATCCAAACGATGTATTCAAGTAATGGACATTTAATTATACCATTCCATACTTTCGGCCATGATACCCACTTCACATACACATGTTCTTCACTTAATCCAAGCCAACATACATACACCAATGCATCAATAAGCATGGTTCATGGCATCAATGCCATGTGATTAAAGATAGAGCATGGATTACCTCAAATCCACCTTTCGGCCAACACGCCAACTTCCACAAATTTGGTGTCCTTCACCACAACAACCTATCACAAGGTTAAACAAGCATCAACAAGCATCATACATGGATTAATTTCCATGAACTCCAAGAAGAACACCAAGAACGCATTCGGCCAACAATCCACTTCCAGACCGAGACATACTTTGCTCATTTAGCTTAACATAGCTTCAATTAAACACTTAAGTTCCTTGTACATGGAAGAACTACCATGAATTCAAGGAAACATTGAAGTTACCTCAAGAACCCTAGCTTGGTTGGCTCGGTTCTTCTTCAATCTCCAAGTTCCAACTTTGATTCCAAGCAAACAAGAACCGAAACACTCCTTCTCAAGCTTGAATCTCCTAAAGCCTTCAAATTTCTTTGGAATTCAAAATCAATTTGTGAAGGAACTCTCAAAGGTGCTCTCGGTTTCGCAAAGACAAAGGAAGCCCAAAATGAACAAAGACTTAGCTTGTTTCGGCCGAACACAAATGCTTTTAGTTAGCCAAAATGTTAACTTGGCTTCCATTTCTTTGCATGGCGCATTAGAGCCCTTAAGTCCACTAGAGCACAAAGCCGCCACTCCAACTTGTACTCAAATGGACACTTAAGTCCACCCATGGCTCAAATTGCCAAGCAATTAAACAACACAAGTACCAAGGCCATATAAAACCATGGCATAACCGGCCATGAACTAATAATCAACTAGTTAGTTTGTTTAGCTAACTAGTGAATAGTGTACTTAGTGGAAGACAAGGATATGACTAGTAATCATTATTGTCTCCCAAAAATGGTCTAGTCTTGCACTAGCCATCACAAAAGTTTGCATGGCCACAATTGCCATCTTTAATCTTGTGGTTTCACTTGTACCACTTAAATTGGTGCACAGTTTAGTCCCCTTTTTTAGTTCTCTATCAGTCTTCCAAATGTACATTTCCCATGTGCAATTAAGTCCTGAAAGTCTCCTGTTTTGCACATAGGCCACTGTGCCAGTCTCCATGACTCCTCTTTCTTCCCTTTCTGTTTTCTCTCACTTTCTTTGTTTTTCCTTGGCCTAAGCCAAGCACTTAGGAGGTGCCTAACAAGGACGCCCCCATCAAAGGGCATCGTGTTGAAGAAATAGCATCAAAAGGGCCCAGAGCCTCTCATCGAAGGAGCCCGTCGCCATACAAGAGGTCACCATTTCCTTGCCAGTGAAGTTACTCCCTAAAAAGGAGACGTTGCTCCCCGCTGCTGGAGACTCTCAGGCAATAGGAAGAGGCCAGTACCACCGCCCTCACAGAGAAAATCCTTGAGAGGTTAGACAAGGTGGAAAGGCAGGTTTCCCGGAAGCCTGTTTGGTCGACGTTGTTGGAGACCTTTACAGGTGAAGAATCCCCATTTGTCTGAGCAATAGTTGAGGCACCCTTGCCCGGTGACTTCTGGGTACCTCGCCTAAAGACGTATGATGGGTGTAGTGACCCCCAGGCCCACCTGACCAAATACAAGCACAACATGGTGCTACACGGTGCCGATGACCCCACGTTGTGCAAATGTTTTGAGGTCACCCTCTCTGGACCGGCGACGGCGTGGTACAACTCATTGGCCCCCGGAACCATCATGGGATTCCAAGAGTTGTCCACCGCGTTTACACAACAATTCATCGGCAGCAGGCCGACGGTGAAGATGCCAGTTCAGATGTTCGACATAGCGCAAAGGAATGGAGAGACCATTCGCGACTATGTCGAAAGGTTCAACCGAGAGGCCCTGAGTGTGCCGGACTTTCGGCCCGAAATAGGCATCCTCGCCATGATACGGGGACTTCGGCGAGACTCACAACTGTTCTACGAGTTCTCAAAGGACCCCCCAGATACCCTCGGCGAGTTCTACCGAAGGGCCGAGCAGCACATGACTGCTGAAGAGCTGAGGATGGGAGGTCCAAAGCCTGACCACGTTCGCCTCGAAGGGCCAAGCCAACACCCTCGATACCCAACAGAGTCAGGGGGTCAACCTCGGAAACAGAGAGGGAAAAAGCCATTGACTTTTACTCCCTTGAATACCACGAGGACGAACATCCTAATGGCCATGGAGAGGCAGGGAGCTCAAATTTAGCGTCCGAAGGTCATGACCTCAGACAACAAAAAGAATATGAAGAAATTCTGCCAATTCCATTAGGACCACGGCCATGACACTGAGGACTGCTTCCAACTTAGGAAATACATCGAGTCCCTGATCAAGCAGGGTCAGCTGTGTCGGTACCTGCGGATACCCTCTCCTAGGGGAAGGAGGGAGGAGGAAAGAAAGGAAGACGAGGACTACAACTCCGACCGACGTCAGAACCGGAGTCCCAAGAAAAATCCCCCACCCCCAGCAGGAGTAATCCAGACGATCACCATGGGGTTGCCCTCAGCAGAAAGGAAAAGGAAAGCCAGGGAGATCTCGGTGATGGAATTCGGCAACCCATCGAACAAGCTTGTTCAGAAAGATAGGTCTACCGTAGTGTTTCCACACGATGACCCACTTCTTATCATGGCAAGGATTGGGAGCTGGGATGTAAAAAGGGTGCTCCTGGACGATGGGTCCAATGCCGATGTCTTATTCTCCCATCTATTGCCAAGATTGGGCATTGCAAAGACTGACCTCAAACCTATTACATCCCCCACCTTTGAGGTAGGTCCTTCTGAACTCCCTGTTCTTAGGTGGATCAACCTACCTCTAATGATAAGGGGAACTTCTGTCCAAAACAATGGAGAGTTCTTCGCCTTTTCCATGACCAGGTTCATCATCATCGATGTCCCCTCTTCGTATAATGCCATCCTTGGAAGGCAAACTCAAGGGAACTTTCACATCCAACCAGATGTGAAGTATCTGACGGTCACCTTCGGGATGAAGGATGGGGACGCGGAAATATTCATTGATCAAGTTGAAGTCCGGAAGGTCTTCGTGAAGGCAAGGTAGAGCCTGGTGAAGGTGCATACACAGACCTCGGGAGAGAAGGGCACAGCCACCGAAGAGGCTACAGAAGGAGAGAGAAGTGCTCGGACAAAATTGAAACTGAGAATATGGAGCTTGTCCCGGGCCGAAATACCCGCATAGGGAAACATCTGGCCGAAGGTGACAAGCAAAAGCTTGTATCTTTCCTTTTAATGAACAAAGATCTATTTGCCTACTCGCCGAAGGATATGCCTGGGGTAGACCCTCGCATAATCCAGCATAGTCTTAAAATATGCCCTGATGCGAAGCCTGTTCGCCAAAAAAAGAGGATCCTTTCGGCACACAAGAACAACTTCGTTAAGTCCGAGATCCAAAGGTTGTTGGAGGCAGACGTAATAAGGGAAGTCAAATATCCCGAATGGCTTAGTAACGTGGTCATCGCCACAAAAGAAGGGAGTGACAAACTCCGAATGTGCATCGACTTCCGAAATGTGAACGATGCTTGCCCTAAGGATTCATATCCTCTGCCCCCAATAGACCAGTTGGTGGACTCAACCGCCGAATATGGACTCCTCAGCTTCCTTGACGCATTTAGCGGGTACCATCAAATCAGGATGGACCCCAAAGATGAGGAAAAAACCACCTTCATCACCGAAGCTGGTACATATTGCTACATTAGAATGCCCTTCAGGATTAAGAATGCAGGGGCCACGTACCAGAGATTGATGAACAGGGTCTTCGATTCCCAAATTGGGAGAAACATGGAAGTCTACATCGATGATATGATAGTTAAGAGCAAACTGCCTAATAGTCATATCACAGACTTAGGAGAGACATTCCACCAGCTGAGGACATTCGGAATTCGTCTCAACCCAAAAAAATGCGTGTTCTGGGTGAATGCTGGTAAGTTTCTTGGATTTATGGTGTCAGAGAAAGGTATCGACACTAATCCGAAAAAGGTCAAGGCCTTGTTAGGATTTCAAATGCTCAAGATGACCAAAGACGTGCAAAGACTCACGGGAAGAATCACGTCCCTCAGTAGATTCATCTCCAGATATGGGGATCGCTGCCGACCGTTCTTCAAGGTCCTCACTAAAGCAGAAAAAAGTGGGGGAGACCTCAGAACCGAGGTGCACCTTTGGAATGAAGACTGCCAAAAGGCCTGGGAAGAGCTTAAAGTCTACCTAACTTGTCTGCCGACACTTCGGCAGCCATGGGAAGGAGAACCCCTCATACTCTACCTCGTCGTCACCGAAAAAGCAGTAAGTTCGGTCCTGGTGAAGGAAGAGGGGGCAAAGCAATGGCCGGTATATTACGTGAGCAAGTCTCTACATGGTGCCGAAGTCAGGTACCCTTTGCTACAAAAGGCTATTTATGCCCTAGTACTTGCAAGCAGAAGGTTGTGACCTTATTTCCAAGGGCACCCCATTATCGTCCGAAGTAACTTACCTCTTCGGGATATCATGAAGAAGGTAGACCACTCGGGAAGGCTATCGAAGTGGTGCATTGAGCTCGGTGAGTATGACATCACCTACGAGCCAAGGAAGGCAATAAAAGCATAGGCATTGGCAGACTTTATCGCCAAAGTACCCATTGTCGAAGACAATCAACCTAACCTCGGTAAGAATGAGCCTGAGTAGACTCTGTTTGTTGACGAGGCCTCTGGTTCCAAACATTAAGGAGCTGGAGTAATTCTTCGTGGTCCCGAAGGTATGGAAGCCATGAAAGCCATCAAATTCGGATTTAACGTCACCAATAACATGGCAGAATATGAAGCCCTCATAGCAGGTTTGTGCCTCGCCAGAAGAGTTGGTGTGAGAAACCTAAAGGCCCACAACGATTCTCAGCTTGTGGTCCGAAAGATGGCAGGGGACTACGGCGTGAAGGACCTAACGTTGGCAAAGTATCATGACCTTGCGACAAAGCCCATCCAACAGTTCGATGCAGTACACATCAAGAATGTGCCTCGTCGAAATAATACTGAAGCAGATATTTTGGCCAAGTCAAAAAAGTCCACCGAAGTTCTAAGTCACCCGAGCATAGCAATAATGAGCATAACAACCTCGGAAAGAGGATGGAAAAATCTCATAAGAAAGTATCTTATGACTTCAGAGCTTCCCGAAGACCCTCTTAAAGCGGCAAAAGTGTGAAGACGTTCCGGACAATATTCCGTAATTGGAGAAGAGTTATACCGAAAAGGGTACGCAAGTCCACTACAGAGGTGTGTTGGCAAATAGGACGTCGAGGTAGTCCTCATAGAAGTCCATGAGGGAGCCTGTGGTTCCCACATAGGAACTGACGCTCTGGCAAGAGTACTACTCCGCCAAGGATACTTCTGGCCCACCTTAAGGAAGGACGCAAGGCAATTTGTCCAGAAATGTGACAATTGCCAAAGACACGCCAACATCCAGAGGCTACCCTCGGAAATGATAACTTCGGCTAACTACCCCTGCCCCTTCGCAGTATGGGGTATTGACCTCATCGGGCCTCTCCCAATAGCACTCAGAGGAGTGAATTTGTGCGTAGTTGCAGTAGACTACTTCACTAAGTGGATTGAGGTAGAGCCCCTGACAACCATTTCGGCAAAGGACATATAGAAATTCATCTGGAAGAACATCGTATGTAGATTCAGCATACCGAGGGTGATAATGGCCGACAATGGTTCCCAGTTTATTGACAAGTGATTCCAAGAATTCACTACCGACCTCGAGATAAAAATGCACCTCGCCCCGGTAGCTCATCCTCAGAGAAATGGACAGGTAGAGGTGTCCAACAGAACCATAAAAGATGGTTTGAAAAAGAGATTAAAGCAAGCAAAAGGAAAATGGCCAGGAGAGCTGCCTAGCGTGCTATGGAGCTATCGGACAACACCCCGAAGGGCCACAGGTGAGACACCTTTCTCACTCGTCTTCGGCATGGAGGCCATTATTCCTATTGAAGTGGTTTAGCCATCGGTTAGGGTGCAAGTGTTCGACGAGGAAGGAAACAACCTCAGATTGAGAACCAAGTTGAACTTAATTGACGAACACAGAGAAGTGGCTGAGCTTAGAAGAAAGGCTTTTCAGCAAAGGGTAGCCATAACGGTGAACATGCATGTTAGGCGAAAGGGAATCAAGAAGGGGGACCTTGTCTTCTGAAAGGTTGAGGTTGAGCCCTGAAGACCATCCCATGGAGTACTTCGGGCAAACTAGGAAGGGCCTTATTTGGTTCTTGATGAAGTTCGGCCAGGAGTATACAAACTCGGCGATACCGAAGGTGGAGAGCTGAGGAATGCATGACATTCAGATGTCTTGAAAAAATTCTAAACTTATAATTTTTTCTAAGAAAATTAGTCCCAACAAGGGAGCCCAGCCGAACAAGGTGTAAGAGCTTATGTACAAAAAACAATGCATTTTCTCTGAAGAGGTTTTAGACCGAATACGGTTGTATAAATAGGCGAAGTTTTGCCAAAGAATGTTAGCCAAAACTGGTCCCATATACACCGAAGGCGGTTATCCGAATAACAAGCGTGGAGATTACTTACTATTTTCTCGAGGGACTTAGGCCGAAAATGGTCAAGCTAATCCTCAGTACCAAAGATAGTATAGAGGAAACATGTTCTAAGACTTAGCCAAATTTTGGAGGAAAGAAGGAATTTTATTAAATTGAGCCTTATTACAACAAGGAGGAGGATTACAGGAAGAAGATTACAAAAAAGAAGAAAAAGGTGAAGTCCTGTACGCCTAAGGGACCTCGTCATTTTGAGTCGTTCCATTGCCAACCTCCTTTGTCATGACCTTCGGCGCCGGAGGAGGAAAGGGAAGATTAAGACATTCAATCTTTGACCATGCCCAATGAGGTCCCTAGGGAATGTCCAAGCCAGCATGAAAAGAGAGGTCGAGGTCGGGGTACTTCGCCAAGACTTGGTGCTGAGCCAAACAGAAGCTGTCTTGGAACGCAACCTTAGTTGCTTGATCAGCTTTGTCCTTCTCAATACCCAAATCGTTCAGCTCGTCCCTCAGCTTAATGACCTCCTTCTCCAGCTTCTTCGTCTTCTTCTTCTTTTTCGTCTCCTTCTTCAACGCGTCGACCTTGGCTTGAAGTTTGGCGTTGTCTGCAAGGGCCTTCATTAAGAGAGCAGAGTCCTCCTCCTTCTCCTTCCGGTAGACCTCGTTCTCCGAAGACAGTGCGATGACCTTCGCGCCAAGGTCAGACACCTTTTGGGAGAATTCTTGAGAGAGCTCCTCCTCACTCTTCAAGAACTCCTCCCAAACTTTGGCCACCTCCTCCTTGGCTATCTTGTTCAGCTTGGTGTACTTGACAACCAAGTCGGCGTAGAATAGCTTGGCTTTCTCCAAGCACTCTTCCGTCCAAGATCAGATCGAAAACTGCTTTGCTGCCCATGCTCGGAAATATCCACTATAAGCCAAGAGCTGCAAAATGGAAAGACTTCGTGTTAGGATCAAAAGGCTACGAAAGCTTGGAAAATTTACTAAGTCCCAAGAAGCTCACCTGGGCAGCGTGTTCAGATATCCTCACGGTGAGGACCTCATCGTTCGGGCACTCCCCCGCCAGAGATTTGAACGTGTCTTGGGTGAGCACGCCCCTCGCCATTTAGGGAGCCATTTGCTGGCTGTCCTCGGAGAACAAGTTCATGTCCTCCGTGAAAGACCAGAAAGGCTCCCTCAGAACTTTATCCTTCGGGATATGGGAGTCCCGAAGGGCCCACTTCCGGGCGTGCTCCACCATCCACGCCGAGGGTGCCAGTTCCTCTGCAAAATCACGCCGAAGTTCCATCAGTACATTATCCCTTAGCCATACGTCTAAAAGGTCAAAAATGCTAAAGATGTCTAAATTTATAGAAAAATGGCTAAAGGGCAAACCTGGCGGAACCTCGGCGATGTCATCATCGGAGTCGTGGACTTCCTCCACTTCGGCAGGGACATGTTTGCCCTTGCTTCATCTTCGCTCCTCGAGCTCTTCAGCAGAAGGGCCTCCTGCCGAAGTGCCCAAGATGTCCCCCGAAGTAACAGGACTACGGGGAGTGGAGCTGACGGCTAGCTCCGATGGTGGGTCGGCGTGGACCGACAGCTGGTCCTTGACCTCAATAACGTCTTCCAGAGGGGGGGAAGAAGGTCCTTCTTCAATTTCTTGGCCGAAGATGGCCCCCCTCCAGACGCCTTCCGCCTCTTTGGGGCGGCCTTCTTCTTCTGTTCCCCCTTCTCGGCTTGACCGAGGAACAGGGACTTGTAGAAGGCAGCTGACTGGTCGCCCATCTCTGAAAAAGGAAGAAAATATCAGTGTAAGTCCAAAGGGGTACTTATAGCAAAATTTGGAAAGCGACTTACTCTCAACGAGGGCTTCATATGTGAGCTCCTTCCGAAGGAGCATCACCAACCACGCCTTCTTCCCGTCAATGGCAGGCGCTGGCATGCCGAGGTCGGTTTTGTGCTCCTTGATCACCCCTAACTCCCGAAGAACCTCTTCGGTCATGAGGTCCCACTTGATGGGAAAGGGATACAAGGAGCGTGGCGGGACCTCGGCATCCTAGTCGGCGACAGCTCGGATACGGCTGTCAAAGTCCTCAAACCTCGCTGCTAACTCAGGAGTTAGCAACTTCTTGGGATCAACAACATCCGTCTCCAGCATCCCGTGGGCCCACCGGGTCGGCACATATGACCACGCCTTGTCCACCTTGAGGAAGAAGAATTTCTTTTGCCACCCTCGCCAGCTATCCTTGGTGGCGAAGGTAAACATGTATTTTTTGCTCCCAGTGTTGGGTTTCGGGAGCCAAACAGCGCAGCGGAATTTAACCGAAACCCTCCAGGATCCAAGTGAAACTTGGTAGGGGGGGGGTAAACCGGGTGTTCGAAAAATTTTCATACCTAATTTTCGGTTGAGATCTCTCACTCAACTGTAGAGTCGAATCACAAAACCTGAACAGTTGACGTGTTCAGGCTCTCTATGGTATCCACACGAGCCTCTCGGGATCACCACGCTTCCACCACGTCCCGGCAGATGCGTTTCTCTTGCGCTCGCAGTGCTAGCTTGCGTCCTCTAAGGAATTGCAAGAGAAGAGTGCGGCTGTCCTTTTTGGAGGCTAGGGCAAGGAGACCTACGAATTTCTCACTTAAAAGTTTTATTTATAGTGAGACTCAACTTCCAGGCCTAATGGGTTTCAAAGCCCTAATCCAATTAGGATTTAATTTCGGGCTTAATAATGGCTCAACTTTTGGGCCCATTATTAATACGAAATTAAAGTGAAACCATAACCCAAATAATTAGCCCATGCACTCTAATGATCCAAAATGCTCTATGTGTGCGACCCAATAGGCTCTTATCACGTTGGCAATGATCATAAATCACATTTATGATCATAAGCAATGAGCGGTGTCTAGCAACACATCATTGCTACCCAAGTGACAAGATTGTCAATGATTCGACTATACCTTTATGATCATCACCGATATATGCCATTGTCCCTTTGTCCAAGATATCAAGACTAAGCACGAGACATGGAATGTGTCACTCTCGTATAGCCCAATCTTTGGTTTCTTGATTACCGAGTAGACTAACTTAAACTGATGACATTGATATCGCATATCAACTCATCCAAGCATGGCCATGCATTTTCTAAGTCTCACTCTATCAAGGGGCCCGAAGATATCACTCCCGTTACATAGGAGGGACAAATCCCATCTTGATCATACAAATCCCTCCGCATGATATGTGACATACCCAATGACCTCCTTCAAGTTCACTCAGTTACGAGCAACAAAGGAAAGTATCAAAGTATGTGACTCACATGTAAGGAACCTTGATGATCTTAGGTCGAAGGACTACATATACCCTGATCACTATGGGAATCACTTATGACACTCATATAACGATCCATGTAGTGTTCTCATGGTGGGTCGGTCCAGTACACAAGTTCTCCAACTTGTACCCATATGTAGACTACATATCTCATATTAGTCTCCACATATGCTAGTCGTTATGTATTATTGCAACCCGCTCCACAATAATACTAGACCAGGGACTTTTAAGAATATCATTATTCTAGGGTTACAATTATGTTTGTTAAGTTACGCAGGAACAAAACAACAAACATAATTGCTGGATTAATGCCTTAATAAAATATCATGACTCAATGTGCAAAAATACAATCATCTTATGACTGGCTTTTGGGCACAACACTAACACCCAGATCCCCGAGGTAGCAAGAAATAGAAGCCACCTTTTGGGACCGGATAGAGCTTGTAATACTGCATAAAGATGATGAAGTAGGGTTCTATCTTGAAAACCCCACACATGTAGAGAAAAGCATTAAAGTAAGAATAGGAGTTGGGAGGAAGCTGATTCACGGCTATGCCATGGAATTGGCAAAAGTCACAAATCATCTTCGGCGGAGGAAACTGAAGTCCGACCTTCAGTTGGGCTCGAAAAACAGTAACCGCAAATGAATGATACACGTAACTAAGCAGACCTAAAGTAGGTAGCCTAGTCACAGCATAAGACGGGGGGTAGAATTTAGCTACCCACTTCTCCATTTTCTCTGAAGTGGTGCAGCACGGATGAGAGTCGAGAAAAGCCCAACTCCCGAGAAGAGGACGAACAGCCAAATGAGGGGTTGGAGACGACATATCGGAGAAGAAAGTGACTTTGGAAGAATAGGATGACTTCGGAAAAGCAAAGAAGGCTAGAAACCCAGAAAATCGAAGGACTTCGGGAAAAGAAAACAACTTCAGAAACTGGAAACAATAGAAACGGAAGAAACCGAGGGACCTTGGAAAGGAAAACCCACCAAAGTTTTTGCCGAAGTCGGGATTGGTTGACGCCATCGTAAAAGCTCACTAGAAATCGCTCCGCCGCTTGCACCACTGCAGAAAACAAAGAAAAGCTTAAGAGCAAATGAGAGCAAAACAGAAGCAAAAGAAAGCAAGTGAGAGTTATGAGGGGAAGGAGGGTTTATATAGACTAAAGGGGGCTAGGCGAATCGTCGCCATAACTTACCCGCAAAGGCGAATCATCGCCATAATTACCCCTCGAAGGCGAAAAGACGCGGCTGGTGTAACCGACGTAACTGTCCCCCAATCACCGCGTGCCACGTGTCATCCAACCCAGGAAATGAGGGCATGCCTTCTGACAGCAAAAAAACCTAGGCATGTATATCCGAAGTGACGCGCCTAATTACGAGACGTGACGGTCCACTAACCTATAGCAGAAAAGTAAAAAAAGGGGTGCACACCTCGAAAACACCAAGAGATTAGCTAGGGGGCAAGGAGTGACACCCACAAGCTACCTCGGCTGAGAAGGCACACCTTCAGGAGACGAAGTGTCTCCTACACAGCTTCTACAATGAGTCCCACGAAGTGGCCCCAAAGATTCCGCTGACCGAAGTCTCCACTTCGGCTTTCCGAGGGGGGCATGTGATAGCTAAATGGCTATCACGCTTGGATAGCCTCTAAGGATGACTGACAAAGTACCATCCTCGGAAGTACATTTGACCCACCTTGGGGAAGATGGGATCCTCACCACCCTTGGCTAATGACACCAACACCCTCGGATTGGCGTGATATGCCATCCTCGGTCAAGTTGTATGGAGACCTCAGGGATCATCTCCCCGCTCTCAGAAGAAGATGGCGTCCTCTGAAGGTCCTCCACACTGCTGAAGAGCCTCCCTCCGTGGTCCTCGGAGAGCAAACTCGGACCGAAGGAGGCTCGCCTGTCGAAGGGGTCTCACTCCCCAAAGAGAGTCCATCACCGAAGGAGTTCTTAGCCGGATAAGACAAAAACGGTTATGAGCCTTTGACACAGGGGACCTCGCACACGCCTTTGACACACAGCCCTCCCACATGGCTCTGACCTTCGGTCAGAACGGCTACAACCAGCTGGGGGCGCTTGTACCCGAATATACAGATCAAATCTGGCCAACCACGTGTCGTGATCTAAGACAAGTTGTAGCAGGAGGCCTCCTCCTAGGGACCTCCTATAAATACCTGTGGAGAACCTTGGCACAGGAGGGAGACAACAAGTAAGAAAGTGGAAACTCTAGCCATTATCTGCTCTTCATTCCCTTTTACTTTCATCCTAAAAAAGACTGACTGGAGCATCGGAGGCTCCTCCCCTGGAATCACACTCCGGGGAGTCTCTAACCTCTGTTTTACTGAGTCTTGCAGCCACAGCCTCGCCCGAAGCTCCTCTCCAAGGCACCTTTTTCATCGGAGGGCTCTTTACAAACACCTTCATACTGGAAGTCCCATTTGCAGCTAAACCATGTCACATAATGAAGATGCCGCCGGACATCAGTTCTTTCCTTCCTTTATTTTCTCTCTTGGTTTGTTGATAGACATGATGGATTCTAGCCTTATACTTGTTCTTAGTTCAAGCATGAAGTAGATTTCCTTTGCACTTTTTGTGGATGTAGCTACTTGAGATGGTTTATTAGTTGAATTAAGACTTTGGTTTGCCTTTCAAATCCTTTTTTATTGTTCTCTTATGCTTTTTGTCATGTTAGCTAATTGGTGGCCACAATTACTTGTACCATGAATTCTTTTTAAATTCTTGGAAAAGATTAAAAGTGATTGGAACTAAGATAAGGGTTTAATTATTATGGGCATATTGAGAAACTAGTCTAAGTCACTAGGTGAAGGAATATTGAGCTAATTAATGCTTCTTTCTAAGCTTATAATCAAGTGAAAGTCCTTGCTAAGTTTAGATTAGAAAAAGTAACCTTTCAGTGGGAAGAGTAATGATTCAACTCGGTAACTTCACCAATAAGTGGGGAAACTAAGTCACTAGCTAATCATGTCAAATATTGAAACCATAGGAAGTATGTTTTATTTACTTAACAAAAACCCCAATTTGCATTAGACCATTTGCATATTTGTGTAGTTAAAATTTCAAGTAGTTTAGCTTACTCTAGTTAATTACTTGTCTAGCAATTTTAGCTAAAGTTGTCTTGAGGTAGTGGTAATTTTGAAGCAATACGCTAAATCATTGTGGGATGATATTCATTCACCTAATTCAATGCATCTTATGCGCATGCAGTTATTGGTTTTAAAAGTCACAACATTCTACAACCCACTATCAGACTTGACTCTTCGACTCGTGCAACTCATGCCCCATTAACTTCTTTGAATTGCCTGCTGACTCAGTTCTAATTTGCTCCCAACTCCATATCTGCCAACTACTCCTCATCATTTTCTTCTCATCTTCCTCCTCAAATGGCAACAAGAACAAATTAGAGTAATGAAGATAAGCATAAGAGTGAAGCTAAACTCATTGAGCTTTGACTTTAACTTGGATGGACCTAACATCAAAAAGACTACCTACCCTCTTGATCCTCTGATCTTCCACCAACTGGAAACTTTTGGCGCCAATTAGAGTCTCACATCCTACCTAATGTTCGAGTATGGCTCAATAATTTGTTGTAACGATGGAGAAGGTGTCTTTGATGCCTACAACCACCATAAGTATGAGTTTCTTGGAGAATGAAGGCTTCTAGAAGAGGAAGGAAGAAGATCAGAGGAGTAAAGTAGATGAGCTGGCAAATCCAAAGGATTTAGCAAAGCTAAGGAAGAGTTTGGGGGGTTTCTTTGAAGAGAGCAGATATTTGATCAGATTGGACGGGTAAGTTATTTTTTGTATCTATTTTCTTTATCTTTTTTACTTTTTTGGTTTGGTTGGTTTGAAAATTGATTATTCAAACAAGGAGATTTTTTTTTATTGCATTTGCTTTATTTGTTTTCCACTTCCCTTGCATTCTATTATATTTTTTTTCTCTCAATTGGATTTGTAAAATCTAGTTGGTTGGTTGAAAGTCTTAGGGAAATGGCTTTGTTATTGAGTAGGAGGTTAGGCAAATACAAATTTGTATACACATGTAATATCATAACATTCAAATATGATGTTCCATTTACTAAAAAGTATTGTTCCATTTATACAAATATACAATTCTATAATGTGCTATTTATTTCGTAAGGTATGTTATTCGTAAATAATAGCATTCCTTTCAGTAACAAGTTTTGTTCCATTCATGAAAAAATGTTATTCTGTAATATACTGTTCATTTTGTAAGATGTGTTATTTGTAAATAATGTTATTCAATTTTTTTAAAAAAGTGTTGTTCCATTTATACAAATATGTTGTTCTATAATTTAATGTTTATTCATAAGATGTGGTGTTAGTAAATAATGCTACTTTATTCAGTAAGAAGTGTTATTCTATTCATATAAATATATTGTTTTATAATATACTATTCATTTCATAAGATGTGCTATTCATAGAGAAGTGTCGTTTCATTCATACAAATGTGTTGTTCACAAATAAGGTTATTCTGATCAATAACATGTGCCATTCCATCATATGTTATTCTGTAATATGTTGTTCCACTCAGTAAAAAGTGCTGTTCATTTCATAGGATGTATTGTTTTAATGTGGTGGTTTTTTTGTAAACAATGTGAAAGTGAAGTGTATGTTGATGCTCTGGGTGTACCATATAGCTACTCAGTGGCAAAGGATAATATGTGCTTGGATCATGTGTTGCATTTAGGGATGTCAATTTGCACCTATATCGGTGGGTACCCTACCCTACCATACTTAATGGGTAGGTTTTTTTTTCTTATTGTGCAAGTTTGGGTAATTATTTTTGTACCTGTCTAGTATAGGAAAATTGTAGGTTTAAGGGTTTACCCTCCTTGAACCTAAGGTGTACCCTCCTGCATGTTATATATAATATTTAAGTATCTAAAATGTTTCATATGTTATATTGTTTAGATTAATTGTACTTATATAATCATTTGCTAAGTGATTTTTTTGTTATGTGAATCATTTGTATGGGTATTGCAGCCATAATACCTATCCCTACCCACCCAACACGGGGGAGGGTTTGGGCAAAGAAACCCTACCTGTTGCAGTGATGGGGAAGGCTTGGGTGAGGCTCTTGTATTGCGGGTAGGTTTGGGAATGACTTTACCTTCCACAAAATCGGCCCGTTGACATCCTTAGTGATGCCTGTCGGCATCTTCGTTGTACGACATAGTAGGCCTGAGAGGGACTTCTAGTATGGAGATACTGGTATAAGAGACTTCCGTCATGAGATTACTTGAAATGCCAAAAAGGACAGCGGTTAGGAGGTCCCCGAAGTGTGTTTCCGGGGGAGGAGCCTTCGACGCCCAAGTCAGTATTTGGCAAGTGAAGAGTAGTGAATGCCACACCTCACTCAGGCCTTGGCCTATAAGTTTCTAAACTAACTTACAAGCCCAACTCTAAATCAAGTTTCTAGCTCTCGGCCAAGCAAGCAATGGCAACTTTTAAGTCTTATTTTCTTAAGTTAAGAGGCCTGGGAGGTGGCCCAGGTGGCTTTTAAAACAATTCCAATAACAACTTGCAGCAAAGGCAAGGCCCAATACCACTAACTTGCACAACAAGCAGGGTTAAAATTGATTACTTGCATATCAAGCAAGGCAACACTTAATGCAACTTTAAGTGCATACATGGTGTTCAATCAAGTGTACTACCTATATGGCAACCAATAAGCCCACAATGTTGGTTTAGATTTTGAAAACTACAAGGTAATATGCATGATGCTCTCGGCCAACAATCATACATATAATAGTGCACCACAATTTCATAAGTTTAGGCCCATAACTATTCACTTTGGCCCATAATATTCAGCACATAAGTCCAAGCATAATGCCATCCATAAGCCCATACATAACTTGGCATCCAAGATCCACAAAACATCATCAAACTAGGTATCCAAGACTACACATATATACAAACCAAAAGGTAGTCTACCTAGCATCTAACATGGCTATATATGCCAAGCATCCATAAGTTGTTCATGCCAAGTTACATACAACCCGAGACCATACTCCTAATGGTCAAATAAAACCTTGAGAATCCCATACAGAAGTACACACTGCAACACCAAGCCTATGGCCATATTCATGGTCATAAAGGTGAATACCACAATCAGAGCTAAAGTCCAAGTATCCATGCTCTCCTAGACAGTTCCCACTCTACAGCCTGCAAACTTAAAACATAAGTCTCGGCCAACAAACAATAAGACTTGTAATGAACCCAAAAGTAGTAAGCCAAGCACACATTGGCACATACCTTGGAAACTAAGTAAATAAACACTAAGCACACACACAAAGCAGCTTAGCACTATTCAGGCCGAATGTCCTTGCCTGAAAATAAAAGGATGGGCAGTGAGTAAAAACTCAGTAGGATTCACTCATATATATATATTCAACTAAAAAATGAGTCTATTTAGTTAAGCTGAGTATTCACTCAAAGCTTAACCTCCCATTAGCTAGTTCAACCTGCAAAACAGACACAAAGACAAGAAAACCAAGCATATACATATACAAGATAGATAACCATGGCAATTAATCCATAAGTGGGGTTAGCATGCACAAGGAATCACCAAAGCACACAAGGACACACACACACTCCACAAAAGTGGTCTCGGCCATATAAGCCTTACATGTACCCATGTGCATTTTTGCACACAAACCTTTCCAATATAACATTTCCACTTGGAGCTCCCAAAATGCCAAGCAAATAGGCCACATTTACTTGCATTTCTAGTACATGTACACTAGTCAATTAGCTAATCAACAATTCAACCGAGTATAAACTTTAAAGCCCATCAAGCAACTAAGGTCATTTGGCAAATTTTAACCATCACTTAGCCACTCTAAACACTTGAACCATGGCACATTACCAAGCAACATCAAGTGTTAGTGAACCCTACCTCAAGAGCTTTCGGTTTCAAGCCAACTTCAAAAGACCAAGTGTCCTTCAATCACAATGCCTACCATAACAACACATAGGCATTAACAGCACCATCCCATGGACTAACTACTATGTCTTCAATGAAGGACACTACACTACACATATCTAAGCTCTCGGTCACCATGACCAATTCCACATATTTGTGTCATTCATCCAATTAACACATTTCATGGTCATTTAATCACCAATGAACATCACTCATGGCATCAATACCATGTAACCCATTGAAGTACACCATTATATACTAATTCAAGCTTTCGGCCAAATAGTCCAATTTCATATACAAAGGTGTTACTCATCCTTTTACTCACTACTTGATTTTCTAGCCATCAATAAGGCTTACTCATGGCACAATTACCATGTTATCAAATAAAGAACACTCAATACATTAATCCAAGTTCTCGGGCATAGTGCCTATCTACACATATCAATGTTCTTTATCACTTTAATCCATCATATGCTCATCAACTCATCACTAAACAATGATCATGGCACTAATACCATGTAATTCAACGAGGAACACACCATTACCTCAAAATACACCTTTCGGCCAAACTTCCACTTGTTCAACTTGATGTTCTTCGCTCAAATTTGCCTAGCACAAGCATAAATAGGCAACAACAACACTTAGTCATGGATTAATTTCCATGGAAATGAAGAAGAACATCAAGCTCATTCATCCAACACATTCGGCCAAGACTAGGTTTTCCACCTCAACATAAACAATGCTCAATTCACTTAGTTTAGCAACACTTGAGCACTCAAAATCCAATGGAAGAAAATACCATGGATTCAAGGAAATTAACAAGGTTACCTCAAGAACCCTAGCTTGGTTGGCTCGGCCCTCCTTGATTCTTCAAATCCAAGCTTGAAATTGAAGTAGTCTAGCACCGAAATCAAGCTCCCAAGCTTGAATTCTTCAAGAGTTCTCCAATTGCTTGAGTTCAAGACCAAGTGATGGGTGATCTTTCAAGAACACACTCGGCCAAGAAAGAGCATTGAAAACCCGAAAATGAACTCCAAATGGTGCTAAGTTAACTCGGCCGAAAGTCTAGTGTTTTAGTTAGCTAAAATGCTAACTTTTGCCCTCCATTTTCGTGCATGAAACAATGATGCCCTTACCCACTCTTGATCACAAAAGCACCATTAAAACATGTGCTCACTTAGGCACTCAAGCTTCTTCATGGCTCATAATGCCATGCACAAAGTAGCACAAGTACCAACATGTCATAAACTCCCATGCATAACCGGCCATGTAACTAGAATAAAGACTAGTTGGTTTAACTAGTAACTAGTGAATAGTACACTAGTGGTAGACAAGATTTTGACTAGTAATCATTGTTGTCTCCCACATTTGGTCTAGTCTTGCACTAGCCACCATAAAAGTTTGCATGGCCGAAAATGCCAACCTTAAGTTTATGGATTTAATTGTACCACCCATCTCAGTGTACAATTTGATCCCCTTTCTTGGATTTCTGCCTGTTTTTCCATAGTTCCTTCCCATGTGCATTTAGGCCCTGAAAGTCTCCAGCTTTACTCATAGACCACTGCACTAGACTCCATAGTTCTTCTTACTCTCCCTTTCTGTTTTCTCTCATTTTTCTTGGTCCTTCTTGGCCTAAGCCAAGCACTTAGGAGGTGCCTAACAGTGAATGGAGAGTAAAGAGTAGAGTTCTCTTAAGAGTTCAGCTTGTGTCCTTACGAAGGTCGTTTCCCCAAGTATTTATAGGAGCACATTGGGAGAAGTCCGTTTGACACAGCCTGCTTAGATCATGACATGTGTTCGGCCAGATACAGTCCGTACCATCGGGGATAGGGATCTCCAGCTGGCCATAGGCCGTTTTGGCCAGAAGTCAGGGCCGTGGGTGGCCTGTGTGTCAGGGGCGTGTGCTAGATCTTTGTGTCAAAGGCTCCTTAACCATTTTTTTTGTGTTCACAAGACCCCTTCGGTGAAAGAGACCTCTTCGGGATATGAGAGCTTTTAGCCGAGGTTGCTCTAGTCACTCGGAAGGCCCCTCGGCACAGAGGATCCCCTCCGGAGGATGTTTTTCCCCTGTCGAGGATGGTGAGTCTACTCCTCCCGAAGTTGGTCAGGTCAACTTACCGATGGTGGTAGTGTACCATTTTCCCGAGGTTAGTCCTGTTATTCCCCGAGGGTGATGGTGGATTACCGAGGTCAGGGGGTCAAGGACTGCGGACCCTCTTTTCCCGATGTTGGTTCTTGCATTCTTCGAGGGTGATGCTCGTCTTTTCCGAGGGCGGTGCTTCGTCAAAGCTTGGGAGTTTGGAGGATAATAGCCTTTTGGCTATCAATTAGCTACATTGACATTTTTTTTACTATTTACATTTTTTCCAATCACACCTCTTTCTTATCATATTAGCTCGGGAGCCTTCTTTGTCTCACTATTCTTTGAATAGGAGACTTAGTCATGCTGACACTGTCACTTGATTCCTCCATCCTTAGTCCTCATACCTAAATCCCTTTCTCTTTCTCTCCTACCTTCTATATCCAATTGAAAAATTGGTTGCAAGATTGATCTAAAACCAGAACCGTGATGCCCTCCCATGGTTATCTGGACTACTAAATCTAATACTTGATGTAGTATAAGCCATTACCACGCTTTGCTACCATATATGTGCCATTCTTATTGATTAGTTGAATTTCCACTTGGTGCAGTGCTCATTCACTGATTGTGATGATTTCCACAATGAGAAAGAACAACAATATGTGAGGAAGAGGAATGTGAAGCTGGAAAGAAATCTGAGGGAGAGCCTAGATAACGAAGAGTGGCTGTGGAACGGGTTGTAGATAGCATGGGAGCAACTGAGAGTGGCAGAGGAGGTGGAGGATTGATGAGGGGGTACATTTCATAAATAATGTCATTCCTTTTAGTAAAATGTGTTGTTTCATTTAGACAAGTGTGTTTTATAATATATTGTTCACTACATAAAAAATGTTGCTATGTAAATAATGTTGTTCATTTTAGTAAAATGTGTTGTCTCATTTATACAAATATGTTCTTCTGTAATATGTTATTCATTTCCTAAGACATGATACTCTGTAAATAATGTTATTTTTTTAATAAGAAATATTATTATATTCATACAAATGCATTATTCTGTACGATATTGTTTACTTTGTAAAAAATGCTATTTAAACGCGATGATAGTCTTGTAAAAAATGTTGTATTTTCATGACATGTGTTGCTTATTTTGTAAGGAATACTGTTCAATACACGGTGACAGTCCTGTAAGAAATGCTATTCGTTTTAATAAGAGGCACTGTTTTATTCCTAAAAATATGTTGTCCTATAAAATATAGTTCATTTTGTAAGATGTACTGTTCTAGACACGGTGACTATTCTATTACAAATGTTGTTCGTTTCATAAGTTGTGCTGTTTTAGATGTAGTGATTTTTTTATAAATAAGACAACACTGAGAAAGTACGGAGGTGCACCACTTGTACCTTATAGCTACTCATATACCATTTAAGTATCTAGTAATTATTCCAATAATTACATATCCTGTTTGACTAATAAACGAATATGGAAGCATAAATTTCATGCTTATTTAAGTAATAAAAATGAGATTTCCTAACACCGAAAATCCAATTGTTGTTTCCGACTTCTTAGTGGAGTGGCAAAGAGGATAAAAAGGAAAGGTGACCACCTATTTTACACCGGTTCGATAGTCCTTTAAATCCTGAATAAATCGGCATTTCTACCAACTCTAAATACACTATATCCTAACCTTTACTCTTGTGTGATGATTCTGATTACTGAAAAACATCCAGTTGCTAAAGCGGATGGCGTCTTGGTATATGCTCTAGTAACTTGTGATCAAACAGAAGGTTTCCACAGCTTTCGGAGTAGGAAAGAGCCAAGTTGAATGGACATACGATAGAGACAAAGTAGACATAAATGAGATTTTTACATGGCCATATCAGGACAAATCTTTTAATCGAGTGTATGACCGGTCAAATTTCAGTAAATGAATCTGAAGATCATTCACCATGTAGATCGGCATACCTTAGACAGCGAAAGAGACACCTATCCCCACCTAAGAGAATGGATCAAATCATTCATTCCTCATCGCTTTAAATTGTCACCATACTTTAATATTGGGTTCGGTCGCCTCCCAATCTCAAACAAATTAACAGTCATATCCCTTTAAACATTATACATTGTAATACTAATTCTCAATAAAAAAAAAAAACTGTCTGCAAAAGTAGCAGCTTGGCAAGGAACAATTTAATCAATCTATTGTATATTATTTCCTGATTGGGTTGCTGAAATGAAGAGTGAAAAGTTATAAGAACCATCTTGGTCGATTCGGTGGTGGTGAAGCCAGAGCCGGCAGCCGTGAGCAGGCCTTGTTCGGAATAAGAAAACGGCAGCGGCGGCGGCTGCGCCGGAAGGCCTGAACAACCAGCCGTACAAATCCCACATCAGATCCACCACCACACCGTCCACGAATATCGTCTCATTTCCTCTGAAATTCCATCTTAATTTCTCCAGTTCCAATGCCCTCTTCCCGTCGATCGACAGCGACAAGGCCCTGCCTTTATTCCAATCTCCGACGCAGTTTATCTCTATCTCATGCGTCCCCCCTTTCTCGCTGAACCTTGCTTTCGTCCGGTACACCAACCAGTTCCCGCTGTATCTCTCGCTCCGCCATATAACCCTTCCTTTCGCCTCCGCATTTCTGGGTCTCGCCGTTTCGTCGTCCTCGTTGCTCTTATCTCCAATGCACAAACAGAGCTCCGAGTCCACCCAAACGGTGACATAGTACCCAGTGCTCGGTTCAGGGCCGTTCGAAAACAGAGCAGAACAGAGATCCCAGGAGACTCTGATTTTGGCGTCGAAAAACTGAAAAAGTTCGTCTCCTCTCTTCTTTTCCAACCAATACCGTTTCGAGTCGGATGGCGTTTCAGCGATGGATATGTCCAGGCCATGCCTGGCGAGATGATCAGACCACGTTAGAGTGATGAGAAACGTCCTCTGAGCCAAGAGCTTTGCTCTGTAAATACAAGAAACCGAGTACGGAGAAGACAAAGGAGAAGGATTGGGAGAGAGATAGCCCTGTCTCGAAGGTCCCCAACAATATGAATCCGACAGTTTAATCGAATGTTCATTGTAACACGCAGAGAAACTCCTCCTCATCCAAATTCCACCCAGAAAAACAGAATCTTTTTGTTTCTTGGAAATGTCTGAAACAGGGGCAGCTATGTCTGAAACAATACTTGCTGGTTTCCTGAGGCACAAGCAAGCAAGTGGGGGACTTTTTAACTTGATGTTCCTGAGAACAGAGAGTAGAAAGAAATACCTGTTACAAGGAAAGGGAAATATTCAGGGATGCGAGGGAAAGAAGGAGGTTGAGGAGAGGGGCAGCCATGGAAATTGAATACGATTGCCTTCATCTTAAATTTGCTCTTAATGGCAAAAATTGAAAGATGCGACCACTAAGCTTCTGCCTCTTTAAACTTTCATGTGCCGGTTTTGTTTTCCATGAATAGACACTAATAATGCACTGAATTATGATGAAAGAAGCCGAGACCTTGGCTTGAGCCAACTTGACCAGCGAAGACGTGGTGGCTATACTTTTTAATGTTGCTTCTCATAGCTAATGCAAATAAAAGCCATAACTATCATAATTAGACTTTGATTTGCCTAATTTACATAATCAATTAATCATAGACTAATCCAAATAGTATGTAAGCTACTCATTTCTAAGAATTTTTGGCTTCAAATACTGAGTAGATAGAAGATTACATCTGATAGTAATCTACCAATAGAGTGGTTGGATTGATTCTCCGATTGGTTAGCCTAAGTGAATGAGGAACGTAAGCTTGTGAACAACAATAGTGTTAGAGCCCCAACTGTATCTTTAGGAAAAACCCTCTAATGGTCAAATTAGTTCCTCAAATAACAAGTGAAGTAGTTATGGAATTATAGTATTATGGTGTAAGTAATTGGAATGCACCTTGAGGTATCCTTTTATAAACATAGGTGCCAAATCATGGCCCTTATGAATATAGCTAAAGAGAGAGGGGGGGGGGGGGGGGGGGGGGGGGGGGTTCCTCCTGGTTGTGGAAATCCTCTCCTATTAAATACATAACTTAGTTAGAACTCTTCTTTAGTTAGAATTATGTGTGAACAGGTCTCTAATGCGGCCTGGATCAAAATATTGGGCCCTAATGCGTCAGGCCTAGCAGGGTTTAAGCATTTAATTATATACTTTTTTCATTTCATATGTATTAAACCATTTAGTTTGATACGTAGATTAAGAAAGTGAAAAAAATTTATATGTTGTTTCCAGTTTTGTCTTTAACTTTTTACATGTAAATAAAAAAAATTGAAAAAAATAAATATTGAAATCACAGTTTGAAGGATAATAAGGTAAAGTGATTTTTTAAATATTGAAAATTGTAAAATTTGGGACTTCCCAAAATAGAATATGTTGTAATAGGTTGAGGATGGAGAAAAAAACAAATTAGACACATTGAGCCTCCATAAGAAAAATTCTTCCGTAAACCCTTAAACTATCAAAAAATGTTCATTGAGGCGTTTGGACAGCTAGAATGTTCAGATCATCAAAATAAAACATGTTCTTATAAGCTTGTTTAGAATTCAACCGAAAAAATAATACTGTTGAGGCGCTGGAACGGGAGAGCAACAAACTAGTTTGTTCAAATTCAGAGAAGTTTTGTTTTTGGACCACAACCCGGGAGAATAAGGGCCTGACCATGGTGGATTGTGATAGCCGAAATGCTATCACCCCAACCACCTAGGAACCTCGGAAAAGAGGGAGTCAAATACCTGAGGTGCATGACCTCGATAACCCCCCAATACCGACCTCAGGAGACTTGTGGATCCACCCCCTCCTGAAGGCGACCGAACCAAGCTTTGGGGGAGAAGAACCAACTACCTTCTGCGGGAAAAAGCCCCCCGAAGGACCAGCTTCGGAGCCAGGGAACTTCCCGAAGTAATGGTATGACTCCGGGAAAAACCCCTCACCACGAAGGGAAACGTCCACCAAAGGGACTTCGGAGGCACACTAGTCACCATCAAGGAGTCTCTGACATCACGCCCGTACACCCTGCACGCCACCCTCATATGCACTCTGGCGCGCCGCCCCTACCTATGTTCTGTCACGTAAGGCTGCACCTAACGCAGCTCATGGCCCGAGGAGCTTACAAGCGGCTAGGGGACCCCACGCCCAGAGATACGGATAGCATCCGTCCATACACGTGTCGCCATCCAAAGGCCTCACCCCCTCTTATACATACAGGGAAAATGGTCACAGAAATGGGGGGCTCTCTTCTCTCACTCCTCCTCCCCTAAAGCCCAAAAAAGAGAATACAGCAGGCAAGAGTCTCTTGTGCTTACTGCTCTCCCTCTCTCTTCACCACTCCGGAGTACTGACTTGGGCATCGGAGGCTCCTCCCCGGAAAAAGACTTCAAGGACCTCCTAACCCCTGTTTTTTGAGTATTTCAGGCAGGCCCTCCTGAGGAGTCTCCGCTCAAGTCGCTTCCCCACACCGAAAGCACTCTCTGACTTCACCCCTTCGCGGGAAGTAACTGCTGCTGGCCATGGTACATGGTCCACACAGAGCACCTCCTCTCTGGACTCGCCCACCTCCCCGGAAACCCCCTGCTGCACTTATCATGACACACAGTGGATTTACTATTGATGATGGCCCCCGCCGCCATCATTTGGCACCGTCTGTGGGAACACACTCCCAGGTTATTGTTGCTGATAACTCAGCGTTCTAAGGACAAGGAGCCCTCGAGGTCCCTGTCCGCGCCAGAGGTCTAACTGGCAACCGAATAACGACAGCAGGGACAGCCCGACCTGAGGACGAATGTCCTCTAGCTATTGCCATGGCCTTCCTGTGCGAATTCCCACACTCTGCCGTGGTCCAAGAAAACGCAGCAGTTGAACCGAACCTAGCCTCAGCTAAAATCGGGCCGAAGGTTCTCTTCATCAGTGCTTCGTCGGAGAGGGGTCCCGTGTCAACTCACAAGAATATGCAAAGCAGAGAACGATGAGATGAGTCCTCGGCGGGAAACATACCCCTTAGAGCCCAACCTGTGGGAGAAACAGGGTTTAAATGGCCCAGAGCTCCCCGCCGAAGGAGTTTTGCACCCAAGGAAAAGTTGTCGTCAGCGACAAGGACAGATCCCCCTCGCCCCGAAAAAACCATCAGGAAGAAGGCTGTGACTCTACTTCCAAGAACACGACATCACTGTCCAGAGTAACGCACCTCTGCGCGACGTTATGAAAAGAAGTAGGGCATTCGGGGAAGGTATCAAAACGGTGCATCGAACTCGGAAAATACTACATCACGTATGAGCCTAGAAGGACAACGAAAGCCCAGGCACTAAATGGACTTCATTACCAAAGTCCCAAAGATAGAAAATGCTGAAACCGAACGAGGGAGACCTAGTGAAGGAAGGAACTCCCTGTCAACAAAAAGCGCAGAATAGCATAGCGCTCGACCAAGCTCTCGAGGGCCCAAAGGCAGGGAGGTCACCAAAGTAATCAAATGGGGTTACGAAAGTAGTGAACCAGCTGAGCATGGCAACACTAAATGTAGTACCCTCGGACAAAGGAAGGAAAGATCCTTCAAAGAGAGACCTCACAACCAAAAAGTCCCGAAAACCCTCAAAAAGCGGCAAAAAGTGCAAAGACGTTCTGGACAAAGTTCCCTGATTGAGGAGGAACTATGCTGGTAGAGGAACGCAAGTCCGTAAAAAGCGAGTGCAAGACAATTCATCCAGAAAACGTGAAAATGGCCAAAAACACGCCAGCAACCAAAGACCGCCTTCGGAGTGGATAACCCCAGAAGATTACCCTTGCCTCTTTGTAAGTATGGGGCACAGACCTCACCGGTCCACTCCTGGCAGCTCTCGAAGGAGTGAAGATCCCCGTAGCGGCAGTAGACCACTTCACTATGTGGAGCGAGGCAAGACTCTTAGCGACCATTCCGGCAAAAGATATACAAAAGTTCATCTGGAAGAACATGATACGCAGAATTGGCATACTGACGGTGACCATGGCTGATAATACTTCTCAGCCTGTGGAACAGGGGATTCCAAAAATTCGTCACCAACCTTGGAATCAAAATGCACTTCGCCCCATTAGTTCAGCCCTAGAGCAACAAGTAAGTTGAGGTAGTCAACAGAACTATGAAAGAGGGACCATGAAAGAGGTTGGGCGGAGCAAACAGCAAAGGAGTTATCAGAACAAACTCCCAGAGGGGCCACGGAGGAGACACCCCTCCCTCGTCCTCCGAAAGGCTGAGTTTGAACCCCGAAAACCGACCCATGGGGCACCTCGGCCAAATGGGAAAGGGCCTTATATTCGGTCCTAGAAGAGGTCCGAAAGGGAGTATACAAGCTTGGCGGCACCGAAGGAGGAAAGCTGAGAAATGCATGGCACTCGGAGGCCTTAAAGAAATTCTATACTTAGAATTTTAGATGGGAAATTGTACAAGTAATTTCCTCTAAGTACAGAAGTTTTCCCCTATACTCGCCAAACAAAGGTGAAGTCCATTGACTCCCGAAAGTCTTGTCTTCCTCCCGAAGTTGACTGGGATATATGCCCAAAAAAGGTGAAGTCCATTGACTCTTGAAAGTCTTCTTTTAGTTGACTAGGTTTTATGCCCAAAAAAGGCGAAGTCTATTGAGTACGGCCGACGAGTGCAGGCTGAAAATTTGCCTAAGGGAACTTCATCAACAACGAGCGTTTACCCAAAGGTTGACTAAAGAAACGAGCCAAAAATACGTTTCCGAAGTCCCTTAACCGAAAGTGGTCGGGACAACTGGGAAACAAAAATTGCTCGTATCTTTCCGAAAGTCCTTTGACCGAAAGTGGTCAGGACAACTGGGAAACAAAATTGCTCAAAAAGACTTAACCGATTCATGAAGGAAAATTTATTAAAGAAGGTCTTGATACAAGAAGAAGGTTACAAGAAGAAGAAGTAAAAAGAGAAAGAAGAAGGAAAAGGCCCTAGAATATCTAAAGGTCCCCGGCGGCATTGAAAGTTCCCGCTCCCGTATCTTTGTCCGCTGCCTTCGTTGAGGGAGGAGGGACAAATGACAGGTTGAGAAGCTCGACTTTTGACCAAGTCCACCGTGGCCCATTGGGAATATCCAGGGTAGCCAAGAAAGGGAGGTCGAGGTCCGGATATTTCTTCTGAAATTGATAACGAGCTAAGCAGAAGCCGTCCTGAGAGGCAACCTTGGTCGCCTGAACGGCTTTGTCCTTTTCAATGTCCAAGTCGTCTGCCTCATTTTGAAGATCCGAAACCTCCTTCCGAAGATCTTTAACCTCCTTCTCCAGCTCCTTTATCTTCTTCTTCTTCTTCGAGCCCTTCTTCAGCGACTCGACCTCGGCTTAAAGGTCGGCTTTCTCGCCAAGAGCCTTCGTCAGGAGAGCAGCTTCTTTTTCCTTCTCCTTCTGAACGGCCTCATTGGCCGAAGTCAGGCTCACAATCTTCTCACCAAGGTTGGACATCTTCTTGGAGAAATCCTTCAAGAGCTCCTCTTGGTCCTTCAAGAATTCCTCCCGAAGATTGGCAACCCTTTCCTTGGCTATTCGGCTCAACTCGGTGTTCGTCACAACCGAGTTAGTGCAGAAGACCTTAGCCTTCTCAAGTTTATCTTCGGACCAAGCTCAGACCGAAGACTGCTTTGCTTCCCAAGCCCTAAGGTATCCGTTATACCCCAGGAGCTGCAAAAAAGAAGGAGAAAAGTTACTTAGTGAAATTTACAAGGAAAGCCAAAATACTTAGACAAAAAAGTGGGAAGGAAAACGAAGAGGCCTACCTGAGCAGCATGCTCGGAAACATTGGCGGCAAGGGAGTCCTCGGAGGCACACTTCTCAGCAACAGCCTTGAAGGAAGCCTGAGTAAGCACCCCCCTCGCCATCTGGGGAGCCATGTCCCGACAATCCTTGGAGAACAGATTCATGTCCTCCGTGAAAGACCAGAACGGCTCCCTTGGAACTTTGTCTTTTGGGACGTGGGAATCCCGAAGAGCCCTCCTTTGGGCGTGCTCAATCTTCCAAGCCAGGGGCGCCATGTCCTCTGCAAAAAAGAAACAAGCATACGTCTCATCAGGCAAAAATTCTCTTGATTATGAAAGACTGCGAGATCTCAAGTAACAAAGGGATAAGAGACAAACCTGGCGCGACTTCGGCACAGTCGTCATCAGAGTCCCGAGCCTCCTCCACGTCGGCAGGAACATATTTGCCTTTGCCCTTTCGGCGTTTCTCCAACTCCTCGGCAGAAGGGCTCTCTGCCAAAGAGCCCATAAGATCTGCCGACGTGGCGGGACTCAGAGAAGCAGGAAGGGCAATCACCCTAGCAGGAAGCCCGGTGGCAGTTTCAGGCTCGGCGAAAATTGCAACCTTGGTGGAAGTTGCAATGTCATCACCAACCTTGGTGGACGTTGCAATGACGTCACCAACCTCCGTGGAAGTTGCAATGACACTAGCCTCCGCCGCATCCTCCGGGGGTGGAAGAAGGGTGTCCTTTTTCACTTTTTTGCCCGAAGACGGTCCGCTCCCAATAGTCTTGCGCGTCTTGAAGGCGCCTTTCTTCGTTTGTTCTCCCTTCTCGGCTAGACCAAGGAAGAGAGACTTATAGTAGGCAGCGGACTCGTCGCCCATCTTTGAAAAAGAAGAAAAACATCAGCGTGAGTCCAGACAGGAACTTATGCTGAAAACCTTGAAAGAAAACTTACTTTCAAAAAAGGCTTCATAAGTGAGCTCGCTCCGAAGGAGCTTTACCAGCCAAGAATCCTTCCCCTCGGTAGTAGGAGCTGGCATGCCGAGATCCGTCTTGTGCTCCTTAACCACCCCCAACTCCCGAAGGACCTCTTCGGTCATAAGTTTCCACATAATGGGGAAAGGGTAGAGAGAGCGTGGAGGGACCTCGGCATCCCAGTCGGCGATAGCACGAATAATTCTGTCGAAGTCCACAAACCTCGCCACCAACTCTGGAGTTAGCAACTTCTTGGGATCTACGACATCCGTCTCCAGCTTTCCCCGAGCCCGCTTGGTCGGAACATGTGACTAGGCCTCCACCACCTTCAGGAAGAAGAACTTCCTTTGCCACCCTCGCCAGCTATCTTTGGTAGCGGAGGTGAACATGAATTTCTTGCTCCCAGATCCCCGAGGTAGCATAAAATAAAAGCCACCCTTCGGGACCTGATAGAGCTTGTAATACTATAGGAATAGGATAAAATGGGGTTCTACCCCGAAGGCCCCGCACATGTAGAGAAAGGCATTAAAATAGCAATACGAATTGGGAGGAAGTTGGTTCACAGCTATGCCATGAAATTGGCAAAAGTCGCAAATCATCTTTGCTGGACGAAACCGAAGTCCAGCCTTCAGTTGGGCTCGGAAAACAGTAACCTCGTCCTCCCGGTTCATAAAGCTAAAGTGTCCGAGGTGGGGTAACCTCGTGGTCGCATAGGAAGGAAGAAAAAATTTAGTTGTCCACCTCTCTAATTTCTCAGAAGTGGAACAACAAGGGTGGGACATAAGAGGTTGCCAGCTCTCGGGAATAGGCGAAGACATGGTTGACAGAAAAAGAGACTTCGAAAAGAAGAGAAACGGCTTCAGAAAATTAAAAGAAAAGCAAAAACCGAAGGATCTCTAGAGTCATAACCCACCAAAAGCTTTGCCGAAGTCCGGATTCCTAGATGCCGTCATGAAAGGTGGCCGGAAATCGCTCCACCGCTAACACCGTCACAAAAAGGGAAGAAAAGGCACAAAAGTAGATGAGAGCAAAGTGAGACCAAAGAAAAACAAATGAGGAGTATGACAGGAGGAGGCTTATATAGATCGAAGAAGGGCAGCCAAAAGGGCGTCATAACTGCTGCGCGAAGGCAAAACGTCGCCATAATTGCCCCTCACGCGCAAAAAGGTGTGCCCATCCCAACCAGCACCTGCCACGTGTCGACCAACACAAAAAATCAGGGCACGTTTTCTGACTTCCCGAAAACACGGGCACGTCGCCCCAGGACTGATACGCCTAGTTCCAAGACGCGATGGTCCACTAACCTATGGCAGAAAAAGTGAAGAGGTTGGGTATCTCGAGAAGACCAAAGGGCAAACAAGTGACACCTGCCCGAACAAAGCCTACCCCCTGGGTAGCGAAGTGCCTCTACTGCAAACATCATACTCTGAGTCCCGTAAAACGCTCCCGAAAGGATCATTAGCCGAAGTTTCCACTCCGACTTTGCGAGGGGGGCATGTGATAACCGAAGTGCTATCGCCCCAACCACCTGGGAACCTCTGAAAAGAGGGAGTCAGATACCTAAGGTGCATGACCTCGGTAACCAGCCAATACCGACCTTGGGAGACTTGCGGATCACCCCCCTCCTGAAGGTGACCGAACCAAGCTTCGGGGGAGAAGAACCAACTACCTTCTGTGGGAAAAAACCCCCAGAAGGGCCAGCTTCGGAGCCAGGGAACTTCCCGAAGTAACATTATGACTCCGGGAAAAGCCCCTCCCCACGAAGGGAAACGTCCATCAAAGGGACTTCGGAGGCACACTAGTCACCATCAAGGAGTCTCTGACATCACGCCCGTACACCCTGCACGCCGCCCTCATATGCACTTTGGCGCGCCGCCCCTACCTACGTTCTGTCACGTAAGGCTGCGCCTGATGCAGCTCGTGGCCCAAGCTGCCTGCAGGCAGCTAGGGGACCCCATGCCCAGAGATACGAATAGCATCCGTCCATACACGTGTCGCCATCCAAAGGCCTCGCCCCCTCTTATACATACAGGGAAAATGGTCACGGAAAGGGGGGGCTTTCTTCTCTCGCTCCTCCTCCCCTAAAGCCCAAAAAAGAGAATACAGCAGGCAAGAGTCTCTTGTGCTTACTGCTCTCCCTCTCTCTTCACCTCTCCGGAGTACTGACTTGGGCGTCGAAGGCTCCTCACCGGAAAAAGACTCCGGGGACCTCCTAACCCCTGTTTTCTAAGTATTTCAGGCAGGCCCTCCTGAGGAGTCTTCACTCCAGGTGCTCCCCCACACTGGTAGTACTCTCCAACTTCACCCCTTCGCGGGAAGTAACTGCTACCGGCCATGGTACACGGTCCACACAGAGCACCTCCTCTCTGGACTCGCCCACCTCCCCGGAAACCCCCTGCTGCACTTATCACGACACACAGTGGATTTACTATTGATGATAGCCCCCGCCGCCATCAGATTTGATTTCATTCATTAAAGACAAAAGATTTGGTGGTCTTGACATTGGTTCGCTAAAACTCAAAAACCAGGCTATCCTTAGCAAATGTATTTGGAGGTTCGGTAACGAATAGACAGTGTTGTGGAGGTGATTAATCGACGGTAAATACGGTTATTTGGAGGCCATTATGCTTCCTCGCGAACCTTATTTGTCTTTAGTTTCACCAGCCCTGAAGAGAATTTTACAGCAATGCTCGTGGGACGATTCAGTAGGAGGGGTGTTGAGGCGGGGTCTTTTGTCTTTGGTGGGAATTGGAAAAACACCAGATTTTGGGAGGATCAGTGGATTGAGAACATCATTCTGAAGGATCAATTTGGGTTTCCAATAGTGTTGGAAGATTTAGGCCCAAATCCTTCTGCTCTCAGGTGGAACGTTTACAGGCCTTAGAAAATTGTCTTCTGGTGTTAATCTGGAAAATTAAAACATCTCCGAAGATACTCATCTTTTGCTGGCAACTGCTCCTAAAGTTGCCCATTTGAAACTGTTGATGATTTATTTCTCCATTGCCATGTTACTTGGAGTTTTTGGTGTCACCTGTTGTCGTGTTGGTGGTATTTCTTGGGTTTTACTTGCGAGTTTGAAGGAGCTACTCTTATGGTGGCACACTGTCGATAGTGCAGTGCAGTAGTGTCCAAGGAAGTGTGGTTACTGCTCTTTTGTTCTACGGTCTGGTCAGTGTGGCTTTCTCGTAACAAACTGGTCTTTGAAGGTTCTCGCAACAACCACAAATCCTAACTATTAGGCCAAGGTTTTGATTGTTATATGCCATTTCCATCAAACAAACAAGTATTTGGATCACTTCATCAGGTACGACAATTCTCAATGTCATAGCAGAATTTTTATGTTCAAACTTTGTACAGTTTATGACCAAAATGATAACCAAGTCTAAATACGTGTTATTTGATATAAATGTATACAGCCCATTGACGGTAACATGATGAGCTATGATAACAGAACGTATCACCATTTTATTCAATTTTTCACTAATCATTTGTCATGAATTATTCGAGATTGTTCGCCGAATCATTTGACATAGTCTAATTAAACCAAATTAAGTGGTTAATTAATCAATCGAATTACAATAGTACTAGTTTACTCAAATAAATAATTAGCCTAAATACACGTTTAGTCCTTCAACTTTGCAAGCTTGCATGAGTTGCTCTCTTAACTTTGACTTAGCATGATTATTCCTCAAACTTTTTGAAATGGTGCGACCTATAAGTTGTAGGGATAAACTACAACCTTAAGCCTTAACTTTAAATCTTTTGGTAATATGACCTTTCATTTAGAAAACTTTCACTATCACCAAACTTGTGGATTAATGAATTTTACTAAATTGCTAACTATATAATTAACTAATTAAATTACTTACAAATGATGTGGAAATAATTATATATAAAAATTTTAAAAAGGTCTAATTATCAAATATTTTAAATTTTACTCATTTTTTAGAAACTATTTTGATTGACTTTTTTGAAAGGAAAAAGTACCTTTATGTCGACTCCACTTTTACATTGGTTATTTGTTTTTCCTACAAATTTTTCTCATTTTTTTTGTACAAAATGTGCCAATATTAGAAATTTATGAATTTAGGGATGATTTTGAGGTATTTTTTCTAATTAGACTCTTTAGTATTAAAATTCTGTGATTTAGATTTTATATAATACATTATCTAAAATTTAATTTATCTTTTACATTTTTTATGCTAATTAAGATGGTACAACAATTTCCTTGGCATTTTATCATTTGATTTCAATGAAAATTTGAAAAATAAACAATAAAATTTACCCTCTTAATCTAAGTATTAGCTAAAACTATTATGCTTAATCTTTGAACTTATTGATTCTATAAAAGCTATTATGTAAACCATTCAAATAAAAAAAAGAAAAATGTGCTCTGAAAGAAAAGCAACATAAAGTTTGCAACTCTCAAACTTGTACTAGGTGTAAATAAAAAGTCAGAAATCTAATAACTGATGATATAGAATTACCATCTAATCTCTAGTGTTAGCCGGCTTGCTTTTACGTTTCTCTAGGAAAAAATTCATTATTGATCAATACTGATTTAGAACTTTGTTTTTGTGATCTTTGTTTCTTTTGGCCTAATAATTTTTATACTTTATCAGATTTCATAAAAGATTAATTTATGTTCTTTAAATAAATTTCCTCCTATTCTTGGTTTGTTTAGCTACGACTCTATCAACTCTAGCTAAATATAAAAAAGTTGGGCATGTTTGAAAAATTAAAAAAATCGATTAACTACTTAATTAGAAATTGGCTACCCTTCTTCTTTTGAAGGATTGCAACTGGTATTTAGATTTGAGTAAAAGATCCAAATTGAACAAAAAGAAGACATTAGCATATGCCAAAAAAAAAAAAAAAGAATAAATCAGGAAGTAAAGAAAATTTGATGAAGAAAACGATGGAAAAATTATTGGAAATTTAAAATTTGAATTATTTCCTGGTGTGGATGAACCTCTTAATAATGGGCATTCATTTAACAAAACAACAAAGAAAATCTTTTAAAACATAGACGATCAAATTAAGAATGGAGGGAATAAAAATGGATTTTTCATACTTTCCAATAAACCCAATAAATCAATGGAAATAGTTTCTTTAAAAAAAAATAAAATATAAATTATTAGTGTCATGTCCATCCTACCTACGTCTAACCTTGATAAAAAAATAGTATAAGAATGATGCATAACTATATAAGAAAAAGCTAATTATAAGCAATTTTAGCGTTACAGGTCAAAATAGCAGTATAGTCTCTTGGATTGGGGTTCCAAAAGCCACTAGGTGCTACATTCCTAGGAACTAACCTCTTCCAGTTAAGTATGATTTAGGAAAAATATCCAAGCATGTATTTGATTATAGATGCTTTAAGTCAAAATTTTTGGCAATGTCATAATGACTAGTCTTTGTACTAGGATTTGTTGGTTATTCTAAAGCCTTGGTTTGCAATCAAGAGTGATTAAGGAACATACATAAGTTTATAACCCATGCTTGAAAATAAACTTCAAAATTGTTCATATTCCTATAAAAACATCCTACTGCATCTTAACCAGAGCTTTAGATAATATTCATAGGCAAACATCATTTCATTACCAGATCCTTGTTCAATACAAAAGCATCTAGTTCATAATTCATGCGTCATAAGTCATTATGACCCAGTCGTACTTTATGGTTACAAAACACAACTTAACTTTTATTTCATGTACATTATGCAATTTCATACAATATATATAGGAATATCAAAACCAAACCAAACACAGAAAGAACAAGCCCTAGGTCTTTGGCATCTTAACCATGCAAGTTGCCTGCATGAAACCCCATGCATCGTGCACACTATATGTTGCAAGCCACTACCAGAAGAGTGCCTTAGTTACATAGTCACACACTCAATAACCGCTTGATAGAAATGAGATCATTACCTGCACAGAAGATACTACCAAGCTAAAAAACAGACATAGTTAGTGACTTAACTCCCTTTCACCTAGAAAAAACAAAATAGAGGGGTTGAGTTTTGTGAATCTTAGAACTCAGTAAGGGGTTTCATTATTTTTATTCCTGTACCTTGAAAACATATTAGTCCAACACATAACACATAACATATATATATATATTAACGACGCAAACTGCATGATGCATGATTACTAATAAACTAACCAATTAGCAAGGCTAGAGGCCTCCAGTACAAGGTAACCATCAACAAGTAGATAATGAGCTCTAGAAGCCTATCATGGTAGGCATAAGCAACCTTCTTAGTTATTTGTGGTTCATTCTCAAGCTAGCATTGAGGTTCTTAGATCCAAGGAATCATAAACCATGGATGTTACGGCCCTTCTAGTGGGAGGTGAAGACTTTAGAATTTAGTTTAGAAGTTTAATTTAAGTTTACCTAGCAAGAATTAAGAAGTTTGCCAAAGTTCACTAAGTTCTGCCAAGAATAAAGCTCTGAACTAAGTTCAGGGGCAAAATGATAATTTTGCACCCTGAGTGGCCGGGACGAGTCCCAAGTGTTTTTAAATGAATTTTTAGAACTTAATTCTTAACCTTAACTCAAACTTGACCAATAGACAGGATTTTAATCAAGAACCGGTAAGTTTAAAGATGGGGGACTAAATTGTTTAAAACTTTAAACTTTGGTGGTTTGAGGGGTTAAGTGGAGTTTAAGAAGAGGGAAGAAGGGTTTGGGCTGCCATAACCCGTTTTCCAGCTTCTCTACTCCATTTCTCTCTCAAATTGAACTTGGAATCAAGAGTTTTTGGTGCCAAAAGGTGGGGTTCAAAGTAGCTAAGCTTGGAGAAGTGTTCTGGAAGCTTGAAATCACGTTTTTGGAGCTTGGAGGGACGTTTTCTCCATCCCCTGTTTTTAAACGAGGTATGAGATTGTGTTCTTGATTGAATTCTTGGTTTTTGTTGGAATTGAAGCTTGGGTTTTGGTTAGAGAAGCTAGTTTTGATGTTTAGAGCTTTGTTTTTGGTTTGGTTTTATGTAGAACTTTGGGAGCTTGGTTGAGGGAGGAGATGCTTGAATTCTTGCTTGTTCTTGGAGTTAAGGTAAGGGAGTTGTGTTTTTAAGTTCATGGAATGCCATTAGCTTGGATTTGCTTGAGAAATTCGAGTGGTTTTAGCTAAGGCATTAAGGAAACGTTTTGGTGAATTATGGTGGACTAGCGGGATTGAGAGGAATTGTTTGATGTTACGATACATCATAGCTTAGCTTTTGGTAGTTGGTTATGTTCTATGCAACATGTACTATGTGTGTATGAAATTTGGAGGCATTCCATGCATGTTTGATATGTGTGGGAAGTGTCCAAAGTTCATAGCAGTAAAATCGGGGTTTTCTGGGCATTTTGCAGGTTTGGCGATGCGTCGCCAATCCCAACGAGTTCCCACAACGCGTCGCCAATCCATAAAAATGTTTCAGAACGTCGACAACTGTGGCGACGCGTCGCCACGGTTGGCGACGCGTCGCCGAGACAGCATTTGACACCCGGTTTTGTTTTCAGCATAACTTTTCGCTCGGGTGTCCGATTGAGGTGATTCAAGATTCCACTTGAAGCTAAGAGGGAGTACTATCACCTCAATGTTTTAAAAACACTTAAACTGTCCCAGTTTTAGATTTATATTAACTCAAAGTGGAGGCAAGTTTTTAAGGAAACTATGTTGCATTTGAACATAATTAGCTACCACTAGTTCAGGTGAGAGGTTTAGAACCCTCGTCGGCCTAGCCGTGCCGTAGCCACGAGGTCACGAGGTGAAACCTTGTTCATCTAGTCTACATCAACGAGGCCCTGCGGCCTAGTCTACAAGTCCCACCATAATTCCCCTGCATAACAACTAGGTGAGAGGTTCTATGTTTGAATGAGGCTTGCTAAGGTTCGCCCTCGAGCTATATGATAGGTTGCTAAGTGATAGCGCTTGGCCTATATGTCAGGTTGCTAAGTGATTGCGCTTGGCCTGTATATGTGTCAGGTTGCTAAGTGATTGCGCTTGGCCTGATACAGAGGACTACTTGAGGAGAGGTCTACGGAGCTAGTATATATATATAGACTAGTAACCTCATGCTGTGTGAGCTCGCAGCCAGAGTCCTAGCTTTTTCTTGCAGGTACATCGAAGACCCTTACTGAGAATTGTTGAATTCTCACTCCCTGTTTGTTATGCAGAGTCTGGAGTAGCAGGACCGGATAATCGCTGAGGATTATTGCGGTAGTACCTTTTTGTTTGTAAAGGTACGGTGGTTGAGAAACTTTAAGTTTCTAGCTTGCTTAAGTGTTTAGTCGGTCTGTTGGTCAGGTTGTGGTACTAACTTGCTTCTTCCTATGGCTGCAGAGCCTAGTAGCACTTGGCAGAGGACTTGTGAGACTCGCCACTGGGACAGGAGTCCAAAGTGGGAGCTAGGGTAAAAGATCTCAGCAAAGTCTTGTATTTTGATACAGTACTTTATTTTTCCTCCAGTATTTATGTTATAAAGAGTCCTTGACTCAGGATTGTTCTCTGGGTGAGAGCATTGGTTACTTATGTATAAATGCTTTCACGAGCGGTGTATGTGTAGTTAACCACACAAATGTTGATTTTGATATGCTTTGGCAGTTTGTATATATTATGCATAAATTACTCATCCGGCTAAATGTTTTATGGTTTTTTTTATAAACCAAGTCAAAGCATAAATGCATACATATTGCATTCTAGGTTAATCAACTAGTAGCATTGGATTTAATCCACACACATAACCAGCTAGCCAATTACAATCCACCGTGAGACAAACGCTCACAGGGTATCCCGGGCAGAGGCACGGGGGATCGTGTCAATGGATCATGTTGAGGTTCTTAAGTTTGAAATCATAGAACACGGATCATATCCCCTACATTTAGGAGCAATTCATTTGGCATTAAGCCATTCTTGTCCTAGCTTACTTCATTTCATTTCAATCACCACAACCAAGATCATAATGGAAATTCTAACTTGGAACTCAAGAAGTAAGGTAGAGAAAACCCTTACCTTAACACCTTGAATTTGTTGGGTATATTAGCTTTGGCCTCAGTTTTCACTTTGCTAATTAATCTTCTTATAGTTAATTTATCACTAACCACATAAGTTTGATGGATCAGTACTCAATATCAATCCAATATTAATTAGAAAATTAATTTAGGAAACCATACCAAAATTCTTCTAGTTTAGTCACAAACTTCCCCTTGAATCCTTCACCAAATCTTGTGTCGAAGAACTAGTTTGTTGGTTCACAAGCTAGCATTTGGCCATGTTTTGCTTTATGAAGGATTTATTTTTAAGACCAAGGAAACAAATTCTTTTCTTGGTCCTAATCCTCCTCCAACTCATGACCCTTTTTTAGCATAGAAATCTTTAGAATTAAGTGAGCCAATTTCTTGGGCAAAACAAGAGCAAGGCCATAGCTATATATAGTGTAGGTGGCCTTTTCGTGTACAATGACACCTAGCCTTTCTTATTTCTCCTATTGACACCTCATTTGCTTACTAGGCTTTATATTTGCATGCAACCTAGGAACTTTCCCACTTAAGCAAGCATAAGGACTCCACATAGCCCATTTTGAGTGCATGCCCCTCTTGCACCTTATTTATGGTTATGTTTCTTTGTTATTTTGCCATCATGCAGCCGATTACAAAACTCAGCCTTTCACTACCACCTAGCACTTGTTTCATGCCTTCCAAGCACTTTAACTTGCCACCAATTGCTCAAAAAGGCATGTAAGTTGGCCTTGTTACAAAAACTTGATTTTAGTCCATACTCCACATCCTTTAAATCTTGTTTCAAGCACAAGCCATAGTCATATGCATTGCTTGTTCATGGATTAAATAATTTTCTATGCATGCCTTTTTCTTAAAGCATTCCACCAAGCTTTATTTCAAATGCTTGTAGCTACCTATGTTCTTTATTTCATGAAGATTTTGCTCCACATCACTTCCATATATTCTTGCCACATATGTTTTCGTACATGCCACTTTACTCTTTTCATGAACAAATCTTCTACATGTCCATGCATATATATAAAAAAGCCACCTAGATAAACATTCAACATTAATGAGCCTAATTAATATTCTTAACTCACTAATCCTTCTATTAAATTATGGGTGTAACATTCTACCCGCTTATAAAATTTGGTCCTCCAAATTTGCCATCAATATTAGGAAGTCTTGAGGTTATTGTTTAATCATTTCTAATTCTACTTCCCAAGTAGCTTCATCCTCCCTATAGTTAGATCATTGCACTTTAATTATTGGCAATAGCTTAGTTCTTAGGTTTCTCACATCTTTAGCTAGAATTTTAATTGGTCTTTCCTCATAGCTAGTGTTTGATTCCAAAGGTACTTTTTCTGGTTGTAATACATGCTTTGCATCACTTAGATACTTCTTAAGAATGTGTACATGAAACACATTGCGAGAGCTTCATGTTAGGTGGAAAAGCCAGACTATATGCCACTTTCCCTATCCTTTCTAGGATGTCATAGGGGCTAATGCACCTAGGTGCCAACTTGCTTTTCTTTCCAAACCTTGCTACCCTTTTTGGAGGATAAACTTTCAACCACACCCTATCTCTTACAAAGAACTCTAAGTCCTTCTTTATTTGATCCACATACCTTTGAGTTTTATGATTGGCTGCCCTACTTCTTTCTTAGATGAGCTTAATCTTCTTTGCAGGTTCTTGCAGCACTTCAAGTCCTAGCTCAATCTTACCTTTTGCATCCATCCAACAATGAGGGGTTATACATCTTCTCCCATACAAGGCTTCATAAGGAGCCATTTTGATCACTAATTGACAGTTGTTGTTGTACGCAAATTCAATTAAAGGTAGGTGCTGGTCCCATTAACCATTGAAATCTACCACACAACTTCTTAACATATCTTCTAGGATCTAGATTATCTTCTTAGATTGACCATCTATTTGAGGATGGTAGGCTAAACTAGGGTGGATTTGTGTCCCTAAGGCTTGCTGGAAACCCTTCCAAAATCTAGATGTGAACTAAGGATCTCTATCAAACACTATACTATTTGGAATGCCATGAAGCCTAACAATTTCCTTAATGTACAATTGAGCCAACTTGTCTATTGTATCTGTGAGCTTCATAGGCAAAAAACGTGCTGACTTGGTAAGTCCATAAAAAATTACCTAGATAGTAGTATGTTTACTTCTGGTTAGTGGCAACCTACATAGGAAATCCATGGTAGCTAGTCCCCATTTCCTTCCTAGAATTGGCAATGATTGCAATGTACCTGAGGGCTTTTGATGTTCAATCTTAACTAGTTGGGAAGTTATACATCTTGCCGCATGAGCTTCTAAATCTCTTCTGAACCTAGGGCACCAGAAGTAAGGCTTGAGGTCTTTATACACATTACCCCCTCTATGATGTATAGATAACCTACTTGCATGGGCTTCAGTTAAGATTTACTCCATCAGGTCATTTGTCTTAATAACATACAACCTCCCATTGAACTTTAGTTATCCTTGATCATAACTAAACCTCTTGTGTAACTTGCCATTTTCTTCTCTAAAATCCTTTCTTAAATAAGGGACTTTTGTTTGGGCATGCCTAATCTCCCCCAGCAAGCTTGGTTGAATAATCAGTGAATAAAGGTGAGCTTGTTCCCAGCTCAACCACTTTCCACTGCAAGGCGATAGGCTGTTATCTTCAGTCTTCATATCCTCGCCTCCTACACTAACTATTCTAGTATACCTCATACTTAAGACATTTGCCAAAAAATTGCCCTTTCCTGAAGTATACTTTATAGTGGAATCAAAATCCTTCATGTATTCTAACCATCTTCTTTGCCTCATGTTCAAATCTTTCTAGGTAAACAAGTACCTCAAATTCCTATGATTAGTAAAGATTTGAAAAGTATTGCTTAACAAGTAATGCTTTCATTATTTAAGGGCATGAATCACTATAGCTAATTCTAATTCATGGATTGGATAATTCTTTTTATGAGGTCTAAATTGCCAAGAACCATAGGTAATGACTTATTTTTCTTTCATCAATACACATCCTAACCATAAATTAGAAGCATTAATATAGATCATAAATGGTTTGTATGGGTTAGAAAGTGTGAGCATAGGAGCTTCTATAAGCCTCTTCTTAGGTTCCTGAAAACTAGGCTCACGCTGATCATTCCACTTAAGCTTCTAGTTTTTCTTAATAAGTTGAGTGAGTGGAGGGGCAGTCACAGAGAATTTTTGTACAAATCTTCTGTAATATCCAGCCATACATAGAAAACTTATAATCTTTTTGGCATTTTTTGGCCTTTGCCAATTAGCCACTGCCCTTACCTTCTTTAGGTTTACAGTTAAGCCTTGACCATTTATGATGCATCCTAGGAAGGCTATCTTAGTTGTCTAGAAAGTGGCACTTGGATAGTTTACCATATAGTTGAGGTTCTTTTAAGGTCTTTAGTACTACTCTAAGGTGCTTTTTGTTAGTGTTGTGCCCAAAAGCCAATCATGAGATGATTGTATTTTTGCACATTGAGTCATGATATTTTATTAAGGCATTAATCCAGCATTTACGTCTGTTGTTTTGTTTCTGCGTAACTTAACAAACATAATCGTAACCCTAGAATAATGATATTCTTAAACGTCCCTGGTCTAGTATTATTGTGGAGCAGGTTGCATAATACATAACGACTAGCATATGTGGAGACTAATATGAGATATGTAGTCTACATACGGGTACAAGTTGGAGAACTTGTGTACTGGACCGACCCACGATGAGAACACTACATGGATCGTTATATGAGTGTCATAAGTGATTCTCATAGTGATCATGGTATATGTAGTCCTTTGACCTAAGATCATCAAGGTTCCCTACATATGAGTCACGTACTTTGATACTTTCCTTTGTTGCTCGTAACTGAGTGGACTTGAAGGAGGTCATTGGGTATGTCACACATCATGCGGAGGGATTTGTATGATCAAGATGGGATTTGTCCCTCCTATGTAACGGGAGTGATATCTTCGGGCCCCTTGATAGAGTAAGACTTAGAAAAAATGCATGGCCATGCTCGGATGAGTTGATATACGATATCAATGTCATCAGTTTAAGTTGGTCTACTCGGTAATCAAGAAACCAAAGATTGGGCTATACGAGAGTGACACATTCCATGTCTCGTGCTTAGTCTTGATATCTTGGACAAAGGGACAATGGCATATATCGATGATGATCATAAAGGTTTAGCCGAATCATCGACAGTCTTGTCACTTGGGTAGCAATGATGTGTGGCTAGACACCGCTCATAGCTTATGATCATAAATGTGATTTATGATCATTGCCAACATGGCAAGAGCCTATTGGGTCGCACACATAGAGCTATTTGGATCATTAGAGTGCATGGGCTAATTATTTGGGTTATGGTTTCACTTTAATTTCATATTAATAATGGGCCCAAGAGTCGAGCCATTATTAAGCCCGAAATTAAATCCTAATTGGATTAGGGCTTTGAAACCCATTAGGCCTGGAAGTTGAGTCTCACTATAAATACAACTTTTAGTGAGAAATTCACAGGTCTCCTTGCCCTAGCCTCCCAAAAGGACAGCCGCACTCTTCTCTTGCAATTCCTTGGAGGACGCAAGCTAGCATTGCGAGCGCAAGAGAAACGCATCTACCAAGACGTGGTGGAAGCGTGGTGATCCCGAGAGGCTCGTGTGGATACCATAGAGAGCATGAACACGTCAACTGTTCAGGTTTAGTGATTCGACTCTATAGTTGAGTGAGATCTCTCAACCAAAAATTAGGTATGAAAATTTTTGAACACCCGGTTTACCCAGTTTCACTTGGATCCTGGAGGGTTTCGGTTAAATTCTGCTGCGCTGTTTGGCTTCTGAAACCCAACACATTTCATGTTCTTGTTTGGTGTTAAAGTAGACTAGAATATCATTAATAAACACCACTTTAAACTTATACAAATAAGGCCTAAACACTCTGTTCATTAAGTCCACGAAGAAAACCTTGTTCTAAAGGCTATCTTAGGAATGTCATCTCCCTTAACCTTCAATTAAAGGTATCCTGACCTAAGGTTTATCTTGGAAAAGACCTTGGCCCTTTTTAATTGATCAAACAAATCCTTAATCCTTGGGAGAGGAAAGTTGATCTTCAGAGTAAGGGCATTGAATTTCTTATAGACTATGCAAAGCCTTAATGTCCCACCTTGTTTTTTCTTAAGAAATAGAACTGGAACACCCCATGGGGACACATTTGGCCTTAGAAGCCTTTCTCCAAGAGTTCAACAATCTGTTTCCTAAGCTTACTTATCTTAGGAATTGCCATTCTATAAGAGGGTATGAATATTGGTGTAGCTCTAGGTTGCAACTTAATCTCAAACTCCACCTCTCTAGGTGGTTGCAACCCAAGTAAATCAGATGGATATACCTTTGGGAACTCCCTAATTATAGGTATTTTCATGAGTTCTTCATTCACACTATCACCATTCAATGCTAAGTATTCACCCTCATTAACAATAGGAATCATGTCCACTGCTTCTAGTTTTATGCTATTCATGTTCATAAATAGCTTCTTAGAACTAGTTAAGTCATAGCTTTGATGAGTAGGCAAAGTAATCTTCCTAGATTCACAATCAATATGGACATGATTTCTAGTCATCCATTCCATTCCTAGAATAACTTCGTACATGGCAATATCCAATCAGATTAGAATAGAATCAATCACCAAATCACTTATCATGATTCTACATTATTGATGCCCGGAGGCATCTTTGTTGTACGACATGGTAGGCCTAAGAGGGACTTCTAGTGAGGAGATGCTGGTAGAAGAGACTTCCGACGTGAAAGTGCTTGAAACACTCAAAAGAACAGAGGTTAGGAGGTCCACGGAGTGTGTTTCTGGGGGAGGAGCCTCCAATGCCCAATTTAGGATTTGGCAAATGGGGAATAATGAGTAGAGATTAAAGAGTGTGGTTCTCTTTAGAGTTCAGTCTCTTGTCCTTACCAAGGTTGTTTCCCCAAGTATTTATAAGAGGACAATGGGAGAAGTCCATTTGACACAGCCCGCTCGGATCATGAAACGTGTTCGGTCAGATGCAGTTCGTACCTTTAGAGATGGGGATCTCCAGCTGGCCATAGGCCATTATGGCTAGACGTCAGTTCCTTGGGAAGCCTCTGTGTTAGAGGCATGTGCTAGGTCTCTGTATTAGAGGCTCCTTAACCATTTTTGTCATGTTCACCAGACCCCTTCGGTGAAAAAGACCTCTTCGGGACATGAGAGCTTTTGGCCGAGGTCGCCCTAGTTACTCAGAAGGCCCCTCGGCGCAGAGGATTTCCTTTGGAGGACGCTTTGCCCTGTCAAGGATGGTGAATCTACTTTTCCCGAAGTTGGTCAGGTCATTTTACCGATGGCGGTAGTGTACCATTTTCCTAAGGTCAGTCTTGTTTATTCCTAAGGGTGATGCTTATCACTTTCGAGGGTCATGCTCATCTTTTCCGAGGGTGGTGATTTGTCAGAGCTTGAGGGTTTGGAGAGTTTGGAGTGTGATAGGCCTTTGGCTATCACATGCCCTCCTCGGAAGGCCGAAGTTATATCTTCAGTTATTTGAGCAAATTATGGGGGTCTTCGTGGAAGGTGGTGGCTAGCTCAGTCATCATGACTAAATTTTTAGCAGAGGTTGTTTTCTTCGGAGGGAGTTTCAGCAATATGAGATGCTTCTTCATAACCGAGGCAGCTCCTCTGGTACTCAAGTGGCTTTCCCGGTTTTTGGCCGAATTTCCTACGTTCTAGAAGTTATTCCTTCAGCCCGAGGAGGATATCCCTTTTCTTTGTACCTATGTCATTTGTCAGTGAGTCTTTACGTCTTCTGATCAGATAGACGTGTCACTTCGGATAAGCTTGCCTAGGCCTGCGTGCTGTCTGGAAGCGTGCCCTTGTTTCCTGTACTGGGTGACACGTGTCACATGGTAGTTGGGGGATAATTGCATCGGTTACATCAACCGCGTCTCTTTGCCTTTGATGGGTAATTATGGTGATGTTTCACCTTCGAGGGGCAATTATGGCAATGATTCGCCTACCCCCTCGGCCTATATAAACCCCCTCCTCCTCAGAGTTCCTACTTGCTTTCTTTTGCTTTTTCTTTTGCTCTTGTTTGCTCTCAAGTTTTTCTCCATTTTCTGTGGTGGTGTAAGCGGCGGAGCGATTTTCAGCAAGCTTTTACGACAGCGTCCACCAATCCCGACTTCGGCAAACGCTTCGGTGGGTTTTCCTTTTCGAGGTCCCTTGGTTTCTTCCATTTCTATTTTTTCTAGTGTTCGAAGTTGTTTTCTTTTCCCGGAGTCCTTTGACTTTCTTTCCCAAAGTTGTTTATTTTTACCGAACATGTTTTCTCCTATTCCACTCATGTCCATCCAAACTATTCCTAAGAGCTGGCTTCCTCTCATGTCTCATATGAGTTAACGAAGTGGACAACTAAATTTTTTCTTCCTTCTTATGCTGTTATCAGGCTACCCCATCCTGGCCTGTTCAGCTACATGAATGATTCTATTGAGGTTACTATTTTTTGAGCCCAACTGAGGGCCGGACTTTGGTTTCCTCTGCCAAAGATGATTTGGGACTTTTTCCAATTCCATGGCATAGCTGTGAATCAGCTTCCTCCCAAATCCTATTCTTACTTCAATGCTTTTCTCTGCATGTGTGGGGTTTTTAAGATAGAACCCCACTTCGTCATCTTTATGCAGTATTACAAGCTCTATCCGGTCCCGAAGGGTGGCTTCTATTTCTTACTACCTTAGGGATCTGGGAGCAAAAACTATATGTTCACCTTTGACACCAAGGACAGTTGGCGAGGGTGGTAAAAGAAGTTTTTCTTCCGGAAGATGGCAGAGGCGTGGTCGCACGTGCTGACCAGGTGGGCCTGGGGGACGTTGGAGACGGATGTTGTTGATCCCAAAAAGTTGCTAACTCTTGAGTTAGCAGTGAGGTTTGAGGACTTTGACAGCCGTATCTGAGCTGTCGCCAACTGGGATGCCGAGGTCCCACCACGCTCCTTGTATCCCTTCCCCATCAAGTGGGACCTCATGACCGAAAAGGTTCTTTGGGAGTTAGGGGTGATCAAGGAGCACAAAATTGACCTCAGCATGCCAGTGCCTGCCATCGAAGGGAAGAAGGCGTGGTTGGTGATGCTCATTCGGAAGGAGCTCACATACGAAGCTCTCGTTGAGAGTAAGTCGCTTTCCAAATTTTGCTATAAGTACCCCTTTGGACTTACACTGATATTTTTTTCCTTTTTCTGAGATGGGCGACCAGTCTGCTGCCTTCTACAAGTCCCTCTTCCTCGGTCAAGTCGAGAAGGGGGAACAGAAGAAGATGGCCGCCCCAAAGCGGTGGAAGACGTCTGGAGGGGGGCAATCTTCAGCCAAGAAATTGAAGAAGGACCTTCTTCCGCCCCCTCCGGAACATGTTATAGAGGTTAGGGACCAACCTTTGGTCCATGCCGACCCGCCATCGGAGCTGGCCGTCAACATTACTCCCTGTCACTTCGGCGGACATCTTGGGCACTTTCGCAGGAGGCCCTTCTGCTGAAGAGCTCGAGGAGCGAAGATGAAATAAGGGCAAACATGTCTCTTTCAAAGTGGAGGAAGTCCATGACTCTAACGAGGACATTGCCGAGGTTCCACCAGGTTTTTCGCTTAGCCATTTTTCTATAAATTTAGACATCTTTAGCATTTTTTACCTTCTAGGCATATGGCTAAGGGATAATGTACTAATGGAAATTCGGCGTGATTTTGCAGAAAAACTGGCACCCTTGGCAAGGGTGGTGGAGCACGCCCGGAAGCGGGCCCTTCGGGACTCCCATATCCCGAAGGATAAGGTTCCGAGGGAGCCTTTCTCATCTTTCACGGAAGACATGAACTTGTTCTCCAAGGATAGCTAGCAAATGGCTCCCCAAATGGCGAGGGGCGTGCTCACCCAAGCCACGTTCAAATCTCTGGAGGAGGAGTGCCCGAATGAGGAGGTCCTTTCTACGAGGATGTCTAAACATGCTGCCCAGGTGAGCTTCTTGGGACTTAGCAAAATTTCCAAGCTTTCATACCCTTTTGATCTTAAATTAAATTCTTTCTTTTTCGCAGCTCTTGGCTTATAGTGGATATTTCCGAGCATGGGCAGCAAAGCATTCTTCGATTCGATCTTGGATTGAAGAGAGCTTGGAGAAAGCCAAGCTATTCTATGTCAGCTCGGTTGTCAAGTACACCGAGCTGAACAAGATAGCCAAGGAGAAGGTGGCAAAAGTTCGGGAGGAATTCTTGAACAGTCAAGAGGAGCGCTTTCTAGAATTCTCCCAGAAGGTGTCTAACCTCGGCTAAATGGTCATCGCGCTATCCTCGGCAAATGAGGTCTTCCAGAAGGAGAATGAGGAGGACTCTACTCTCTTGATGAAGGCCCTTGCAGACAATGCCAAACTTCAAGCCGAGGTTGACTCGCTGAAGAAGGAGTCGAAGAAGAAGAAAAAGACAAAGAAGCTGGAGAAGGAGGTCGCTGAGCTGAGGGATGAGCTGAATGATTTGGGTGTCGAGAAAGACAAGGCTGATCAAGCGACCAAGGTTGTGTTTCAAGATGGCTTTTGTCTAGTTTGGCACCAAGTCCTGGCAAAGTACCCCGACCTCGACCTCTCCTTTCTGGCGGGCTTGGACATCCCCGAAGGGCCTCACTGGGCATGGTCAAAGATTGAATATCTTAATCTTCCCTTTCCTCCTCCGATGCCAAAGGTTGTGACAAAGGACGTTGGTGATGGAATGACTCATGATGACGAGGTCCCTTAGGCGTCCAAGTCTTCACCTTTTCTTATTTTTTGTAGTCTTCTTCCTGTAATGCTCCTTCTTGTTGTGATAAGGCTTAATTTAATAAAATTCCTTCTTTCCTCCAAAATTTGGCTAAGTCTCAGAACATGTTTCTTCTATACTATCTTTGGTACTGAGGGTTAGCTCAACCATTTTCAGCCTGAGTCCCTCGAGAAAATAGTAAGTAATCTCAGCGCTTGTTATTTGGATAACCACCTTCGGTGTATATGGGACCAGTTTCGACTAACATCCTTTGGCAAAACTTCACGTATTTTATCAGCCGCATTCAGTCTAAAACCTCTTCGGAGAAAATGTATTATTTTTTGTACATAGGCTCTTACACCTTGTTCGGCTGGGCTCCTTGGTGGGATTAATTTCCTTAGAAAAAATTCTAGGTATAGAATTTTTTAAAGGCATATGAATGTCATGTATTCCTCAGCTCTCCACATTTGGTGTCGCTGAGCTTGTACACTTCTGGCCGAACTTCATAAAGAACCAAATAAGGCCCTTCCCAATTTGCCCGAAGTACTCTGTGAGATGGTCTTCGAGGCTCAACCTCAGCCTTTCAGACGACAAGGTGCCTCTTCCTGATTCCTTTTCACCTGAGATACGAGTTCGTAGTCATGGCTACCCTTTACTGAAAAGCTTTTCTTCTAAGGTCAGCCACTTCTCTATGTTCGTCAATTAAGTCCAGCTTGGTTCTCAATCCGAAGTTGCTTCCTTCCTCGTCGAACACTTGGACCCTAACTGATGGCTGAACAACTTCGACAGGAATAATGGCCTCCGTGCCGAAGACAAGTGAGAAAGGTGTCTCACCTGTGGCCCTTCGGGGTGTTGTCCGATAGCTCCATAGGACGCTAGGAAGTTCGCTTGGCCATTTTCCTTTTGCTTCCTTCAATCTCTTTTTCAAACCATCTTTTATGGTTATGTTGGACACCTCTACCTGTCTGTTTCTCTGAGGATAAGCTACCGGGGCGAAGTGCATTTTTATCCCGAGGTCGGTAGTGAATTCTTGGAATCCCTTGTCATTAAACTGGGAACCATTGTCGGCCACTATCACCCTCGGTATGCCAAATCTGCATATGATGTTCTTCCTGACGAATTTCTGTATGTCCTTCACCGAAATGGTTGCCAAGGGCTCTGCCTCAATCCTTTTAGTGAAGTAATCTACTGCGACTATGCAGAACTTCACTCTTCCAGGTGCTGTTGGGAGAGGCCCAATGAGGTTAGTACCCTATATTGCAAAGGGGTAAGGGTAGTTAGCCGAAGTTATCATTTCTGAGGGTAGCCTCTGGATGTTGACGTGTCTTTGGCAATTGTCACATTTTTGAACAAATTGCCTTGCGTCCTTCCTTAAGGTGGGCCAGAAGTATCCCTGGTGGAGTAGTACTCCTGCCAGAGCGTCAGTTCCTATGTGGGAACCACAGGCCCCCTCATGGACTTCTCTGAGGACTTTCTTGACATCCTATTTGCCGACACACCTCTGCAGTGGACTCGCATACCCCTGTCGATATAACTTCTCTTCGATTAGGAAATATCGTTCGGAACGTCTTCGCACTTTTGCCGCTTCGTGAGGGTATTTGTGAAGCTCCGAAGTCGTAAGATACTTTTTAATGGGATTTTTCCATCCTCTTTTTGGTGTTGCTATGCTCATTATTACTATGCTCGATTGGCTTAGCACTTCAGTGGACTTTTTCAACTTGGCCAAAATATATGCTTCAGTATTGTTTCGGTGAGGTACGTTCTCGATTGTACCACGTCGAACTCTTGGATGTGCTTTGTTGCGAGGTCATGATACTTTGCCAAGGTTGGGTCCTTTGCATCATAGTCCCTTGCCATTTGTCAGACCATAAGCTGAGAATCGCTGTGGGCCTTTAGGTTTCTCACACCAACTCTTCTGGCGAGGCGCAAACCAGCTATGAGGGTTTCATACTCTGCCATATTGTTGGTGACATTGAACACAAATTTGATGGCTTTCGTGGCTTCCATACCTTCGGGAGCACGGAGAATTACTCTGGCCCCTTGGTGTTCGGAACCGGAGGCCCTGTCAACAAACAGAGTCCACTTAGGTTCATTTGTCCTGAGGTTAGGCGGACTGTCTTCGGCAACAGGTACCTCGGCAATGAAATCTGCCCATTCCTGTGCCTTTATTGCCTTCCTTGGCTTATATGTGATATCATATTCACTGAGCTCGATGCACCACTTGGACAGCCTTCTTGAGTGGTCCACCTTCCTCATGATATCCCGAAGAGGCAGGCTACTTCGGACGATAATAAGGTGCCCTTGGATATAAGGTCGTAGCCTTCTGCTTGCAAGTACTAGGGTATAAATTGTGTTTTGTAGCAAGGGGTACTTGGCTTCGGCACCATGCAGAGACTTGCTCACATAATACACTGGCGATTGCTTTGCCCCCTTTTCCTTTACGAGAACTGAACTAACTGCCTTTTTGGTGACAACGAGGTAGAGTATGAGGGGTTCTCCTTCCCGTGGTTGTCAAAGTGTTAGAAGACGAGTTAGGTAGACTTGAAGCTCTTCCCAGGCCTTTTGACAGTCTTTATTCCAAGGGCGCACCTCGGTGCCGAAGTTGCCATCATTTTTTGCTGCATTAGTGAGGACTTTGAAGGACGATCGGCAGTGATCCCCATATTTGGAGCTAAATCTGCTGAGGGATGTGATTCTCCCTGTGATTCTTTGCACATCCTTAGTCATCGTGGGAGTTCAGAATCCCAGCAGGGCCCTGACCTTTTTTGGATTGGTGTCAAGACCTCTCTCTGACACCATGAATCTGAGGAACTTACCCGCATTCACCCCGAACGTGCATTTTTTCGGGTTGAGATGAATTCTGAATGTCCTCAGTTGGTGGAATGTTTCTTCTAAGTCTATGATATGACTATTAGGCAGTTTGCTCATAACTATCATATCATCGACATAGACTTCCATGTTTCTCCCGATTTGGGAGTTGAAGCCCCTATTCATCAACCATTGGTACATGGCCCCTGCATTCTTAAGCCTGAAGGGCATTCTAATATAGCAGTATGTACCAACTTCAGTGATGAAGGCGGTTTTTTCCTCGTCTTTGGGGTCTATCCTGATTTTATGATACTCACTGAAGGCATCGATGAAATTAAGGAGGCCATACTCGGCGGTTGAATCTACCAACTGGTCTATTGGCGGCGGAGGATATAAATCTTTAGGGCAAGCATCATTCACGTTTCAGAAGTTGATGCACATTCAGAGCTTATCGCTCCCTTCTTTCATGGCGATAACCACGTTACTAAGCCATTCGGGGTACTTGACCTCCCTTATTGTGCATGCTTCCATTAAGCGTTGGACTTCGGTTTTGATGAAGTTGTTCTTATGCGCCGAGAGGCTTCACTTTTTTTTTTTGAACAGGCTTTGCCTTTGGGCGCACCTTAAGACTATGTTGAATTATGTGAGGGTCTACCCCGGCATGTCCTTCGGCGAGTAGGCAAATAGATCTTTGTTCATTAATAGAAAAGATTCCTTGTCTCCTTCGGCCTGTTTTTTCCCCAATCGGGTACTTCGGCCTAGGACAAGCTCCACATCTTCTATTTCTATTTTCTCGAGGTCCACTGTTTCTTCTCCCTTTGCCTCTTCTAAGAGCAAGGCCTTTGCTCACAAAGTCTGTGCGTGGATCTTTGCTGGGCCCTGTCTCGCTTTCACAAAGACCTTCCTCACTTCTCCTTGGTCGATGAAGATCTCAGCATCTCCCTCCTTCGTTGCAAAGGTGACAGTCAAGTACCTCACATCTGGGCGGATGTGGAGATTCCCTTGCGTCTACCTCTCAAGGATGGCATTGTATGACGAAGGGACATCTATGACGATGAACCTTGTCATTATAGAAGCAAAGAGCTCACCTTTGTTTTGTGGCGAAGTTCCTCTTAGTATTAGAGGTAGGTCAATCCACCCGAGGACAGGGAGTTTGGACAGACCAACCCCGAAGGTAGGGAAGGTGATAGGCTTGAGATCTCCTTTTGAGATACCCAAATTTTGGCAGCAGGTGAGAGAATAAGACGTCGGCATTAGAACCATCGTCAAGGAGTACTCTTTTGACATCCTAACCATGGTTAGGAGTGGGTCGTCATGAGGGACTACCACGGTGGACCCATTTTTCCAAGCAAGCTTGTTCGATAGGTTACCAAATTCCATCACCGAGATCTCCTTGGCTTTCCTCTTTCTTTTTCCAGAAGGTAGTCCAGTGGTGATCATCTGGATTACCCCAGTCGAAGGTGGAGGATTCTTCTTGGGACTTCGGTTTTGATGTCCGTCAAAATCGTAGTCCTCATCTTCATTTCTTTCCTCCTCTTTTCTTCCCTTAGGCGAGGGCATTCGTAGGTACCTGCGGAGTTGGTCCTGCTTGATTAGGGACTCGATGTACTTCCTGAGTTAGAAGCAATCCTCAGTGTCATGGCTGTGATCCTGATGGAATTGATAGAATTTCTTCACCTTTTTCTTGTTTTTCGAGGTCATGCCCTTCGGTCGTTGGATTTGGGTGCATTGCCTTTCCATCGCCAGCAGTATGTTCATTCTCGTGGTGTTCAAGGGGCTGAACGTCTGTGGCTTCTTCCCTCTCTGCCTCTGAGATCTCCCTCCACCTTCGGTTGGATACCGAGGTTGCTTTGTCCTTCGGGGTGCATGTGGTTAGACTTTGGCCCTCCTATCCTTAATTCTTCAGCAGTCATGTGTTGTTCGGCCCTTCGGTAGAACTCACCACGGGTGTCCGGGTGGTCCTTCGAGAACTCATAAAAGAGTTGTGAGTCTCATCGAAGTCCCCGTGTCATGGAGAGGATGCGTATTTCGGGACGGAAGTCCGGCATGCTCAGGGCTTCTCGGTTAAACTTTTCGACATAGTCGCGGATGGTTTCGCCATTCCTTTGCACTAAGTCGAACATCTGAATTGGCATCTTCGCCATCGGCCTGCTGCCAATGAACTGCTGCATGAACGCGGTGGACAGTTCTTGGAAACTCATTATAGCCCAGGGGCGAGGGAGTTGTACCACACAGTTGCCGGGCCGGAGAGGGTAACCTCAAAGCACTTGCAAAGGGTAGCATCATTGGCACTGTGTAGCACCATACTATGCCTGTACTTGGTTAGGTGGGCTTGAGGGTCACTACGCTCGTCATAGGTTTCCAAGCGTGGCACTCGGAAGTCGCTTGGCATAGCTGCCTCAACTATTGCTCGGATAAAGGGTGACTCTTCTACGGTGAAGGTCTCGGATAACCTTGACCAGACATGCTTTTGGGTGATCTGCCTCTCCACTTTCCCCAACCTCTCTAGGATCTTTTCCATGAGGATGGTGGCGCTGGGCTCTTCTCGTTGCCTGAAGGCCTCCGGCAATGGAGAATGATGCCTTCTCTTTAGGGAGTAACTTCAGCGGTGAGGGGATTGTGATCTTCTTTCTGGTGATGAACATCACTAGCGGGAAGTAATAGCCCCCTTGGAGCTCATTTCTTCAGTATGCTGGCCTCTAGGGGGTACGTCATCCGTTGAGGACTCGTCACGGAAGTCCCCACTTCCTGAGCTCCGGCGAGTGGACTTCGGGCTTCTTTCCCGATGGGGAGTTGGTGATGGGGCCCTTTGGCCCGAATGTGGTTGTGACCATCTTTGGTCCAACTGTTGCCTCATTTCAGCTACAACAGAGTGCTAAAAATCATGTAGGAAGCTCATCGTGATTGTTAGAGGACGTTCGTCCTTAGGCATAGAAGTCCCAGTGGCCGACTGTTCGGTCGCCAGTTGATTCTTTGGCGCAGATGGGGACTTCAAGAGTCCTTTATCCTTAGAATGCCGAGTCTCAATGACGGCTACCTGAGGGTGGTTTCCCACAGACGGCGCCAAAGGATGCCCAAAGGCATCTTCGTTGTATGACATGGTAGGCCTGAGAGAGACTTTTGGTGAAGAGATGCTGGTAGAAGAGATTTCTGACATGAAAGTGCCTGAAACACTCAAAAGAACAGAGGTTAGGCGGTCCCCGGAGTGTTTTTCTGGGGGAGGAGCCTCCAACGCCCAAGTCAGGATTTGGCGAATGGAGAGTAATGAGTAGAGAGTAAAGAGTATGGTTCTTTTGAGAGTTCAATCTCTTGTCCTTACCAGGGTTGTTTCCCCAAGTATTTATAGAAGAACAATGGGAGAAGTACGTTTGACATAGCCCGCTCGGATCATGACATGTGTTTGGTTGGATGCAGTTTGTACCTTCAGAGATGGGGATCTCCAGCTGGCCATAAGCCATTCTGGCTAAAGGTCAGGGCTTTGGGAGGCCTGTGTGTCAGAGGCGTGTGCAAGGTCTCTATGCCAGAGGCTCCTTAACCATTTTTGTCGTGTTCACAAAAGGCCTTCGGTGAAAGAGACCTCTTCGGGGCATGAGAGCTTCTGGTCGAGGTCACCCTTGTTACTCAGAAGGCCCCTCGGCACAGAGGATTCCGTTCAGAGGATGCTTTGCCCTGCCGAGGATGGTGAATCTACTTTTCCCGAAGTTGGTTAGGTCATTTTACCGATGGCAGTAGTGTACCATTTTCCCGAGGTCAGTCCCGTTTAATCCCGAGGGTTATGCTCGTCTTTTCTGAGGGTGGTGCTTCGTCAGAGCTTGAGAGTTTAGAGTGTGATAGGCCTTTGGCTATCAATTACATTGTTAGAGACTAAGAGAGCAAGTAATCGGGATTATGGTGATCTTGCTCTTAGTTGCAATTGGCTACATGAAATTTGTAATTCTTTAAAATTTTCATACAACTAGTTCATTACCTTAGAATATGAAAATGCATGCAAAACTTCGGCTTTAAAGTAAGTGAATTAACCAGATCAAAGCACTTAAAAGCATGGTATTTATGCTTCAAATATTTTTTATAAAGAAAATATGTTATCCATAGTTGTATTGTATATAATACATATGCATATAGATAAATCATAGAGTTCCTATTAATTATTCTTGATATGGTAAGAAATACTATGAATATATGGTAACTACAACAGTCTGTAGTTAACGCCTATACATAATATGTCACTATTCAAGAATCATTGATTGTCCAAGTTAGACAGTTCAGAAAGGAAAAAATTTGTACTATACTTTTATATTTGTGGTTTATTTTAATGGTGGATAAATTCTAGCAGTATGAAACATCATTCCTTGAAAGGCAGATTTGAGATTTTTATCTTAAATCAATATATATTTCAAGGAACTAAGGTGAGAAACCGCTAAAATTTATCTAGATTATTAAGGTAAATGACATTGTAAAAGTATGACAAACATTTTTCATTTTTGAATAGGCTAGAGCCATTTCTTGTAGGAATTGATGATTAGGGTATAGGTGGACACTTATTGCATTTCAATGTTGTTAGAAATTAGAATGTAATCATTGTTAAGTTGTAATATTTGTTTTTTCTAATTGAATATATATGAATTTCTACTATAGGAATCATACAAGAAAATGACAACAAGATGTGAATGGATGTATAAGTGTTTAAAGAGGGATGGATACATGAATCCAAATTTCATATATGGTGTAGAAAATTTTATCAAAACTGTATGTAGTAGTGCGGCTGAACTAATTAATTGTCCATGTTAGCGATGCTGCAACATACTTTACTGATAACAAAATGAGCTTGGAATGCATTTTTGTGAATATGGATTTCTGGATAACTATTATGTATGGTACTGTCACATAGTTGTTCAATTTCTATATTGGCAAATCATCTAATCTATCATCATCAAGAAAAGTTTCTAATAGAGATAATGACTATAATAGTGGATCTGGAAATGAGCAATGGTTTTTTATTCCGTTGGTTGAAATGTCCACCATATTAAAAGAACTGAAACTTATGAAAATGATTATGATAACCAAGAAGCGACTGTGGCTGTGGACATTCATGTATATGATAATAAAAATGATAATGGAAGGAGGTGATAAGTTTAGTTATGGTAGAATTAAAAATGAATTGGCTAATCAAAGTGTAGAGAAATTTACTAATTATTCGAGGATGCATTGACATCGCTGTGGGATGGAAGTACTAAACACACAAAGTTGTCAGCAGCATGTCAATTGTTAAGTAAGAAAAGTAAACTTAATATGACTAACAGTTGCTTTATTGACATTTTATCACTTCTTAAGGAATTTGTGCCCGATGACAATCTATTGGCAGAAACATTGGATAAGTCCAAATAAATAATGAAGGATTTGGGTCTTAAGCATGTGAAAATAGATGCATGTCCAATCAATTGTATGTTGTTTGACTGTGAGAACTCATAACTAATGCATTGCACAATTTGTGGATAGTGTAGATATAAGGAAGGGATAATGAATAAAGGTAGCAAAAAACCAATTTTGTAAAGTCAGCACCTTCCAATTATTGATTGACTAAAACAGTTATTCATGTCTACACAAACTGCAAAAAAAATGGCATGACATGGAAGTAATCGACAAGGTGAGAATGGTTTAGTAGTTCTTCCATGCCAAACAGAGGTATGGTAACATGTGGATTCAACTTTCACTGACTTTGTTGTTGAAATTAGAAATGTACATATTGGCCTATGTATAGATGGGTTTATGCCAAATTCTGCAATGGGAGAAATGTATTTTATATAGCTGGTTTTCATTGTTGTGTATAATTTACCACTTGAAATGTGTGTGAAAGAGGCGTACATATTTCTTTCTTTGTTAATTCCTGGACCAAGAACGCCTGGACGAAATATGAATGTGTTTTTTAGGCCATTAATTGATGTCATGAAAACACTGTGGGTAGATGGAGTTGAAACCTTGGATGCATATAAATCTCAAAATTTCATGATGCAAGTGTGTCTATTATGAACAATTAATGATTTTCCAGCATATGGGATACTATTAGGGTAGAGTATGCATGGAAGATTAGCATATTCATATTGTATGGAGAATTGGTTCTGTTTAGCTTAAGTAGGGAGGAAGCCATGGTGGTTTGACTGTTATAGGAAATATTTACTAAGAAATAATTTATTTCATGTGAATATTAATGCTTTTACTCTCGGTTTAAAAGTGATGGATATAGTTGTGGAGCCATTACCTAGCAACAAAATTAGTCAAGCTTTAGATGAGATGCAATTTCCATGTTAAGGTGTAATGTATGATGATATTCATGTGAATGGAGTTGGGAAGACCCATAATTGGGTCAAACGGTTGATATTCTGGGACTTGCCTTATTGGAAGAACCTACTCATGAGACACAACCTTAATGTAATGCATATAGAGAATTTTTTTTTTGAAAACCTATTTTACATATTAATGGATATTAAGGGTAAGACAAAGGGCAATCCTAATGCTCGGTTGGATATGAAGGAATTGAATTTGTCGTTTAAGCTCCACTTGATAGAAGATGACATTTCTAGAATTAAACCAAATACTACATATGCACTAGAGAGAGAAAGGTTCAGTAGATATGTTTGTGGCTCAAAGGTTTAAAATTTCTAGATGGATATGAATCAAATTTATCTAATAACATGAACATTGACAATTGTAGTTTTTACTTGTTTAGGAGCCATGATTGTCACATTTTTCTTCAATGCATACTACCAATCGCATTGCGTGGCTATTTGCCAGTAGCAATGTAGTGCACCATATTAGAATGTAGTTTATTTTTCTGGAAACTTTGGTAAAAAAAATTAGAACAGAAGAAATGGACAAATTGAAAAATCTTGTCATCATTATAATCTAAAAACTAGAGATGATATTTCCTCCAACTTGTTTTTGTTTCAATGGAGCACCTTCCTAAACATCTACCGTATGAGGCCATGCTATATGGTCTAGTATAGTTCTAGTGAATTTATGCTTTTGATAGGCTTATGAGGTCCCATAAGTGAAAGGCATGCAACAAAGAAAAATTATAGGGCTCAATTGTTAAAGCATGTTTGATTTAGGAAATGACAATAATTTGTGAATATTACTTTGGTCCCGATGCATCAAATAGACATAATAAGGTTCCACGTAACAATGACATGAATTAGTGTATGCCTGATCACCATGATAATTATCCATTGTCACTGTTCCATAATGAAAATTAAGACTTTCCATCCCGTGGGACACAGAGAATGCTAGATTAAGATGAATTACGACAATTGCATCCCTACATTCTCCAAAACCATGAAGAGTTTGACCCATATACTTGATAAGTTGTTCACATGTGTGTTTTAGTATGTGAATGGTTACTTTTATGTGTTTTGATTAACTAACTAATCTTTATCTTATTTGGAGTGTAGGGTTTTTAATGATGTTGTGCAATGATAGAGAAATAGAAGAGTTATGGGTGGATAATTTCAAACAATGGTTTAAGGAATATTTATGTTGTTAATTGTTATTCTTTAGTGGCACACATAGTGAATACAGTTTATCCATTCTTAATGATTAATATTTGTCCATTTCATACTTGTAGGGTGAACTCCATCCAAGCAAAATAGGTAAATGACTTGTTGAGTTATCCTGAGGTCCATTATATGCAGCTTCAAGTTCTAACGGATGCATGGTTAATGAATTTTAGTTTTACACACATACTTACTGGGTGAAAAATTCAACTGCAAACTGGCGTGTTTGTGTTGAGAGTGATGCCAACAAATTTGGGAGGTATGCTTTTAATGGAATGATTGATGAAATTATTGAAATTGAATATTCTGTAAGCATCCCAAACTTTCTCACAGTTTTAAATGTACATGGTTTGATCCTACACATGGAGTTCAACACATGCAGGATCTAGCATAGTTGATGCTAAGTGTCACTCAAGACTAAGTTCACCTAAACCTTTCATTTTTGCCTACCAAGCAGTATAGGTGTACTATTGTCAATATCCTCACAATACACTACAACAGTGGTTGGCCGTAATTAAGGTAAAACCACAGGCTTACATTAACATTGATGCCGTTGAGTAGTCGTAAGAGGATCTAAACATCAGCACCATGGCAGCAATTGAACAAGAACCATACTAGCAATTTGATGTTCAAGATGACGTACTAATGGTTGATTATAGAAGTTTTGAGCCAATAGTTATGCTGGTCGACCTTAATGCCAAGGGTGAAGTTCCTTCATAATAGGACACAATGTTAACTAGCGATCCTTATGACAAAGATGTTGCAATTGATGATGAGAATTTGTCTTATGAAGATAAATGACTATGTACTATTCATATAATCATTCAATTATATTGATGCCCGGGGGCTTCATCGTTGAGGGTCATGCTGAATGGTGGAGAGACTTTCTGCGAGGAAGAACGCCTGGAGGCCAGATCGACGACGGGAGCGTGCCTGAGAAGCTCAGAAAAAGTGGGTCAGGAGGTCCCTGGGGTGTTGTTCCGGGGAGGATCCTCCGACGCCCAAGTCAGTAGTGCTGAAAGAAGGTGGAGGAAATAGCACTAAGAGGCTTAGTGGACTCGCCTGGTAGTGTTTTCTCAGAGAGGGAGAGTCGGATTGTCCGCGCCCTCTGCCAGGGTGTATTCCCTGGCATTTATAGAGATATCCAGCCCGTTCAGATCGTGACACGTGTTCGGTTGGATGTTTTCTGAATGTCTGGGCGTAGAGGACAAGTAGCTGGTGGCAGACTTCCTTGAGCCCTGAGCCGAGACGGGCCCTGATGTGACTTTGATGGCGTCGACGTGTCAGAGCGCCGTTTGAGGCGGCTTGTGACGTTTGTGGGTGACATGTCAGAGGCTTCCTTAAATGCTCCTGCCGTACTCCCGAGGTTCCTGGGTGAGGTCGTCCTCTAGTACGGGCCATCCCACCTCGGGAAACATGCCCCCAGTTCGGAGGTTCCCAGATTCAGGGAGTTTCGCCTTCGGGAAGATCATGTTCAGCTTGCACTTGCTGGTGCCACTTTTCCAGAAGGGGGTCTGTTTACTACCTCGGGGAGGCTAAATAGTATCCTCAAGTTCCCCGACGTGCCGAGCTTCGGGCTCTTCGGCTTTTCTCCGAGGTATGTAGTCCCACCTTTTCCCGGGCAGCGTCAAGTTTACTGGCTGTTCTGTCGGCAGGGAGTTCGGCCAGATAGAGGTGGTAGCCCTTTGGCTATCACATGCCCCCCCTTTGGAAAGCCGAAGTGACGACTTCGGTTTTGCACTCTTTCCGAGGATGCTCATTGGGAGTCCATAGAGAATAACACCTGTGCCGAAGATACACCTCTTGCCCGAAGTCATGGGCTGTTCGGCCATAGGCGGTCTTTTGGTGTCTTCGAGACAACCTGCTTCTTACCTTGGTCTGCACAACGTCGCGCCTCATGACCAGACGTGTCAGCCCGAGCGGCGCGTCCCAGCTTTTTAAGGATGTCAGGCGACGTGTCCCCTATTTTCGAGAGGAGGCTGACACGTGTCATGCTGTCATTGGAGGAGAGTCGTGTCAGTTTCAGAGAGCACGTCTTTTTGGGTTCCAGGAGCAGTTATGGCGACGGTTCGCCTTCAAAGGGTACTTATGACGACGTTTCGGTTACCCACCCTCGTCCTATAAATAGGCATGTTCACCATTAGTCCCTTTTGTTTTTGCTTCTGTTCTCTTCCCTGTTCTACCACTGTTTTTCGCGCCTTTTCTTGCTTTTTGCGGTGGGGCTTTTTTAATCAGAGCTTTTTCCGGCAACCTTTCACGATGGCGTCCCCCGATTTTGGCAAGTCGTTTGGTGGGTTTTCTGTTTTTCTAGAGTTTTCTTGATTCCTCAAGTTTTTTTCTGGAAGTTGGTTTCTTGCCTCTGTTCAAACTCGTTTTTCTGTCCAAAAGATGCCTATCCCTGAGAGTTGGCAGCCTCTCTTATCTCATCCCTGTTGCACCACGCCCGAAAAACTAGAGAAGTGGAAGAAAAAATTCTTTCTTCCCTCATATGCCATCACCAGGCTACCACGGGCTGACCACTATGCTTTTTCAAACCATAGTAATGAGGTTACCGTTTTCCGAGCCCAGCTGAAGGCCGGACTTCGGTACCCTCCTCTGAAGATGGTTTGCGACTTTTGCCAATTTCATGGCATTGGCGTGAACCAGCTTCCACCGAACTCGTACTGCTATTTTAACGCCTTTCTCTGTATGTGTGGCGTGTTCGGGATAAAACCCCATTTTGTGATTTTTATGCAGTACTATAAGCTCTTTGTGGTCCCGAAGGGTGGCTTCTATTTCATGCTACCTCGGGGATCCGGGAGCAAAAAATATATGTTCACCTTTGCCACAAAGGACAGTTGGCGAGGGTGGCAACAGAAATTTTTCTTCCTGAAGATGGATGAGGCCTGGTCGCATGTTCCGACCAAGTGGGCTCGGGGGAGGCTAGATGTGGACGTCGTTGATCCGAGGATACTGCTGACTCCAGAGTTGGCTCCCGTATTCGCGGACTTCGACGGGCGTATTCGCGCCGTCTCCGACTGGGGTCCCGAGGTCTCCTCGCGTTCTCTCTATCCCTTCCCCATTAACTGGAGGTTGATGACCGAAGAGGTCCTTCGGGAGTTAGGGGTGGTGAAGGAGCACGAGACAGACCTCGAGATGCCGGCTCCTGCCATCGCCGGGGAGGATTCCTGGTTGGTGCAGCTCCTTTGGGAGGAAATCTCTTTCGAAACGTTTTTCGAAAGTAAGTTGTCCTCTACTCCCTTGTAGTTTTTTTCCTCGGACTTACGCTGATGTCATTTTTGTTTTTCAGAGATGGGCGACGGGACCGCTGCGTTCTACAAGTCCTTTTTCTCCGGCCAGGTGGAGAAGGGCGAACAAACAAAGAAAGCGGTTTCCCGAAGGCGGAAGACCACTGGTGCTGGGCCTTCGGCTAAGAGGGCGAAAAAGACCAATCTTCCTCCTCAATTGGAAACTCTTGAGGAAGCAAGTGAGGAGCCTGACATTGCCGAAATCCCGACACCCGAAGTCCCTACCGAAGTGCCTCCTGAGAGCCCTACCGCCTCGCAGGCCCCTCTTGATGCCGCGGTAGAGGTTCCTTCTGCCGAGGAGCGGCGTAAAAGGAAAGGCAAGGATATTTCCATTGAGGAGCCCCAGGACTCCGAGGATACAGTTGCCGAGGTTCCGCCAGGTTCGTTTCTTTCGGACGAAGTGTAATAATGCTTTTTACTTTGCCAAAATGTCCTTTGTTTTGACCAGCTTCTCGTTTTTCGTTCAGGGGAGTTACTTACCCCCTCTTGGGTGGCGGAACACGCCCGGAGGCGATCCCTCCGTGATGCCAAAGTCCTGCAAGGGAAAATCCCCAAAGAGCCTTTCTGGACGTTCACGGAGGACATGAACTTGTTCTCCGAGGACTGTCCTCAAATGGTGAAGGAGATTTCAAAGGGGGTGCTCACTGATGCCTCGTTCAGGGCTATTGCGGCAGCCCACCCGGGTGATGACACCCTTGCTGCAAAAGTTACCGAGCATGCTGCTCAGGTATGCTTAACACCTTTTCCCCATTACTCCTGAGTGTTTTTTACTCTTACTGATCTTACGTTTACCTTTCTGCAGCTGCTGGCGTATGTCGGTTACCTCCGTGTTCGGGTGGCTAGGCAGTCATCTTTTCGAGCTTCGGCCTTAGAAGCCTTAGAAAAAACAAAGGCCATGGGCTCGGAGTTGGCCTTCAAAAACTAGCAGCTGCCAGATGCTTCAGAGAGAGAAGTTGCTGCCCTTCGGGAGGAGTTCCGGAAGGAAAAGGAAGATCTTTCAAGGGATTCCTCCAAGAAGATTTCTGAGCTCGGCAAGCAGGTGGCGGGAACGCTTGCTGCCAACGAAGCGCTTTTACAAGATAAGTCAAAATCTGACAGTCTTATCGTGTCGTTGGTGGCTGAGAAAAGTGCGCTGCTCGCCCAGATAGAGTCTTTGAAGAAGGAGCCTGAGAAGAAGAAAAAGCGGAAGGCGCTGAAGAAGGAGGTTGCGGATCTGAGGAACGAGCTCGAGGATCTTGAGATCAAGAAAAATGAATCTGATCAAATGTCAAAGGTCGCCTTCCAGGACGGCTTTTGCCTTGCTCGGCATCAAGTCCTTCAGAGGTTCCCAGATCTGGACCTCTCTTTTTTGGAAGCTTTGAACATTCCTGAGGGTCCTCGGTGGTCTTGGTCGAAAATCGAGTACCTGAAGCTGCCTCCTTCGATTACTGCGCCAAAAAAGGGAGCAGAAACTGGTGCTTCTCGGGCTGCCGAAGACTCTTAGGGTGTTCTAAGGGCTTGGCCCCCTTCTTCTTTTTCTTCTCCCTTTTTTTTTTTTTTTTTTTTTGTGCTTCTTCTTCGGGCATATTGCCTTTGTAAATTTATGGATAATGGAAGATCTTTCTTGATTAAGCTTCTTTAGTATGATTTTGCGTTCCCAATGTCCCGAGTATGTTCGCTTCAAGAGACTTTTTTGGAAAGCCAGCAAAGAATATATCTAAGTCTTTTTTGCGGGTCTTTTTCCTTTTGTTCCGAACACGTTCGTTCAAGGAACTTCGGAAATTCTGCTCTGGGCTTTTTGTGGTGGGTACCTTTGCGGAAGTCTGACTTGCACAATTCGGTATACTTGAGAATTTTTCTGTACTTTAGAATATATTTTTGTACGACAGAATTCTTCCGTGAGGCCTTAAGCGTAAAATTTTTTCAAGGCGTCTGAGTGCCAAGTATTTTTCAATTCTACGCCTTCGGCGTTGCCAAGTCTGTACACGCCCTTTCGTACTTCGGCAAGAACCAGATAAGGTCCTTCCCAGTTCGCGCGAAGTACTCCGTGGGATGGCCTTTGAGGTGCAAAATCAGCCTTTCGGAGAACGAGGTCCCCCTTCTTGATTTCTTTTGGCCTGGCCCGTAAGTTTATAGCCGCGGCCACTCTTTGCTGAAAAGCTTTTCTTCTTAGTTCGGCTATTTCTCTGTGCTCGCCGACGAGGTCGAGCTTGGTTCTTAAGCCGAGGTTGTTTCCTTCTTCATCAAATACTTGCACCCGTACTGATGGTCGGACTATCTCGATCGGGATAATGGCCTCTGTACTGAAGATGAGCGAGAAGGGAGTCTCCCCTGTGGCTCTTCGGGGTGTCGTTCGGTAGCTCCATAATACGCTTTGGAGTTCTCCCGGCCATTTCCCTTTTGCTTCTCCTAATCTCTTTTTTAGGCCATCTTTTATGGTCCTGTTAGATACTTCCACCTGCCCGTTGCTTTGGGGGTGAGCTACTGGGGCGAAATGCATCTTTATTCCGAGGTTGCTGATAAATTCCTGGAATCCTTTGTCTATGAACTGGGAACCATTATCAGCTACTAGCACCCTCGGTATACGAATCTGCAGACAATGTTTTTCCATACGAACTTCTGCACTTCCCTTGCCGAGATAGTTGCCAAGGGTTCCGCCTCAACCCATTTGGAGAAATAATCCACTGCTACTACGCAGAACTTCACGCCTCCGGGCGCTGTGGGTAGTGGCCCAATAAGGTCTATACCCCAGACCGCAAAGGGCCAGGGGTAGTCGGCCGAAGTTACCATTTCCGAGGGTGCCCTCTGGATGTTTGCGTGTCTCTGGCAACTACCACATTTCCGGACGAACTGCCTTGCGTCCTTTCTCAGGGTAGGCCAGAAGTATCCTTGGTGGAGTATTACTGCTGCAAGGGCGTCGGTTCCAATGTGTGAACCACACATACCTTCGTGCACTTCTTCAAGGATCATTTCAGTATCCTCTTCGTCCACGCATCTCTGCAGTGGATTCGCGTACCCCTGCCGGTACAACTCTTCGCCAATCAGGAAGAAGCGACCGGAGCGCCTTCGTAACTTCGCAGCGTCGCCGGGGTCTTGGGGTAGCACATTTTCTGCGAGGTATCTTTTTATTGGTTTTTTCCATCCTTTTCCTGAGGTTGCTATGCTTAACACTGAGATGCTCGGATGTTCTAGCAACTCGGTGTACGTTTTTGATTTTGCCAAGCAATCTGCCTTAGTGTTATTCCGCCGAGGTACATTTTCGATTTGTACGGCGTCAAATTCTTGGATGAGTCTTGCTACCAACTCGTGATACTTTGCCAAGGTTGGGTCCTTCGCCCCGTAGTCTCCGGCCGACTGCCGAACTATTAACTGGGAATCGCTGTGAGCTTTCAAGTTTCTGATGCCAATTTTTCTGGCCAAGCGCAATCCTGCTACAAGGGCTTCATACTCGGCCACATTGTTAGTGACTTTGAAACTAAATTTGATGGCCTTCCTTACCTCTAGGCCTTCGGGACCTCTGATAATTACCCCGGCTCCTTGGTGTTTGGACCCTGAGGCTCCATCAACATGCAAGGTCCACTCCGGCTCACCTTTGTTGGGATCTAAATGGCTGTCCTCAGTGGCGGGTATTTCAGCGATAAAATCTGCCAATGCTTGAGCTTTTATGGCCTTCCGAGGTTCATAGGTTATATCGTGCTCGCCGAGCTCTATGCACCACTTGGAGAGCCTCCCCGAATGGTCAACTCTCTTCATGACGTCCCGTAGTGGTAAACTACTTCGGACGATGATGGGGTAAGCCTGGAAGTATGGTCGCAGCCTTCTCCCTGCAAGCACCAAGGCGTATATAGCTTTTTGCAGCAGAGGGTACCTGACTTCGGCGCCATGCAAGGATTTGCTTACATAGTAGACCGGCCATTGCTTTGGGCCTTCTTCTTTTACTAGGACCGAGCTTACTGCTTTTTCCGTGACTGTGAGGTATAGTACGAGGGGCTCCTCTTCGCGAGGTTGTCGCAGAGTCGGCAGGGTGGCCAGGTAGATTTTGAGTTCTTCCCAGGCTTTTTGGCAATCTTTATCCCAGGGATGATCATCCCTTCCAAGGTTGCACTCCTTTTTTGTTGCCTTAGTGAGGATTTTGAAGAAAGGTCGACACCGATCCCCGTACCTGGAAATAAACCTGCTAAGAGAGGTTATTCTTCCAGTGAGTCTTTGCACATCTTTCACTGTGGCAGGAGTTCAGAACTCGAGTAGAGCCTTGATTTTTTCCGGGTTGGCGTCGATGCCTCTTTCGGATACCATGTACCCTAGGAATTTTCCCGAGGTTACACCGAAGATGCACTTTTCGGGATTGAGGCGGATCCCGAATGTTCTAAGCTTTTGGAAGGTTTCCTCTAGATCTGCAACATGGCTGCCAGGTGTCTTGCTCTTGACTATCATATCGTCAACATACACTTCCATGTTTCTCCCCATTTGGTCCATAAAGACTTTGTTCATCAATCTTTGGTAGGTGGCTCCTGCATTTTTGAGCCCGAAGGGCATCCTGACGTAGCAGTATGTTCCTCCCTCGGTGATGAAGGTGGTTTTTTCTTCATCTTTGGGGTCCATTCTTATTTGATGGTAGCCACTGAAGGCGTCTAGGAAGCTTAGGAGTCCATATTCAGCGGTTGAATCTACCAGTTGGTCTATTGGTGGGAGAGGGTATGAGTCTTTCGGGCAAGCGTCGTTCAAATTTCTGAAGTCGCTGCACATCCGGAGCTTACTGTTGCCCTCTTTTGTGGCAATGACCACGTTGCTTAACCATTCAGGGTACCTGACCTCCCTGATGACTTTAGCATCTAACAGGCGCTGGACTTCGGTTTTGACAAAGTTGCTCTTATGGGCTGAGATGCTTCGTTTCTTTTGCCGGACGGGCTTCGCATCCGGGCTTACTTTGAGGCTATGCTGTATTATGCTAGGGTTTACCCCTGGCATGTCTTTCGGAGAGTAGGCAAACAGGCCTTTATTCGTCAGTAGAAAGGATACAATATTTTTCTTGTCTCCTTCGGCCAAGCTCTTCCCTATCCGGGTAGATTGTCCTGGGACAAGTTCTACTGCTTCCTTTTCCACTTTCGCGAGATCTTCTTCTTTGCTCTTCTCCGGCATTTTTGCCTCTATTGCTTGTGCGAAGTTATTTGTCGGTGCTTTTCGTGCTTTTACAAACACCTTTCTTACTTTGGCTTGATCTATGAAGATCTCTGCGTCTCCATCCTTGGTGGCGAATGTGATAGTCAAGTATTTCACATCAGGGCGGATATGCAAGTTTCCCTGTGTTTGCCTTCCAAGGATGACGTTGTAGGCAGAAGGAACGTCCATGACGATGAACCTTGTCATTATGGAAGCATATAAGTCAGCTGCTCCATCTGTTGAAGTTCCCTTCAACATCAGGGGGAGATCGATCATTCCGAGGACGGGCAGCTCGGAGGGTCCAACCCCGAAAGTGGGCGAGGTGACAGGTTTGAGCTTGCTGGCGTGGATGCCTAAGTTCAGCAGTAAATGAGAAAATAGGACGTCAGCGTTTGATCCATCATCAAGCAGCACTCTTTTGACGTCCCAGTTCCCTATTCTTACCATGATCAACAGTGGATCGTCATGGGGAAAGATGACGGTGGATCCATCCTTGCGGGCCAGTTTTTTTGTTGGATTCTGATATTCCATGACCGCGATCTCTCTGACCTTCTGCTTTCTTTCCGAGGATGGGAGCCCTGTGGTGATTGTTTGTATTACCCTTGCCGGAGGTGGGGGGCGCCTTTTCGGACTTCGGTTCCTTCGTCTGTCGGAGTCATACTCCTTATCTTCGGCCCTTTCTTCCTCGTCTTTTTTCCTTTTTGGAGAAGGCATCCGCAGATATTTCCGAAGTTGGCCTTGTTTGATTAGCGACTCAATGTACTTCCATAACTGGAAGCAATCTTCGGTGTCGTGGCCGTGGTCGCGGTGAAACGGGCAAAACTTCTTGATGTTTTTCTTGTTATCGGCGGTCATGGCCCTCGGTCGCCGAATCTGCGTCCCTTGCCTTTCCAATGTCATGAGGATGTTAGCCCGCGTGGTGTTGAGGGGTGTGAAGGTTAGGGGTTTCCTTCCCCGCATTCTCCGGGGTCGACCTGCTTGTTCGGTTTGGTGCCGTGCTTGTCGGTCGGGCCCTTCGGCGTGGGGATAACCGGACTTCGGGACAGCCATTCTCAGCTCTTCGGCAGTCAAGTGCTGTTCAGCCCTTCGGTAGAATTCTCTGAGGGTGTTCGGGGGTCCTTTGAGAACTCATAAAATAGCTGTGAGTCTCGCCGAAGGCCCCGTGTCATGGCGAGAATGCGTATTTCTGGCCGAAAGTCCGGGACGCTCAGAGCTTCCCTGTTGAACCTTTCGACATAGTCTCGGATGGTTTCTCCGTTTCTCTGCTCTATGTCAAACATCTGAACAGGCATCTTCGCCGTTGGCCGGCTTCCAATGAATTGCTGTGTGAATGCCGTAGACAACTCCTGGAATTCAGTAATGGTTCCTGGAGGCAATGAGTTATACCATGCAGTTGCTGGCCCTGTGAGGGTGACTTCGAAGCACTTGCACATAGTGGCGTCGTCGGCACCGTGCATTATCATGCTGCACCGGTACTTGGTCAAATGGGCCTGTGGATCCGTTCGGCCATCATAAATCTCCAGCCGAGGTACTCTGAAGTCACCTGGCATGGCTGCCTCAACGACGGCCTGAGTGAATGAGGAGTCATCTTCGCAGAAGGTGCCCGTCAATCTGGCCTAGACAGGTTTTCTGGCCACTTGTTTTTCCACCCTGTCTAGCCGTGCTAGTATCCTCTCCATGAGGATAATGACGTTAGGCCCTTCTTCCAGGGAGAGAGATCGCCAGGGCCTTTTCGGGGAGCGAGTTCGACGGTGGGAGGACTGAGACCTTGCCTCAGGTGACGAACTCCTTCCCTGTGAGACTTTCGGTCGCTTGGATCCCGCTAGTCCCAAAGGCCGTTTTCCGAGGGGTACGTCTTCAGTAGAAGATTCTTCGCGCGGGTTTCCGCTTCCCGAACTGCAGTGGGCCCACTTGGGGCTTCTCTCCCAAGGGCGTACTGGCGAGGTAGGTTTTTGGACCTGAGCCTGTTGCGGCCACCTTTGGTTCATCTGTTGCGTCATTTCTGCTATAACAGAACGTTGAAAGTCCTGCAGGAAGCTCATGGTGATGACTAGGGGTCGGTCTTCCTCGGATGCAGAAGTCCCTGGGGGTGTTTGCTTAGTAGCCGGTTGATTCTCAGGCGCAGACGGGGACCTCGGGAGTCCCTTGTCCTTAGAACGCCGAGTTTCAACGACGGCGATCTCAGAGCGGTTTCCCACAGACGGCGCCAAATGATGCCCGGGGGCTTCATCGTTGAGGGTCATGCTGAATGGTGGAGAGACTTTCTGCGAGGAAGAACGCCTGGAGTCCAGATCGACGACGGGAGCATGCCTGAGAAGCTCAGAAAAAGTGGGTCAGGAGGTCCCCGGGGTGTTGTTCCGGGGAGGTGCCTCCGACGCCCAAGTCAGTAGTGTTGAAAGAAGGTGGAGGAAATAGCACTAAGAGGCTTAGTGGACTCGCCTGGTAGTGTTTTCTCAGAGAGGGAGAGTCGGATTGTCCGCGCCCTTTGCCAGGGTGTATTCCCTGGCATTTATAGAGATGTCCAGCCCGTTCAGATCATGACACATGTTCGGTCGGATGTTTTCTGAATGTCTGGGCGTAGAGGACAAGTAGCTGGTGGCAGACTTCCTTGAGCCCTGAGCCGAGACGGGCCCTGATGTGACTTTGATGGCGTCGGCGTGTCAGAGCGCCGTTTGAGGCGGCTTGTGACGTTTGTGGGCGACATGTCAGAGGCTTCCTTAAATGCTCCTGCCGTACTCCTGAGGTTCGTGGGTGAGGTCGTCCTCTAGTACGGGCCATCCCACCTCGGGAAACATGCCCCCAGTTCGGAGGTTCCCAGATTCAGGGAGTTCCGCCTTCGGGAAGATCATGTTCGGCCCGCACTTGCTGGTGCCACTTTTCCAGAGGCGGTCTGTTTACTACCTCGGGGAGGCTAAATAGTATCCTCAAGTTCCCCGACGTGCCGAGCTTCGGGCTTTTTGGCTTTTCTCCGAGGTATGTAGTCCCACCTTTTCCCGGGCAGCGTCAAGTTTCCTGGCTGTTCTGTCGGCAGGGAGTTCGGCCAGATAGATGTGGTAGCCCTTTGGCTATCATATATTAATATATGAGTTTTTATGAATATCATTAATATATAAGTGTGTGTGTGTGTGTGTGTGTGTGTGTGTGTGTGTATTTGTCCATATATGGTTATATTTGTTTATATATGTATGTTAAATTATGTATGTCTACATTTATTTGTCCATATATGTATGTCATGTCAAATTTGTCCATATATGTATGGCAATCTATATTTGACTACACATATTCATCCATATATGTATGTCTCTATAAATTTATCCACATATGTATGTCTATTTACATTTGTAAATATATTTTTGGAAATATATGAAGATCATGCAACTCAATTGTTATGTTGGTGTGACTGAATTTTTATGGGGATGCGACTGAATATAGAGCTTTGCAACTAAATTGAACACCTTGTGACTACTTTTCAGTCATAACATTTGAATTAAATTTTAAAAAGGAGCAACTGAGACGCTCAGTCACAAGTTTGGGTTAGAGCTGACATTCAATCGCATATTTTCAATGTGCAACTGAAAGTTAGTGGCTTTCCCGAGAAGCAACTAAAAATCAGTTTAAAGTCAGTCGAATAAATCCCCACTACCTATAAATCCTAAGTCCCCTCATTTGGCCAAGCCTTATTCACCAAAATCTCTCTCTCCTCTTCCCTTTCATAGTGTCTCCTACTACTTTTGGATCGTGGTTCTTATTGGTGCTTGAGTTTGTTGTTCTTTTCTAGACATAAGCCTGTTTTTTTTTCTAGTAGCTTTTTCTCTTTTTTTTTTTGTTTATGTTTTCCCCTTCTTTGTATGTAAAACTTACTTTTGAGTTTAGATTTTCATATTTTCTATGAATTTTTTTTCCAATTTGTGTGAAATTTTGGTGTTAAAAAGTCTTCAATTTGGTGTTAAATTTTGTGTGAAATTTTGGTGTTAAAAAAATTTAAATTTGGTGTTAAAAAATGTTAATTTTTTTTAAATTTCTACAAATTTTCTATTAATGTTAATTTTGGTTTTTTCAGTGATGTTAAATGTAGTGTTATTAGTGTTAAAATTTGGTGGCACTATTAATTTTTTTTAATGTTAAATATTTGTTAAAATTTTTGTCAATGTTTAATCTCAGTGGTAATGTTAACTTTGGTGTTTTATATATATATATATATACATATATATATTACTGTAAAATTTAATGTCAAATTGTACTTTATATTTCAACTATGGACGAGGACAATTATGGCCATTGGGTATCCAGAGGTCATGGCTCCCTTTCCTATTGTGGTCAATCAACCTCCACCTTAGTGCTGAGTGAAGTTCTCGTGGAGGTGGAGGGTCTGACATTCAGTATATATGTAAAGGCTGTTCAAGTACTTCCCCTGGTGTGAATGCCAAAGTAAGTAAATCCTAAGTTTTTTCCTTTAAATAAGTTTTATTAAGAAAGGAAAGTGATGCTGTTCACGCAGAGCCAGCATCTGATGTGGTCCGGTTAGGCGGAGCCAGCATCTCCACTATGTACAGTGGTGTCGGCAGCAGGAGGTCTGATGACGTGGAGAAGGTTGGTGACTCTGATGACGACTGTGCCGAAGTCGCGCCAGGTTTGTCTATTTTCTCCTGCAATCTCACAATTTTTTTTATAACCAAGGAAAATTTACCTGATGAGATGTTTCTTTTTGCAGAGGATTTGGCACCACTGCCTTGGAAGATTGAGCACTCCCGAAGGCGGGATCTTCGGGATTCCCACATCCCGAAGGGCAAAGTCCCAAGGGAGCCATTCTGGTCTTTCACGTAGGACATGAATTTGTTCTCCGAGGACTGCCTGGAAATGGCTCCCCAAATGGCGAGGGGCGTGCTTACTCAAGCATCCTTCAAGGCAGTCGCTGAGGAGTGTACCTCCGAGGATGCCCTTGCTGCAAAAGTTTCCCAGCATGCTGCTCAGGTAACCCTTCGGGCTTCTCACTTTTGCTCCCACTTTTCTGCCTAAGTGCTCTGGCTTTCCTTCAACTTTTCACTGATTGTCTTTCTTTTTTGCAGCTTTTGGGGTATAGTGGATACCTCCGAGCTTGGGCAGCAAAACAGTCTTCGGTCTGAGCTTGGGCCAAAGGTAAGTTGGAGAAGGCCAAAGTTTTCTGCGCCAACTCGGTGTTGACGAACACCAAGCTGAGTGAAATATGCAAGGAGAAGGTTGCTAGTCTTCGGGAAGAATTCTTGAAGGGCCAAGAGGAGCTCTTGAAGGATTTTTCCAAGAACATGTCCGACCTTGGTGAAAAGTTAATCAGCCTGACTTCGGCCAATGAGGTCCTCCGAAAGAAAAAAGAAGGGGAGTTTGCCCTTTTGGCGAAGGCGATGGCTAATTATACCGAACTCCAGGCCGAGGTCGGCTTGCTAAAGGAGACTTCGGAGGAGAAGAAGAAAACTGAGGAGCTGCAGAAGGAGATTTTCAGACCTTTAGCAGGAGGTTTCGGATCTTCAACATGAGGCAGACGACTTGGACATTGAAAGAGGTAAAGCCATCTAGACGTCCAAGGTTGCTTTTCAGGACGGTTTCTGCCTTGCTTGTTATCAATTTCTGAAGAAGTATCCGGACCTCGATCCTTCTTTTCTGGCTGCCCTGGATATTCCCGGGGGGCCTCGGTGGATGTGGTCAAGAGTCGAGTTCCTCAACTTGCCGCTGCTTCCTCCTGCACCGAAGGTTGTGGTGAAAAGCTCAGGAGCCGGAGGTTCCCATAACGCAAGGGTCCCTTAGATATTCTAGGACCTTTGCCTTTTTCTTCTTCTTTGTACCTTCATTTTTGTAATCTTCTCCTTGTATCAAGGCCTTCTTCAATGGATTAAATCTTCATAATTTTGGCTAAATCTTTGTGAACTTTTTTGTTTCCCAATTGTCCCGACCACTCTCGGTCAGGGGACTTCAGTACCTTCTTTACTTGCTTCGTCGGCCATTCTTTGGGCGAACTTTTGTAGTGAACGATGTTCCTTTCAGGCAAATTTCAGCCAGTCCTTTGCCGACCGTGTTCGTTAAACTTGCCCTCTTTTGGGCGTATAACCCAACTATCTTCGGAAGGAACATGAGACTTTCGGGAGTCTATGCTTCAGCTTTATTCGGCGAACATTCTTATATAGGGGAAAACTTTCTGTACTTAGACAAATTTCTGGCTTGCACCATTTCTTGTCTAAAAATTCTAAGTATAGAATTTCTTTAAAGTGCCCGAGTGCCTTGTACTTTTTCAGTTTTTTCTCCCTTTGGTGTTGCCGAGCTTGTCTGCTCCCTTTTGGACCTCGTTTTTAGGACCGAACAGGGCCCTTTCTCGTTTGGCCGAAGTACCTCATGAGGTTCTAATTCGGCTCTTCGGGGGCGAGGTCTCTTTCTCCTTATTCCTTTTGGCCTATCATGCAGGTTTGCACTTGCCAAAAAGGCCTCCTGTCGAGCTCGGCCGTTTCTCAGTGTTTGGCAACGAGGTTACTTTCTCTTTCACCAAACATCTGTATGCTGGCCGAACTACTTCAAATGGATAATGGCTTTCTGTGCTGGGGATAAGTGAGAAAAGTGTCTTCTCCTTGGTCCCTCGGGGAGTTGTCTGATAACTCCTTAGTACAGTAGGAAGTTTTCCTGGCCATTTTCCCTTTACATCTCTCAGAGTCCATCTTTTAAAGCTCTTTTGGCCACCTCTGTCTGTCTGATGTTCGTCGGCTGAGCTAATGAGCTAAAGTGCCTTTTTATTCCAAGGTCGGTGATGAATTCTTGAAACCTTCTGTCCTTAGACTGGAAATCATTATTGGCCTTTGTCACCATCGGCATGCCAAATCAGCATATCATGTTCTCCTGGGTGAACTTTCTGTGCACCTTTTTTGCCGACATGGTTGCTAGATATTTTGCCTTAGCCCACTCAGTGAAGTAATTTTCTGCTTCATATCTTCAGGTGCTGTCTGGAGTGGCTCGGTACAATCTTTCCGAGGTTATCCGCTCCGAAGGCAATCTTCAGGTGTTGGCGTGTCTTTGGCCATTTTCACGCCTCTCGGACGAGTTGTCCCGCACCTTTTTTACTGATATATATTCTAATAACGAAGTTGCATACCTTCGCCTGCATAGTTTTTCCTTAGTCAAGAAATGTCATCCGGAACGTCTTTGCACTTTCCTGCCTTTTGATGAGGATTTTCGGGACTCTTTGGTTGCGAGATTCCTCTATGTAGGATCTTCCCACCTTTGGTTGCGAGTCCCCTTTGTTGGTTTCAGACTTTCTTGCTTCTGGGATTTCAGCGATCTAGTCTGCCAGTATCTGGGCACTTATTGCCCTTCTAGGCTTATACGGGATGTAGTACTCTTTGAGTTCAATGCACCTTTTTGATAGTCTTTTTCTGAATGCTCTACTTCGTTTCGCGACGTCGTGCAAAGGCGAGTCACTACAGACAGCAATAGCGCGTCCAGAGAAGTAGAGTTGAAATCTTCTGCCCATACGTCAAGTTGTAGACGACCTTTCGGGGCAATGGGTTTTGAGTTCGTTGCCGAGGAGATGGCGATTCTTTCTTCGGGTGCGGAATTCTTTCGGGGAGGTCCGGGTCATCCCGACCCTACTTTTCCCGTAGTTCATACTCCGAGGGTTATGCTTCCCGTCGAGGACTTGTCTCGTTAGCCTTTATTTCCCATACTTTAGCGAATTGACGCAAGACTCTCTTCCTATCGAGGTACCGATGGAGAGGGCGTTCCGTCCGAATTTTGCTGCGGCCTTCTTTGGCTTGACTACTGCGTCTTTTCGACCATGCCAGACCATGGGAATTTGCATAGGAAGCCTATGGCGATGGTCAGGGGGCTTTTGCCCTTGGAACGGGAAATTCCTGCTGCCGTTATTCGGTTGCCGGTTGAATTTCTGGTGGGAACGGGGACCTCGGGAGTCCCTTTTGTCCTTAGAACGCTGAGTTTCAACGACGGCGACCTGCAAGTGACTTCCCACAGACATCGCCAAAATGATGCTGTTCACACGGAGACAGCATTTGTTGTGGTCCGGTTAGGCGGAGCCAGCATCTCCACTATGTACAGTGGTGTGGGCAGCAGGGGGGCCCGGAGGTGTGAAAGGAAGGCGTGCTGTAGCCCTTCATGACAGGACATCAGACTACGATGGTGTGCCAGAGCGTGCCGAAAGTTGGCGTATTAGAGCATGCCTGAAGGTGGCGTATCAGAGAGTGCCTGAAGCTGGCGTATCAGAGACGTAAGTGACTGGAGTGTTATAAACTCTTTAATTGCTCTTGCCGTACAATCGAGGTCCCTCTGGTCGATGTCTTACTTCGGGATGAGAGGCCTTCTCCCGAAGTCAGGCTGATACTTCGGCGATTCCATCTTCGGGGGGCTTTCTCCCGTGGAGGGTGGTCAGTCCTTCTCCCCTAAAGCTGGCTTGGTCATCGTCCCTAAGGAGGCGATACGCTGGTTCCCGAAGCTGGTTTTGGCGAGCTACCGAGGTCGTATGCCACAGGTGTATTACTTCCTTTATTCCGGAGTCCTTTCCGAGGTCCCAGTCCTCGACTGTCTGGCTCCCTCTTTCCCATGGTCAGTAGGTGGTCAAGGTGATAGCACTTTGGCTATCAGAAAGTAAGCTAAGTAAGGTTAAGTTGAGTTCCAAAGTGTAATTGGCACCTAAAGGGCAAAGAGGGCAAAATGGTAATTTTGACCCACGTTAGTGGCGTGACCACAATTTCAGTGAAATTAGGTTCATGCAAGTGTTTTGAGATAAATAATTTAAGACCAGAAGTATTTCTAGCCTTTTGAACCAAAAGTGAAAGTTAAGGGTGAAAAAAGCACAAAGTGAAAAATTGAGGTATTATGTTTAGAATGGCTTAAGTGACTTGAGGCCAAAGTGTTTGGGTAAGGAAAACCTTTCAATGGGACCAAGGAATGTTGGTGTGGGAAGAGTTTATGTGCCCTAAGTGAATCAAGGTTAGGTTTAAGGGCCAAAGTGTCAAGTGGAAGATAGTTGAGTTAAGTTAGAGAGATTGGCCTTATATGTGGAAGAGAAAACACTATTCATCATCCTTCCATTTTCCATTTTCATGGCTCTCTGTCCTCCATAGCTATCCACCTTCAAACCTCCCAAATCACCCAAAATTCCCTGAAATTTAAAGGTCCCAAAGCTATCCCAACAAGCCCTTAGCTTGTTTATGGTGTATTTGGTGCATTCGAAGTTGTTCTTGCAAGTTTTTGGTTCAAACCCTAAGGTAAACATCTTTGATCCTTGTGGGTTAGTTCTAAGATTGTTAAATGGTTAAAAATTGTCTTAATTTTGTGCCCTTAGTATCCAATTTGGTTGAATTCAAGGTTGGAATTCAAAGGAACTCTTTGGAGCTCAAGTGTGCTTTTTACTTGTTTCTCACTTTAACGATGATTTGAGGTAAGAGATTTAAGTTAATTTAGCTCAAATAATGCATAAAAGGTAGTAGTACATGTGGAAATGAAGTAGAAACAAGATCCATGTGAATTGGCTTTGGGTATATGAAGATTGGGCAAGTTTTGTGCAAGTTCACACATAGTCTTGGTGACGCATCTAAGCTGGCAACGTGGTTTGGTGATGTGTCTCCATTGGTGATGCGAGTTGGTGATGCACTGTTGGTGATCTTCAAGGAATCCCAAGCATTAATGCCTTTGTTGACACATCACTGACGGCATTGCCAAGGCATAAGTCCCATAAGCTCATACCATCTGAAGAGTGTCTCAATCTCTTGGTTATCATCCCTAGGCCAATTAAAAATGTTTTGTAGCCTCAGTTGGGTCAGGAACTCATTCCTAAGTTGGGAATTATGCATTATTTAGGTGGTAGCTAAGTGGTGTGGTTAAGGTAGGGTAAGTAATGGTGGCTAAGGGGGTTTAAAGTGCTTAAGTTGCTAAGGGAGAACTAAGGGGATTAAGGAGGGTTTCAGATTCTGTGTTGGCCCAAGTGTGAGGTCATAGACCTTTAGGAAATGAAAAGGAAACCCAAGAAGATCCCAACCAAACCACATTGGTAAGTAAGCCACTAGGGAGCCGTAAGTTAAACTCGAAGAGCTTGGTAAGTTGAACCACATAAGGCAGCTACCCTACACAATAATTTAAGGGAAGAGATGGGTAAGGAAGAAGTATGTAGTGACTTACTCTATGTAATTCATCAGAGGTGGGCAAGGGTTAAGTAAGTGACGACTTACTCTAAGGTGCCTATAAGAGGACTTCATGGGGTTAGTTAACTGCTAGCATTGGATACGAGGGCCAGTATCGAAGTACCCTAGCCATATGAGGTCATGGAAAGTTTGGTGCACCTTCAGGTTGTAAGAAAGTCCAAAGTGCATTCGCATATGCATATTTCATTCATCCATCCATCCATCTATTATTTGCATTATTTTTTGTTGTTCTTATCCTTGTTTCTGGTTGTGCTGTTGGTTGCTTACTTTGCTTTGTATGTTTTATATATATATGTGTATATATATATATATGTTTGTCATACTTTGCATGCTTGCATTTGTTTCCCTCCAACAGGTACCAAATCCCTTATTGAGTACCTTAGAGTACTCACCCTTTAAGTGTTGTGTCGGTACCAAGTAGGCTAGTCAAGCTTAACAATTGGTAAAGGGCAACTGTTAAAGCTTTGTTTTATTGGATTGAAGGTATTATCTAAGTAGGAAACCATATGTTTCTAAGCTACTTATACCATAAGCTGGTATTGACTTAAATGTTTGCCTTTTAGTTTGAGGCTAATTGAGTATAAGAAAAGTATGGCTCATCACTTGAAGCTAGATTGCTTGGGTGAAGAGCTAAACATGGATCTTAGTAGTTGTATGTTGGTTATTTTATATGTACGATATTTTCATACTGATGCGGTCCGGTGGTACGGAGCCAGCATTTCCATTGTGTGCAGTGGTGAGGGCAGCAGGGAGTCCTGGAGGTGCGGATTAGTCCAGAAGGAAGGCATCCGGGGTGGATCACCTTTAGTGATGGCCGGCAGCTTCTTGGCCCCGTGATAGGGCGGTGACAGGAGGTACCTCTGGTGCGGGAGAGAGTCAAGGACGGAGATCCTTCAGGAAGACCTGGCTGAGACACTTAGAAAATAGGGGTTAGGAGGCCCCCAGGGTGGTTTTCCGGTGGGGAATCTGCAACGCCCAAGTTAGTGCTTTTAGAAAGAGAGATACTCAGTAATAAGCACAAGGGACTCTTGCTTGGCGTGTCTTTCTGAGGGCCGAAGGGAGAGTATTCAGGCGGAGGGAGAATTTTCAGGCGGAGGGAGTAGAGCGTCCTCTATTTTCCGGCCTCTCTCTCTGTTCTCCCGCCAGAAGGCCCCCCTTCCTGTGATGATTTCCCTTGTATAAAAGGAAGAGGGTGGCCTCTTCAGATGATGACACGTGTACGGCACGTGTATGGTTGGATGGTGTTTGTACTTCTAGGCGTTAGGGCCCCTAGCCACCTGCAGGCTCCTCAGGCCATGAGTTGTAGCCCTTCGTGATAGGACATTAGACTACAATGGTGTGTCAGAGCGTATCTGGAGGTGGCATGTCAGAGACGTATGTGAGCGGAGTGTTAGAGACTCCTTGGTAGCTCATGCCGTACAACCGAGGTCCCTTTGGTTGATTTCTCACTTCGGGGTGAGGAGCCTTTTTCCGGAGTCAGGCTGGAACTTTGGCGTCTCCGTCTTCGGGGGCCTTTCTCCCTCGGAGGGTGATTGGTCCATCTCCCCTGAAGCTGGTTCGGTTGCCCTCCCGAATGAGGCACTACGCTGGCTCCTGAAGTTGGAATTGGCGAGCTACTGAGGCTGTGTGCCTCAAGCATATGATTTGCTTCACTCCAGAGTCCTTTCCGAGGTCATATGCCTTAGGTGTCTGGCTCTCTCTTTTCTGTGGTCGGTGGGTAAACAGGGCGATAGCACTTCAGCTATCACATGCCCCCCTTGGAAAGTCAAAGTGAAGACTTCGGCAAGTAGCTTTTCCGGCGTCTGTATATCGCTCAATTGGCAGTTTTTGATAGGACGACCTCATGGACTCCCGAAGGCCCACATAGTAGTATGTCCATTTTCTATCGAACAAGGCGACATAGAGCCTTTGAACCCTGGACCTTATGGATTTACACTCGGAGTATGACGTTGGTCGGCAAGGCACTTCGCCACCTAGGTGATAAGCCTTGTTCGGACAGGTGTCGTCTGCCCGCCCTTCGGTGTTCTCGAGATTCCCAACTAGTTCACTTTTCCCGCCATAGGTTAGTGGATCGATGCATCTTGAAACTAGGTGTGTCAGTCTCGAGCAATGGGCCCTGGTTTTCCGGATGTCGAAAAAATGTGTCCTAGTTTCTCGTGACGGGCGACATGTGGCAATCATCAGTTGGGATGGGCACGCCTTTTTGCGTGCGAAGGGTAATCATGGCTACGCTTCACCTTCGCACAGCATTTATGACGCCCATTTGGCTGCCCTTCCTCGATCTATGTAAGCCTTCCTCCTGTCATACTCTTCACTTGTGTTTCTTTGCTCTCACTTTGCTCTCACTTTTTCTTCCTTTTTGCGGCGGTCTTAACGGTGGAGCGATTTCCGGCAACCTTTCACAATGGCGTCCTCAAACCCCGACTTCAGCAAGACTTTTGGTGGGTTCTGACTTCTAGAGTTCCTTTGGTGTTTGCTTTTCTTTTCACTTTCTGAAGTCCTTTTTCCCTTTTTCCGAAGTCATTTTTCGGTCAACCATGCCTATTCCCGAGAGTTGGCAACCCCTTTTGTCTCACCCTTGTTGCTCCACTCCTGAAAAATTAGAAAAGTGGAAGACCAAATTTTTCCTTCCCTTGTATACTATCACAAGGTTACCTCGCCTTGGCTAGTTTAGCTTTATGAATCGGGGTGACGAGGTTACTATTTTTTTAGCCCAACTGAAGGCCAGACTTCGGTTTCCTCCTACGAAGATGAATTGTGACTTTTGCCAGTTTCATGGCATAGCCGTGAATCAGCTTCCTCCTAACTCATTTTGCTATTTCAATGCCTTTCTCTGCATGTGCGGGATCTTCGGGGTAGAAGCCCATTTTATCCTGTTCATGCAGTATTATAAGCTCTATCCGGTTCCGAGGGGTGACTTTTATTTCATGCTACCTCGGGGATCTGGGAGCAAGAAATTTATGATCACCTTCCTTACCAAGGATAGCTGGCGAGGGTGGCAAAGGAAGTTCATTTTCCTGAAGGTGGCGGAGGCCTTGTCGCACGTCCCGACTAAGTGGGCTTGGGGAAAGCTAGAGGCGGATGTCAGGGATCCCAAGAAGCTGCTAACTCCCGAGTTGGCGGCGAGGTTTGGGGACTTTGACAGACGAATCCGTGCTGTCACCGACTGGGATGCCGAGGTCCCTTCACGCTCTCTCTACCCCTTCCCAATCATGTGGAAACTCATGACCGAGGATGTCCTTTGGGAGCTAGGGGTGGTTACAGAGCATAAGACGGATCTTGGCATGCCAGCTCCTGCTACCGAGGGGAAGAACTCTTGGCTAGTGAAGCCCATTCGGAGCGAGCTCACTTATAAAGCCTTTTCTGAAAGTAAGTTTCTTTCAAAGTTTTTTCAGCATAAGTGCCTGTGGACTTACACTGATTTCTTCCCTCTTTTTCAGAGATGGGCGAGGAGTCTACCGCCTACTACAGGTCTCTCTTCCTTGGTCAGGCCGAGAAGGGAGAACAAAAGAAAAGGCGCAAGGCTTCTAGGAGTGGATCATCTTCGGCCAAGAAGGCCAAGAAGGACACCCCTCTTCCCCTTCCGTAGGATGTTTCGGAAGTCGGCGATGTTATTGCTACTTCCACCAAGGTTGGAGATGTCATTGCAACTTCTACAGAGGTTGCAACTTTGTCCAAGCCTGAAACAGCCGGGGGGGTTCTTGCCGAGGTGGCCGTTCCTGCCCTTCCGAGTCCCGCCACGTCGGCGGATTTGTTAGGCTCTTCGGAGGATCCTCCCACTGAAGATTTAGAAAAATGCCGAAGAGCCAAGGGCAAACATATTCCTGTCGATGTGGAGGAGGTCGGTGACTCTGATGACGACTGTGCCGAAGTCGCGCCAGGTTTGTCTCTTTTTCCCTACAATCAACTTACATTTTTTATAATCAAGGAATTTTTACCTGATAAGATGCATGTTTCTTTTTGCAGAGGATCCGGTACCCCTGGCTTGGAAGATTGAGCACGCCCGAAAGAGGGATCTTTGGGATTCTCATGTCCCGAAGGACAAAGTCCCAAGGGATCCGTTCTGGTCTTTCACGGAGGACATGAATCTGTTCTCCGAGCATTGTCAGGAAATGGCTCCCCAAATGGCGAGGGGCATGCTTACTCAGGCATCCTTTAAGGCAGTCGCCGAGGAGTGTGCCTCTGAGGATGCCCTTGCTGCAAAAGTTTCCCAGCATGCTGCTCAGGTAACTCTTCAGGCTTTTCACTTTCCTTCCCATTTTTGCCTAAGTGTTTTTGGCTTTCCTTAGGCCAATTTCGCTAAGTACCTTTTCTTTTTTGCAGCTTCTGGGGTATAGTGGGTACCTTCGAGCTTGGGCAGCAAAGCAGTCTTCGGTCTGAGCTTGGGCTGAAGATAAATTGGAGAAGGCCAAAGTCTTTTGTGCCAACTTGGTGCTGACGAACACCATGTTGAGCCAAATATGCAAGGAGAAGATTGCCAATCTTCGGGAGGAATTCTTGAAGGCCAAAGAAGAGCTCTTGAAGGATTTTTTCGAGAAGATGTCCGACCTTGGCGACAAATTAATCAGCCTGACTTTGGCCAACGAGTCCCTTCAAAAGGAAAAAGAAGGGGAGTCTGCCCTTTTGGCGAAGGCGATGGCTGATAATGCTGAACTCCAGGCCAAGGTTGACTCGCTGAATAAGGGTTTGAAGAAGAAGAAGAAAACTGAGGAGCTGGAGAAGGAGATTTATGACCTTCAGCAGGAGGTTTCGGATCTTCAGCATGAGGCGGACAAGTTGGACATTGAAAGAGGCAAAGCCGTCCAGACGTCCAATGTTGCTTTTTAGGACGGCTTCTGCCTAGCTCGTCATCAATTTCTGAAGAAGTATCCGGACCTCGATCCTCCCTTTCTGGCTGCCCTGGATATTCTTGGGGGACCTCGGTGGATGTGGTCAAGAGTCGAGTTCCTTAACCTGCAGTTTCCTCCTCCTGCACCGAATGTGGCGGCGAAAGACTCAGGAGCTGAAGCTTCCCACGACACCAGGGTCCCTTAGATAATCTAGGACCTTCTTCTTTTTCTTTGTACTCTTCTTCTTCTAATCTTCTCCTTGTATCAAGACCTTCTTCAATGAATTTTCCTTCATTATTTTGGCCAAGTCTTTTTGAGTAATTTTTGTTTCCCACTTGTCCCGACCACTTTCGGTCAAGGGACTTCGATACTTTCTTTGCTCATTCTCATCGGCCATTCTTCGGGAGGTCTTTCACAGTTGGCAAAGTTCCCTTAGGAAAAGTTTAGCCTGCCTTTTGCCGGCCGTGTTCGGTAGACTTGCCTTCTTTTGGGCATATATAACCCAACTAACTTCGGAAGGAACAGGAGACTTTCGGGAGTCCATGCCTCAGCTTTGTTCGGCATACATTCTCTGATAGGGGAAAACTTTCTGTACTTAGACAAATTTCTGGCTTTCACCATTTCTTGTCTGAAAAATTCTAAGTAGAATTTCTTTAAGGCGCCTGAGTGACTTGTATTTTTCAGTTTTCCTTCTTTGGTGTTGCCAAGCTTGTATGCTCCTATTCGGACCATGTTTAGGACCCAATAAGGCCCTTTCCCGTTTGGCCGAAGTACCCCATAGGACGGTTTTCATGGTTCTATTTTAGCCTTTCGAGGGCGAGGTCTTTTTTTCCTTGTTCCTTTTGGCCTATCATGCAGATTTGCACTTATGGCCACCTTTTGCCGAAAAGGCCTCCTTTCGAGCTCGGCCATTTCTCGGTATTTGACAACTAGGTCGAGCTTAGTTCTCAACCTGAGGTCACTTTCTTTTTCGTCAAACATCTGTATGCTGGCAGAACTTCTTCAAATGGATATTTGGTTTTTGTATTGAGGATAAGCGAGAAAAGTGCCTCCTCCTCGGTCCCTCAGGGGAGTTGTCTGATAACTCCTTGGTACAGTAGGAAGTTCTCCTGGCCATTTTCCCTTTGCATTTTTCACAGTCCCTCTTTTATAGCTCTTTTGGCAACTCTGTTTATCTGTTGCTCAGGGGCTGAGCTAGTGGGCCGAAGTGCTTTTTTATTCTGAGGTCGGTGATGAATTCTTGAAATCCCTTGTTCATAGACTGGAAATCATTACTGGTCAGTGTCACCGTCGGTATGCCAAATTAGCATATTATGTTCTTTCAGACGAACTTTTTGTGCACCTTCTGCCGACGTGGTTGCTAGGAGTTCTGCCTTACCTCACTCAGTGAAGTAGTCCTCTGCTATCACATAGAACTTCACATCTCCGAGTGCTGTTTGGAGTGGCTCGGTGCAATCTTTTCGAGGTTATCCACTCCGAAGGCAGTCTTCGGGTGCTGTTGTGTCTCTGGCCGTTTTCACACCTCTTGGACGAATTGTCCTGCACCCTTTTTACAGATATATATATTTTTACAACGGAGTTGCGTACCTTTGCCTGCATAGTTTTTCCTTAGTCAGGAAATATCGTCTGGAACGTCTTTGCACTTTCTGCCTCTTCATGAGGATTTTCGGGACTCTTTGGCTGTGAGATTCCTCATTGTAGGATCTTTCCGCTTCCTGTGAGAGGTTACTATACCTAGCGCTGCCATGCTTGGATGGGCCAACACTTTTGGTAATCAAATTTGATCGTTTAGGTGGCCTCCCTGCCTTCGGGCCCCTGAGGGGGTATCCCAGCGCCCTGATGTTCTGCGCTTGGGGTTCCAATGACAAAGAGTTTCCATTCTGGATCTACCTTCGCTACGTCTCCCTTGTTGGTTTCAGCCTTTCTTTCTTCTGGGATTTCAGTAATGCGGTCTGCCAGTATCTGGTCATTCACTGCCCTTTTAGGCTCATGCGTGATGTAGTACTTTCCAAGTTCGATGCACCATTTTGATAGTCTTTTCCAAATGCTCTACTCTTTTTCGCCAGGTCGCGTAGAGGTGGATCAGTTAGGACAGCGATAGCGTGTCCTTGGAAGTAGAGTCTGCGCCTTCTGCCCGCACGTCAAGTCGTAGATGACCTTTCGGGGCAATGGGTTTGACTTCGTTGCTGAGGAAACGGCAATTTTTTCCTCGGGTGCAGAACTCTCTTGGCGGGGAGGTCTGGGTCATCTCGACCCTGCTTTTCCCGTAGGTTATACCCAGGGGGGGTACGCTTCCCGCCGAGGACTCAAATCTCCATTTCCCAAACTCTTGCGAATTTACACGGGATTCTCTTCCCGTTGAGATACCGATGGGGAGGGCTATGGCCTTATTTGGCTCGACTACTGCATCATTTCGACCATGCCAGGGCGTGGGAATTTGCGCAGGAAGCCTATGGTAATAGTCAAAGGGCATTCACCCTCGGGCAGGGAATTCCCTGCTGCCATTATTCGGTTGCCCGTTGAATCTTTGGCACGGACGGGGACCTTGGGAGTCCCCTCTTCTTAGAACGCCGAACTGCAACTTCGGCAACCTCGGGATTGATTTCCCACAGACGGCACCAGATGATGAGGTTCGGTGGTGCGGAGCCAGCATCTCCACTGTGTGTAGTGGTGAGGGCAGCAGAGGGTCCTAGAGGCATGGGTTAGTCCAGAAGGAAGGCGTCCGGGGTGGATCACCTTAAGTGATGGTCGGTAGCTCCTTGGTCCCGTGAACAGGGTAATGACAGGAGGTACCTTCGGTGTGGGAGAAAGCCCGGTGCAGTGATTCTTCAGGGAGACCTGGCTGAAACACTTAGAAAATAAGGGTTAGGAGGCCCCCGGGGTGGTTTTTCGGGGGGGAACCTCCGACGCCCAAGTCAGTGCTTTGAGAAGGAGAGATACTCAGTAATAAGCACAAGGGACTCTTGCCTGGCGTGTCTTTCTGAGGGCCGAACGGAGAGCATTCAGGCGAAGGGAGAGTTTTCAGGTGGAGGAAGTAGAGCGTCCTATGTTTTTCGACCTCTCTCTCTGTTCTCTCGCCAGAAGGCCCCCCTCCCTTGTGATGATTTCCCTTGGATAAAAGGAAGAGGGTGACCCATTCAGATGATTACACGTGTATGGCACGTGTATGGTTGGATGGTGTTCGTACTTCTAGGCATAGGGGCCCCTAGCCACCTGCAGGCTCCTTGGGCCGTGAGTCGTAGCCCTTCGTGACAGGACAATAGACTGCGATGGCGTGTCTGAGCGTATCTGAAGGTGGCGTGTGAGAGATGTATGTGAGCAGAGTGTCAGAGACTCCTTGATAGCTCTTGCCGTACAACCGAGGTCCCTTTGGTTGATGTCTCACTTCGTGGTGAGGAGCCTTTTTTCATAGCCAGGCTGGAACTTTGGCGTCTCTGACTTCGGGGGCTGCTCTCCCTCGGAGGGTGATTGGTCCTTCTCCCCCAAAGCTGGTTAGGTCACCTTCCCGAAGGAGGCGCTGTGCTGGCTCCCTAAGTTGGAATTGGTGAGCTGCCGAGGTCGTGTGGCTCAGGTGTCTGGCTCTCTCTTTTCCGTGGTCGGTGGGTAAACAGGGCGATAGCACTTCGGCTATCAACCCCGTTGTCAGAGAAGGACAAATTGATTACGCAATGACTACTAGGTAATAAAGAGTGAAAATGCATACTAAGGGTGTCTTAAGAATTAAGGGCCAGGAAATGGCTAAGTGACTAAGAGTAGTCAGGGACCTGAGCATATTAAGTGATTACCTAGAGGAGTCAAGAGTAGGAAAATTAGGCAGTCTGCGGTACACCCGAGGACACCTAAAAAGATGTGAAGTCTATGTGAATTAAGGTGTCAAGTTTATGGGTGCCTAAAGTGGCTAAGGAACCCTAAGGTAGTAAGTATGAATAGCTACCTATGAAGGGTAAGGGTAAGTCACCACAAAAGGGTACCATATGTAAGGTGCTAAATGGCAATGATGCCAAGAGCAAACTATCATGAGACCTAAGAATGGCATTAAGGTGCAAGAAGATTAAAGATGCACCTAAGAATTGGTTTGACTACCTAAGTTTGGTGTAAGAGTTGATAAGTCAAAGAATGTATCCTGAGTACTAAAGGGCACTAAGTGGCAATAAAAGGGTGATATACCCAAGGTAGTTTGAATGCTTAAGATGGGTGAAAGTATTGCCAAGTTAAATTATGCCATGAGCATTAAGTGGTGGTAACTAAGAAACACATACATAAGTCTTGAAAGCCTAAGTGAGGTGTAAGATGGTGGTAAGTCCCACCAAGGGAAATGACTTAAAGTAGGAGACTAAATACTCCCAAAGGTACCCTAATGAGGAGAATGGCCAAAAAAGAGCAATTTAGCTCTAAGTTACATAGGCCTAAGTGAACATTGGGAGTATGGAGATGTGCCTTGTGAACCAAGGTAAGGTGTCCACCCTATAAGTAATGTTTCCAAGAAGAGGTCTCCTATGGAGTACCTTAAGAAGTTTTTTTGACCTTCTAGTCAAGAAGATAAAAACATGAAATGAGCTCATGCTTAAGGAGCTATGGACAGCCATAGTAAGGAAAAGATCAAGAGTTGGAGAACTGAGCAGGATGTAAGGGGATTATCATCCAAGTGTTGTGCTCAGTTAAGCTGGGGCACCAAATTTTTGAAGGAGGAGAGAATGTAAAGGCTCTCTAAGTACTTTGCCTGATTTGAATGCTAAGGTAAGTAAACCCCAAGTTATTTCCTTCAAATAAGTTTTATTAAACAAGAAAAGCAAGCTAAGTATGGCTAAGTTGAGTTCCAAAGTATGATTGGCACCTAATGGCCAAAGAAGGCAAAACCATAATTTTGACCCAAGTTAGTGGCATGACCTTAATTTTAGTGAAATTAGGTTCATGCAAGTGTTTTGAGATAAATAAGTTAAGACCATAAGTATTTTTATCCATTTGAGCCAAAAGTGAAAGTTAAGGGTGAAAAATGCACTAAGTGAGAAATTGAGATGTTATGTCTGTAATGGCTTAAGTGACTTGAGGGCAAAGTGTTTGGGTAAGAAAAACCTTTCAATAGGACCAAGAATTGTTGGTGTGGGAAGACATTAAGTGACCTAATTCAATCAAAGTTAAGTTTGAGGGCCAAAGTGTCAAGTGGGAGAGAGTTGAGTTAAGTTATAGAGGTTGGCCTTATATTTGGAAGACGTAGCACTATTCATCACCTCTTCCTTTTTTGATTTTTGTGGCTCTCTCTCCTCCAAAGCTTTCCACCTTTCAAACCTCCCAAATCCTCCAAAATTCCATGAAATTTAAAGGTCCCAAATCCCAACAAGCCTTTAGCTTGTTTACGGTGTATTGGGTGCATTTGGAGTTATTTTTACAAATTTTTGGTTCAAACCCTAAGGTAAACATCATTGATCCTTGTGCATTGGTTCTAAGATTATTAAATGGCTAGAGATGGTCTTAATTTTATGCCCTTGGTGTCCAATTTGGTTGAATTCAAGCTTAGAAATTGATAGCCGAAGGGCTATCGCCCCCGAAGAACCTCACATGAGCGCGCCACTCCCGGTCAAAGCAGACACGACAAAACTCCGGCAAAGGACTGCAGCACCCTCGGACAAGTTGGATAGGCACTACCACTCAGGAAGTCCATGGGACCAACTTCAGTTAGAAGGAATCACTGCCTTTCCCGAAGGTGACCTCGCACCGACCTCACATGGCCAGAACCACCTCCGAATGCCCTCTAGGCCACCCTCGGGGTACGTTCGTGAAGTGCCACATCAGGTACCCAAGCCTAACCTCGGGAAAGTCTGACCAAAGGTGCCTCGTACAAACAGGGGAACTCCCTCCAGAGGAATTCACCTTCCCTAATGAGCCCTATACCTAAAAGGAGTTCAGTCCACCGAATAGGCCATGTAGGTGTATGAAGAAATAGCTAAGGAGTCTCTGACACACCGTACTCATACAGCCTCTGACACACCATCCGTAGACACGCTCTGACACGCTACCCTCAGACATGCTTTGACACGCCGCCCTTGTACTGCACTAGGCTCCTGGCCAGGTGGCCTATGGTCGGCTGCGAGGAAATGAGCTTCTCCTATTCAACTCCCTATAAATATTCAGGAAGCACCCTAGGTAAGGGGATCTGACACTAAGGGAAAATCTCCCCTCTCCCTATTTATCTCTGGTACTAACTTGGGCGTCGGAGACTCCTCCCCCCAAAAAACACTCCGGGGAGCTCTTGACCCTTGCCTTTTTGAGTCCATGCAGGCCTTCTCCCACCGGAGGTTCCTCATCCCGGTGTTCTCCCAATGCAAGTTCCTGCTCCAGACTCACCATGTTGCACAGTGATGATGTTGAAGTCCATCAGAAATCAAAGGAACTTTTTAGAGCTCAAGTGTGCTTGTTGCTTGTTTCTTGCTTTGAGGATGATTTGAGGTAAGGGATTTAAGTTAATTTAGCTCAAATAATGCATAGAAAGGTAGTATTACATGTGGAAATGAAGTATAAACAAGACCCATAAGAATTTGGTTTAGGGATTGGAAGATTGGGCAAGTTTTGTGAATGTTCACATGCAGTCACACAATGCTAGTAGTGATGCGGTCTGGCGACGTGTTTCCTTTGGTGATATGAGTTGGTGATGTATCACTAGTGATCTTCTAGGAGGCTTGAGCACTGATGCCTTTGGTGACACGTCACCAATGGCGTCACCAAGGCATAAGTCCCTCAAGCTTAGGGTATCCTAATCGTGTCTCAATCTCTCGGTTATCATCCCTAGGCCAATTTAAGGTGTTCAATAGTCTCAGTTGGATCAACAACTCCTTACTAAGTTGGTAATTATATATTATTTAGGTGGTAGCTATGTGGTGTGGTTAAGGTTGGGTAAGTAATGGTGGCTAAGGGGGCCTAAAGTGCTTAAGTTGTTAAGGGAGCACTAAGGGGATTAAGGCGGGTTTTAGATTCATTGTTAGCCCAAGTATGAGATCATAGACCTTTGGGAAATAAAAAGAAAACCTAATAAGATCCCAACTAAACCTTATGGTTTGGTAAGTAAGCCACTAAGGAGCCCTAAGTTAAGCTGGAAGAGCTTGGTAGGTTGAACCATATAAGGCAGCTACATTGGACAATAAGTTAAAGGGAGAGACGGGTAAGTAAGGAGTAATTGGTGACTTAGTTTAAGTAACTCGTTAAAGGCAGGCAAGGGTTGAGTAAGTGATGACTTACTCTAAGGCACTTGTAAGAGGACTTCACGGGGTTAGTTAAGTGCTAGCATAAGATACGAGGGTTAGTATCCAAGTACCGCAGTTGTACGAGCTCTTGGCAAGTTTGGTGCACTTTGGGGTGTAAAGAAGTCCTAAGTACATTTGCATGTGCATATTTCATTCCTTCATCCATGTTAGTGTTGTGCCCAAAAGCCAATCATGAGATGATTGTATTTTTGTACATTGAGTCATGATATTTTATCAAGGCATTAATCCAGCAATTATGTTTGTTGTTTTGTTTCGGCGTAACGTAATAAACATAAATGTAACCTTAGAATAATGATATTCTCAAACATCCCTGGTCTAGTATTATTGTGGAGCAGGTTGCAATAATACATAACGACTAGCATTTGTGAAGACTAATATGAGATATGTAGTCTACATATGGGTACAAGTTGGAGAACTTGTGTACTAGACCGACCCACCATGAGAACACTACAGGGATCGTTATATGAGTGTCATAAGTGATTCTCATAGTGATCATGGTATATGTAGTCCTTCGACCTAAGATCATCAAGGTTCCCTACATGTGAGTCACATACTTTGATACTTTCCTTTGTTGCTCGTAACTAAGTGAACTTGAAGGAGGTCATTGGGTATGTCACATATCATGCAGAGGGATTTGTATGATCAACATGGGATTTGTCCCTCCTATATAACAGGAGTGATATGTTCGGGTTCCTTGATAGAGTGAGACTTAGAAAATGCATGGCCATGATTGGATGAGTTGATATATGATATCAATGTCATCAGTTTAAGTTGGTCTACTCAGTAATCAAGAAACCAAGGATTGGGCTATACGAGAGTGACACATTCCATGTCTCGAGCTTAGTCTTGATATCTTGGACAAAGGGACAATAGCATATATCGGTAATGATCGTAAAGGTTTAGTGGAATCACCGACAATCTTGTCACTTGGGTAGCAATTATGTGTTGCTAGACACTGCTCATTGCTTATGATCATAAATGTGATTTATGATCATTGCCAACGTGGTAAGAGCCTATTAGGTCGCACACATAAAGCTATTTGGATCATTAGAGTGCATGGGCTAATTATTTGGGTTATGGTTTCACAATAATTTTGAATTAATAATGGGCCCAAAAGTTGAGCCATTATGAAGCCTGAAATTAAAGCCTAATTGGATTAGGGCTTTGAAACCCATTAGGCCTAGAAGTTGAGTCTCACTATAAATACAAATTTTAGTGAGAAATTCGAGTTTCTTGCCCTAGCCTCCCGAAAGGACAGTCGCACTCTTCTCTTGCAATTCATTGGAGGACGCAAGCTAGCACTGCGAGCGCAAGACAAAACGCATCTGCCGGGATATGGTGGAAGCGTGGTGATCCTAAGAGGCTCGTGTGGATACCATAGAGAGCTTGAACACGTCAATTGTTAAAGTTTTGTGATCTGACTCTACAGTTGGGTGAGAGATCTCAACCGAAAATGAGGTATGAAAATTTTCAAACACCTGTTTTACCCCGTTTCACTTGGATCCTTGAGGGTTTCGGTTAAGTTCTGCTGCACTTGTTTGGCTGCTGAAACCCAACAATCCATCCATCCATTGTTTACATTGTTTGTTGTTATTCTTATCCTTGTTTCTTGTTGTGTTGTTGGTTGCTTGCTTTGCTATATATATATATATATATATGTATATATATATGTATGTATGTATGTATGTATGTTGTGCTTTGCATGCTTGCATTTGTTTTCCCCCTGTAGGTACCAAATCCCTTATTTAGTACTTTAGAGTACTCACCGTTTAAATGTTATGGAGGTACCAAGTGGGCTAGTCAAGCTTAATAGTTGGTAAGGGGCAACCGTTAATGCTAAGTTTTATTGGATTGAATGTATTCTCTGAGGAGGAAACCTTATGTTTCTAAGCTACTTATACCATAAGCTAGTATTGACCAAAGTGTTTGCCTTTTAGTTTAAGGTTAAGTGAGTACAAGGAACGTGTGGATTATCACTTGAAGCTAGATTGCTTGGGTGAAGGGTTAAGGATGGATCTTAGTAGTGGATGTTGCTTTTTTTATATGTATGATATTTTCATACAAAGAGATTGCCTCTACTAGTGTCCATTGGTGTGTATAACACAAGGTTTACGTTTCGGTACATATAAGATTGACAAGAATGCACATAGTTGTTACTTGAAGTTAAAGCAACTAAAATTTTACATTTTGGCTTGTTTTGAACTACATTTTTATAAACTGCATGCATTTTTCCTATGCAGGGTAGGCTATGTAACTAGTTGCACGTAACGATTCAAGATACTTTGCAAGTAATAACTAGCCAATTGTAACCTAAGTGAGATCGTAGTTCCCAAAGAGCCTACCAGTGTTAGTAAAATCAGAGCACTAGGTCCTTGTTCCACCACAATATTCATAAGCGGGGTAGACGTGGCCATGTACCCTTTATGATAGCTGGGAATTTTCTGGCCGCCATATCTAGTTCATCATTGGGTGTTTCTGCGTCTGGTTCAGAGAACCAATAGTCAGCTAACCAGGCTAACATGTCTAATCTCCATAACTCCATAACTTAGCTGTGTAGGAGGCTTCACTATAGCATCCTTCATAGCAGCAGGTGTTGGGTTTCGGGAGCCAAACAGCGCAGCGGAATTTAACCGAAACCCTCCAGGATCCAAGTGAAACGGGGTAAACCGGGTGTTCGAAAATTTCATACCTAATTTTCGGTTGAGATCTCTCACTCAACTGTAGAGTCGAATCACAAAACCTGAACAGTTGACGTGTTCAGGCTCTCTATGGTATCCACACGAGCCTCTCGGGATCACCACGCTTCCACCACGTCCCGGCAGATGCGTTTCTCTTGCGCACGCAGTGCTAGCTTGCGTCCTCCAAGGAATTGCAAGAGAAGAGTGCGACTGTCCTTTTTGGAGGTTAGGGCAAGGAGACCTGCGAATTTCTCACTTAAAAGTTGTATTTATAGTGAGACTCAACTTCCAGGCCTAATGGGTTTCAAAGCCCTAATCCAATTAGGATTTAATTTCGGGCTTAATAATGGCTCAACTCCTTGGCCCATTATTAATACGAAATTAAAGTGAAACCATAACCCAAATAATTAGCCCATGCACTCTAATGATCCAAATAGCTCTATGTGTGCGACCCAATAGGCTCTTGCCATGTTGGCAATGATCATAAATCACATTTATGATCATAAGCAATGAGCGGTGTCTAGCAACACATCATTGCTACCCAAGTGACAAGATTGTCGGTGAATCGACTAAACCTTTATGATCATCACCGATATATGCCATTGTCCCTTTGTCCAAGATATCAAGACTAAGCACGAGACATGGAATGTGTCACTCTCGTATAGCCCAATCTTTGGTTTCTTGATTACCGAGTAGACCAACTTAAACTGACGACATTGATATCATATATCAACTCATCGGAGCATGGCCATGCATTTTCTAAGTCTCACTCTATCAAGGGGCCCAAAGATATCACTCCCGTTACATAGGAGGGACAAATCCCATCTTGATCATACAAATCCCTCCGCATGATATGTGACATACCCAATGACCTCCTTCAAGTTCACTCAGTTACGAGCAACAAAGGAAAGTATCAAAGTATGTGACTCACATGTAGGGAACCTTGTTGATCTTAGGTCGAAGGACTACATATACCATGATCACTATGAGAATCACTTATGACACTCATATAACGATCCATGAAGTGTTCTCATGGTGGGTCGGTCCAGTACACAAGTTCTCCAACTTGTACCCATATGTAGACTAGATATCTCATATTAGTCTCCACATATGCTAGTCATTATGTATTATTGCAACCCGCTCCACAATAACACTAGACTAGGGACGTTTAAGAATATCATTATTCTAGGGTTACAATTATGCTTATTACGTTACGCAGAAACAAAACAACAAACATAATTGCTGGATTAATGCCTCAATAAAATATCATGACTCAATGTGCAAAAATACAATCATCTCATGATTGGCTTTTGGGCACAATACTAACAGCAGGACCCCCTAATGTGGAGGATAATTACACCAGATTCATAAGTGTTTTTTGTTTAAATGTTTTTAATTGCCTTTTATTATAACTGTTTGATTTATTACATTACTAATAGTAATAAAAATGTGTCTATTTCAATGTTAATTGTAGGATTATCTGCGATGAGGATGTCATCGATACTATTGGCAAAATCTTTAGTCGACTTTTTAAGGGAGTGGCCCCGGTGTGGAAGGACATACGTGCCATAGGTGGGGATGAGTATGTTCCGTAACTACAGGTTATTGAATAATCTTTTCCATAGTATTAATAGTGCAAATAAATTGTAAACTACTTGAGAATTGAATTTCAACAACATTACCGGTGGGACCCTGCAGATGATTACTTGCTTAGAAAAGAGTAGTTGCATGTTGTTAGGGAACAATACAAAAACAAGTTGAACAATGTGAACAATGTGAGGAACTCCATCATCACTCATAAGTTGGGCAGGGTATTGCCTAAGGATGACTCGTACCACTTACTTCCTCATTGTCCTACCTTTATATTGCCCGAGCATTCGCCAAAGTTGATAGACTGTTGGAATGGCAAGATATTCCAGCATGCTAGTGGCATCATGAAGAAGAGCAGGGTAAAAGATAAACATGTTTATAACATTTAAATATATTATTTTCATGATATACTAGTTACTTTTTTAATTAACGTTGTAGCTATGTAAGGACATACCTGAGGGTATAGAGCCACAAAAGCACTCTCTTATGGGATGGACAAAGTGTCAACTATATGATAAAATGGTAAAATTATCATTTGAACAAAATTTAACTCAAAACTTCATTATTTCAGTCACAACTTTTACTCTCATTCATGATCAAATTTCATACGACAGAATCAGAATGGTTTGGCCTTGCAATTCGAAGACTTTACTTGGCGAATGTCAACAAGACGTGGATATAACGAGGTACTCTTCCTATAGTAAGTTGAAAATGTGATAAATATTAATCGCCAATTTGATTTTTTTATATTAATAATATAACATTTTTTTTTCATTTTTTTAGCATTTTTTTTCTTAATTAGGCCAAGTATATGGTGGAGGTCATTACAAAGTATGACCTAGAAATGCGAAACATCAAAACTTTGTTTTGAGTGCTGGGAGAAGGTGCTCGGTCGCTCTCATAAAGGAGTGTGGACAAGGGTCCCACAGCTAATGGCATTCCCCCATCATTACCCTCGTTCACGATCTAAAGTAATTTTTAATTCTTTATTTTGATATAAAAATTTTTGTATTAACTATATCGTAACCATTAAGAATTTAGGGTTATGAGGATGACCATCATGAATAGCTGCGTAACGAGAACGTAGAACTCTGATCATAGCTCATTACTATTCTGGCAAAACTCTAGTCCTTGTAGGCCCATATCAGGCAAAGTTTGTTCATTTCCCCCTTATACACATGTATTGTCACTACTCAGCTTGCCTATATGCTTACGGTCCACGGTGGCACCCTTGGATGACTAAGATTACAACCATTTTTAGGTTCCATGGAGACTTACTTTGGAGCCTTTCCTGGCCTCTACTGCTTTTAGGCATCCTAGACTTTCAAAGTCTTTATGACTTTTTAATGCTTCTTAACATTTACATTGGTACCTTGCTTACCCCTTTAGGACAAAGAGTCTAATTCAAGCTCTTAGGCTCTTCAAGTGTTCTTAGGTTTCAAGGAAACTTTATCTTTTAGTGAACATGAACCCCTTGACTAGAGTTACTACTTCAAGTTACACTTTAACTCTTTACGAGCAACTTAAGTTACTTATGATCCCAACTTGGTTGCTAAATTGCATAAGCTTCTGCCAAAATTTCTTACTAAAACTGAGATTTTGTCACAGTAGAGTATACTTGCTGTGAGCAACCATCCCAATATATGCCCATTTAGTACTTTAATTAGGCTAAATCATTCTGTTGCCTAATCCAAACTCTTAATTTGGCTATAATTGTTCCTCATTTCAAGGATCTTTTCCTAAGATTTACTATGTAAATCCTAGTCACTTGCTTAGCGTTTAGTATTTACTTGAAAGTTAAGAAAAACATTTACTTAGTTCTAATAAAACACTTGAGTTTATTAAACTAAGATAGTAGTTTGGCAAGATTTAAAGAAAACATGAATAAAATATGTGTGGCCGTATAAGAAAACATTTTAATGCTCATGCATGCACAAGTAATATATCATGCCAAACCATGGATGAAAACTACACTCATGGCAACCAAATACTACAACAACACAATACCTAAGTGTTTTGCCTATCAACCTAAGCAAGTAATGTCATAGGTTGATAAGCCTAACCCGAAATAATAATAATACATGCCACAGTTATGCTAAGTGAAAGTCAATATCAGTATACCACCTACTAGCTACTACCACTGTGCTACTAAATATCCATGACCCAAATGGTTGGTAGGCCTACCTTTACTTAGGAGAAAAAAACCCAAGCGAGGAGCGACCGAAGAAGTCCTTACTCGACTAACTTGCTTTACAAGGCAAATAAGTTTGGAGTTAGACTCTAACCATAAGTGCATGCAATATATATGAAAAATGAACAGGTAGTGTATGCAAAATGTACCTATGAGAAACTAACAAACAAGTATAAAATAATCACTATGGATTATTTGGCTCCTGGACAATGTTATCAGCAAATTAACAATAACGGTAAGTATATAAAATACTTATTAAGGCATTCTAAAACAAACAATACATAACAACATTACACATAATGGACCATTTGCAGACATTGCCATGCATGCATAAACCTTGCCCATAAACTGTATAAGCATGCCACAAGCTCTTATGGTGTGGAGTATTATATAATGATCATCATATCATGCCATTTTCGGTACATGACTCCCCATACTTCACACACAAGCAAACAAACCAACAAAAGAAACAAATGAAATATTCATTGGTCGATTTTTGCCCTTAAGCATGCATCATTGCATATGCCCTTAAGCTTGTCAGCTTTTGCTAGCTCAAAAACTCTCTTATTATATATAGCGGGGTTTAACCATATTTTGTGTCAGTCAGAGTGCCCATCGATGTGTCTTGCTCATTTTAGGGCCTTTCAGCCTGGTAGGCGCAAATGCATGCTCACTTATGGCCCAAGTCATTTATTGGGCCTAAGTGTCATTTCGGACTTAAGCCTTTCCCTTGGGCTCCCCCTTGTGGGTAATGCCCAAAGTGCAACCCAAGGTCCTCGGGATGTGCCCATGCAGCTACCCAAGGTGAGAATGGCCATGAGCCAGCGAGTCCATGTGCATGCACACCCTTGGATGCCCCTTAAGCATATAAGGTTATGTGTCCACTTGAGCTGCCCCGTGTGCACCTCAGCAGACTGAACTCACCATGCTCCTAGGCACCCCAAAACAATCATGCACCTAGAACCCCATGTCACACCCGCATACGCCCATACCGAGCCCTTGAACTCAATCACAACATATACACACCTAAACCGAGTCACACCTCTCTTGTGCATCCCAAACCTTGAAGTTTGGCCACATACATCTACCAAGCATTCATGGCTTGGTCCACACACCATTTTATAGCTTATGCACCAAGGACATCACCTACTACCTCAAACTAAGAGCTAAGTTTGGCCTTTTGTGCCACTTGAGCCCTCTTTGGCTTTATTGGTCACCCATGCCCTTTTTGCCCAAACCATTTGCCTTAGATTTCACCAAGCTAAAACATGGATAGAGCTTTTCAAAGAGAGAAGGGCCTTACCCTTGTGTACATCACCACCTTGCAAGCTCAAGTTTTAAGTACCAAGAGTCCTTTCCTAGTCTCCTTAGAGTCCCTTAACTACATAGTAAAATAACGACTTGAACAATCAAAATTTTTGAGCCTAGGGGCAATGTTTTTTACTACATATAAAAAATCCAAAATGACCTTTTCACCTTAGTAGAAAATGTCAAACCAAAACTCCTTTCTAAAGCTCCCCAGTTCTCCTTCTTTTTAACAAGCTTAACCTCAACAACCAAGGGTTTTTATGAGTATAATGTTGTTGTTTAAAAAGGAGGAAACCAAGATCTAGTAAAATTAAGTTTCCCACCTCAATAAATAGCCCAAAATCGTGGCCACCTCTTGAAGAGAAACCAAACTCCTAAGCCCTCATTTGCAACAAACACATTCTTTCCTTGATTTTTCACTTACAAGCTCTTTTTCTCTTATTTTTTCTTTCATTTTTTTGTGAGTTTCTGTATGTTTGAGGGTTTAGCGTGTGATAAATAGGTAGAGCAAGAGAAGAAAGTTTGCTGGTGTGTTTGGGGATGAATAAGGATGGAAAATGGGTGAAAAGGTTAAAGTGGTAGAGGATTAAGGCTTTTACATGGTTAGTAGTGGTTTATGCTTCTTAACCAAGGGAAATGGGTGCTGTTCCACATTTTTGGAAGCTTATTTTCTACCTTAATACTAGATTGCCTCCCTTCCACAAGTGCACAAGTGTTGGATGGGTGAAAGGGTGCTTAAACCCTTGGATAAAAGGATGCCACCTCCATAAAATTCTCAACATGCCTCTAATTAAAACTTTAAATCTTAGGTTTTTTTCCCTCCACTTATAACCATGTATTTTCTTACCCTAGACTGGGGTTGAATCTATTTTCCTAGGTTTTACTCGGTTTTGACCAAGTTTGGCTAACCAAAATTACCAAGATAACCTTTTTAGGTTTACTTATAAGAAAAGTCTCAAACTTGGTCAATTTAACTTCAAACTTCACCAAATTTCACCAAATGGTTTCAAATACCAGTTCTCACCTTCCTAGACCCATTTTGACCATATTTGATCCAAAAATTACCATTTTTCCATTCCTCTCTTCCTTACCAAAAAAAGCCAGTCTTTGGTCAAATTAAGTTCAAATTTCATTGAGATGTTCATTTCCCCTTTAGAAGCTCAATTATAAATCTCTTGATCACATTTTGACCTTTGAATTTCTAAATTACCAAAATGCCCCTAGTTTCCTTTACGGTCAATTTACCTTAGATTTTTAATCCTATGAACTACAAAGACTATTTGACTCATTGGCTTGACTTAAACCTAGCTTGCAAGTATAATCTAATCAATGATCATGTAAATAAATGAAATTAACTACCTAGTAAAATGAGGATTCTCACACTTTGGACTTTGACAATCTCTTTGTTACCACCTTCAGAAAATGGAAAAATTATACCCTAAAGATTTAAACTTATATGCTTTAATTTCCACTATAGTGTATGAATTGCGAAGTCTAAAGTATTCAATATACATTCCCTTAACTGGAACAAACAATGATAGTTTGTGATGGCCAAAGGGCTATTACCCTTTGGAAAGCCGAGCTTTGGTGAAACATCACCCTCGGTAAGGGTGAGCATCGCCCTCAAGAAATACGAGCGCCAACCTCGGTAAGATAAGGTCTGACCTCCTGACCCCTGGACCTCAGTGATCCACCATCACCTTCGGGGTGTGATAGCATTAACTTCAGGAGCATGGTGTTCCACCACCCTTGGTAAGATCACCTGACCAGCTTCGGGAAAGGTGACTCACCATCCTCGAAAGAGGAGAACATCCTCCGAAAGGAGTCCCCCGTGCCGAGGGGAATCGCGAATAACCGGAGGAACCTCGGCAAGAAGCTCTCCCATCCCAAAGAGGTCTCTTTCATTGAGGGGGTCTTAAGGATACGACAAAAATGGTTAAGGAGCCTCTGACATGTCCTGGCACGTAGACCTCCCGCGGCCCTAACTCCTGACCAAGATGGCCTGTGGCCGCCTAAAGGTCCTCATTTCTGAAGGTACGGACTGCATCCAACCGAACACATGTCATGATCTGAGCAGGCTATGTCGAGTAGGGTTTTCTTGACACTTCCCTATAAATACTTGGGAAACGACCTTGGTAAGGGGGGGAACACTACTCGCGACCCATTACTGTCCATCTAGCTAAATACTGACTTGGACGTTGGAGGCTCTTCCCCAGAAAAATACTCCGGGGATCTCCTAACCCCCATTCTTTGAATCATTCAGGCAGCCACCCGCTCCGGAAGCCCCTTTTGCAGATACCTTCTTCGCCAAAAATCGCTGTCGCAGGCCACCATGTCGTACAACAAGGATGCCGACGGGCATCAATTGGCGCCATCTGTGGTAACCCATTCTCAGGTGACCATTGTTGAGACTCGACGTTCTAAGGAAAAGGGACTCCTGAGGTCCCCGTCCGCGCCGAAAGCTCAACCGGCGATCGACCGACCCTCTGCAGGGACTTCTTTGCCTGAGGGCGAACATCCTCTAACCATCACTATGAGCTTTCTGCATGATTTTCAGTTCCCTGTTGTCCCTAAAATGATGCAGCAACTGGATTTTCGTGGTGGTCGCAACAGCCTTTGGCGCGAAGGGCACCCTCTCCAATGCCCCGTTGAGAGAAAAGCCCAAGATCAACTCATCGGAGTTTGGGAAGTGGAGACATCCGCGATGAATCCTTGACGGAGAACATGCCTGCTAGAGTCCGACGTACTGGAGAAATGGCGTCAAAAGGGGCTAGGACTTCCCACAGACGAAGCTCTTCACTGGAGGAAAGATCACAATCTCCCCACCGCCAAAGTTACTCCCCAAACAGGCAGCATCATTCTCCGTTGCCAGAGGCCTCTAGGCAACGAGAAGAGCCCAAGACCACCATCCTCATGGAAAAAATCCTAAAGAGGCTGGAAAAAGTAGAGAGGCTGATCGCCCAAAAGCTAGTATGGTCTAGGTTATCTGAAACCTTCACTGGAAAAAGAGCCACCCTTCGTCCGGACAGTAGTAGAAGTGCCAATGCCAAGCGACTTTTGAGCCCCCAGCTTGGAAACCTATGATGGATGTAGTGACCCTCAGGCCCACCTAACCAAGTACAGACACAGCATGGTGTTACACGACACCGATGATGTCACCCTTCGTAAATGTTTTGAGGTCACCCTCTCTGGTCCGGTGACTGTGCGGTATAACTCGCTCGCCCCTAGGACAATAATGAGTTTCCAAGAGCTGTCTACATCATTCACATAACAGTTCATCGGCAGCAAGCCGACAGCAAAGATGCCTGTCCAAATGTTTGACATAGCATAGAGAAATGGGGAAACCATTCGCGACTATGTCGAAAGATTTAACCAAGAGGCCCTGAGCGTGCCAGACTTCCATCTTGAAATACGCATCCTCACCATGATACGGGGACTTCAACGTGACTCAAAACTTTTTTATGAGTTCTCGAGAGGCCCTCCGGACACCCTTGGCGAGTTCTACCGTAGAACCGAATAGCACATGACAGCTGAAGAGCTGAGAATAGGAGGATCAAAGCCTAACCATCTTCATCCTGAAGGCGAAAGCCATCAACCCTGGTACCTAGCCGAGGCCGGGGGGAAAAACTCGGAAGTAGAAGGGGAAAAGACCCATGTCATATACTCCCCTGAACACCTCTCGAACAAACATACTGATGGCCATGGAAAGGCAGGGAAACCCAATCCAGCGTCCGGAGGCCATGCTTCTGAAAGTAAGAAAAATATGAAAAAGTTTTGCCAATTCCATCGGGATCATGGGCATTACACTGAGGATTGCTTCCAGTTGAGGAAGTACATCAAGTCTCTAATAAAGCAGGGCCAACTTTGACGCTATCTGCAGATGCCCTCCCCAAAGGGAATGAGGGAAGAGGAAAGGAAACGAGATGACGAGGAATATGATTCCGATAGGCACCAGAACCGAAGTCCTAAAAAACATTCACCACTGCCGGCTGTAGTAATACGGACAATCACCACTAGACTACCTTCGGCAGAAAGAAAAAGAAAGGCTAGGGAAATCTCAGGGATGGAATTTGGTAACCCATCAAAAAACCTTGTTCGGAAAAATGGGTCTACCATAGTATTCCCTCATGACGACCCACTTCTAATCATGGCAAGGATAGGGAGTTGGGATGTGAAAAGAGTACTCCTCGACGATGGTTCCAACACTGACATCTTATTCTCTCATCTCCTACCGAATTTGGGTATCCCAAAAGGCGATCTCAAGCCTGTTACCTCCCCTACCTTTGGTGTAGGTCCGTCTGAACTCCTTGTCCTCGGATGGATTAACCTCCCTCTAATGCTAAGGGGAACTTCACCACAGAACAATGATGAGCTATTTGCTTTCACATTGACAAGGTTCATCGTCATAGATGTCCCTTCGTCATATAATGCCATCCATGGAAGACAGACATAAGGAAACCTCCACATTCACTCAGACGTGAAATACTTGACTGTCACCTTCGCCACAAAGGATGGAGATGCTGAGATCTTCATTGACCAATGAGAAGTGAGAAAGGTCTTTGTAAAAGCAAGAAAGGTCCCAGTGAAGAGCTACGTACAGACTTCGGAAGCAAAGGCCGTACTCACAAGAGAGGAAAAGGGAGAAGAAACAGAAGACCTCGAGAAAATATAAACAGAAGAGGTAGAACTTGTGCCAGGCTGAAATACCTGAATAGGGAAAAAACTGGCCAAAGGTGACAAGGAAAAGCTTGTATCTTTCCTGTTAATGAACAAAGATCTGTTCGCCTACTCGCCAAAAGACATGCCGGGGGTAGACCCTCGCATAATCAAACATAGCCTTAAAGTACGCCCAGAGGCAAAGCATGTCCGAAAAAAAAAAGGAGGCCTCTCGAGCATAAAAACAACTTCATAAAAACTGAAGTCCGTCACCTAGTGGAAGCAGGTGTAATCAGGGAAGTCAAATACCCCGAATGGCTTAGTAACATGGTTATCGCCACAAAAGAAGGGAGTGATAAAGTCCAAATGTGCATCGACTTCAGAAACGTGAACGATGCTTTCCCTAAAGATTCATATCCTCTATCGCCAATAGATCAGTTAGTAGATTCAACCACCGAGTATGGCCTCCTTAGTTTCCTTGACGCCTTCAGTGGGTATCATCAAATTAGGATGGACCTCGAAGATGAGGAAAAGACCGCTTTCATCATCGAAATTGGTACATATTGCTACATTAGAATGCCCTTTCAGGCTTAAGAATGCAGGAGCCACGTACCAGAGGTTGATGAACAGGGTCTTCAATTCCCAAATTGGGAGAAACATGGAAGTCTACGTCGATGATATGATAGTTAAGAGCAAGCTACCTAGTAGTCATAACACAGACTTAGAGGAAACATTTCACCAATTAAGGACCTTCAGAATCTGTCTCAACCCTGAAAAATGCGTGTTCAGGGTAAATGCGGGTAAGTTCCTTGGATTCATGGTGTCGGAAAGAGGTATCGACAGCAATCCAGAAAAAGTCAAGGCCCTATTAGGGTTCCGAACTCCCATGATGACTAAGGATGTGCAAAGACTCATAGGGAGAATCACGTCCCTCAGCAGATTCATCTCCAGATATGGGGATCGCTGCCGACCGTTCTTCAAGGTCCTCACTAAGGAAGCAAAAAAAAGCGGCTATCTTCGAACCAAGGTGCATCCTTGGAATGAAGACTGCCAAAAAGCCTGGGAAGAGCTCAAAGTCTACCTAACTCGTCTGTCGACGCTTTGGCAGCCACAGGAAGGAGAGCCCCTCGTACTATACCTTACCGTCACTGAAAAGGCGGTAAGCTCAGTCCTTGTAAAGGAAGAAAGGGCAAAGCTGTTGGGTTTCAGGAGCAAAATAGCGCAGTGGAATTTAACCAAAATCCTCTAAGATCCCAGTGAAATGGGGTAAACCGGGTGTTCGAAAATTTTCATACCTAATTTTCGGTTGAGATATCTCTCTCAACTGTAGAGTTAAATCACAAAACTTGAACAGTTGACGTGTTCAAGCTCTCTATGGTATCCACACGAGTCTCTCGGGATCACCATGCTTCGACCGCGTCCCGGCAGATGCGTTTCTCTTGCGCTCACAGTGCTAGCTTGCGTCTTCCAAGGAATTACAAAAGAAGAGTGCGGTTATCCTTTCGGGAGGCTAAGGCAAGGAGACCTACGAATTTCTCACTAAAAGTTGTATTTATAGTGAAACTCAACTTCCAGGCCTAATGGGTTTCAAAGCCCTAATCCAGTTAGGCTTTAATTTTGGGCTTAATAATGGCTCAACTGTTGGGCGCATTATTAATACGAAATTATTGTGAAACGAAAACCCAAATTACTAGCCCATGCACTCTAATGATCCAAATAGCTCTATGTGTACGACCCAATAGGCTCTTACAATGTTGGCAAATGATCATAAATCACATTTATGATCATAAGCAATGAGTGGTGTCTAGCAACACATCATTGCTACCTAAGTGACAAGATTGTTGATGATTCGACTAAACCTTTATGATCATCATCGATATATGCCATTGTCCCTTTGTCCAAGATATCAACACTAAGCACGAGACATGGAATGTGTCACTCTCGTATAGCCCAATCTTTGGTTTCTTGATTACCGAGTAGACCTACTTAAACAGATAACATTGATATCATATATCAACCCATCCGAGCATGGCCATGCATTTTTCTAAGTCTTACTCTATCAAGGGGCCCGAAGATATCACTCTCGTTACATAGGAGGGACAAATCCCATCTTGATCATACAAATCCCTCCGCATGATATGTGACATACCCAATGACCACCTTCAACTTCACTCAGTTACGAGCAACAAAGGAAAGTATCAAAGTATGAGACTCACATGTAGGGAACCTTGATGATCTTAGGTCGAAGGACTACATATACCATGATCACTATGAGAATCACTTATGACACTCATATAACGATCCATGTAGTGTTCTCATGGTGGGTCGGTCCAGTACACAAGTTCTCCAACTTGTACCCATATGTAGACTACATATCTCATATTAGTCTCCACATATGCTAGTCATTATGTACTATTGCAACCTGCCCCACAATAATACTAGACTAGGGACGTTTAAGAATATCGTTATTCTAAGGTTACAATTATGTTTGTTAAGTTACGCAGAAACAAAACAACAAACATAATTGTTGGATTAATGCCTTAATAAAATATCATGACTCAATGTGCAAAAATACAATCATCTCATGAATGGCCTTTTGGGCACAACACTAACAATCTCCCACTTGCACTAAAAGCCAATCATTCATGTATCTAATATCGATGGACCTAGAATGGCTATCATGCTTCTGCTGCGTAAGGGGCTTTGTCAGTGGATCAGCAATGTTGCTGTCTGTCGAAGTCCTGCATATCCTTACATCACCCCTCTCGATGATCTCCCTGATGAGATGATAGCGTCGGAGTATGTGTTTGGATCGCTGGTGAGATCGAGGTTCCTTAGCCTGTGCGATTGCTCCATTGTTGTCACAATAGAGCTCTATCGGGTCGGCAATGCTTGGAACCACTCCAAGTTCAGTGATGAACTTCTTGATCCAAACTGCCTCCTTCGCAGCATCAGAGGCGGCAATGTACTCAGATTCTGTTGTAGAGTCAGCTACTGTCTCTTGCTTTGAACTCTTCCAGCTCACAGCACCACCACCAATACAAAACACATAACCAGATTGCGATCTAAAATCATCCTTATCGGATTGGAAGCTTGCATCGGTGTAACCCCTTACAACGAGCTCATCTTCACCTCCAAAGACCAAGAATGCATCCTTAGTCCTTCGTAAGTACTTAAGGATGTTCTTAACAGCTGTCCAGTGACTCTCACCGGGGTTCGATTGGTACCTACTCATCATGCTTAAGGCATATGAGACATCAGGACGAGTACATATCATGGCATACATGATAGATCCAATTGCTGAAGCATATGGAATCTTACTCATGCGCTCTCTCTCCTTGGGTGTACTCGGACACTGAGATCTAGAAAGAGTTATACCATGTGACATGGGCAAGAATCCTTTCTTGGAATCTTGCATGCTAAACCTCTTTAGCACCTTGTCAATGTATGTACTTTGACTTAGGCCAAGAAGCTTTCTAGATCTATCTCTATAGATCCTGATGCCTAACACATAGGCTGCTTCACCCAAGTCCTTCATAGAGAAACATTTCCCTAGCCAAGTCTTCACAGACTGTAGCTCAGGAATGTCATTCCCGATGAGTAGTATGTCATCTACATACAACACCAAGAAGACAATAGCGCTCCCACTAACCTTCTTGTAGACACAAGGTTCATCTTCATTTTTGATAAAACCAAACTCTTTGATTGCTTCATCAAAATGAAGATTCCAACTTCGAGAAGCTTGCTTCAGTCCATAAATGGACCTTTGCAACTTGCACACTTTATTGGCATTCTCAGGAGTGACAAAACCCTCAGGTTGTGTCATGTACACATCCTTAAGTAGCTTTCCATTTAGGAATGCAGTTTTGACATCCATTTGCCATATCTCATAATCATAGTGTGCAGCAATAGCAAACAAAATTCGGATGGATTTAAGCATAGCAACTGGTGAAAAAGTTTCATCATAGTCAATACCATGAATTTGCTTGAAACCTTTTGCAACCAATCGTCCCTTAAAGGTAATCACATTACCATCCATGTCAGTTTTCTTCTTGAAAACCCATTTGCACCCTATGGGTTTTACCCCTTCAGGTGGGTCAACCAAAGTCCATACTTGGTTTTCATACATGGATTCCATCTCGGATTTCATGGCCACTAGCCACTTCTCAGAGTCAGGCCCCGACATAGCTTGTTGGTAGGTTGTGGGCTCATCCTGATCCATGAGCATCACATCACCAGTGTGAGTCATGAGAAATCCATATCTCTCAGGCTCACGCCGAATCCTACCAGACCTACGTGGGCTCTGTGCTACAGGAACAGACTCTTGAACCACAACATCTTGTGGTGTCTGTTCAGGTTCCATTTCAGGTTCGATGTCTCCTTGTTGTTCTTGAATTTCTTCAAGTTCTACTTTCCTCCCACTAGTTTCTTTAGAGATAAACTCTTTCTCTAAAAAGACACCAGTTCGAGCAACAAACACTTTTTGCTCAGAAGGATTGTAGAAATAGTAACCCTTTGTTTCTTTGGGATACCCAACAAAAAGGCATTTTTGAGATTTGGGCCCTAGTTTGTCAGAGGATTGACATTTCACATAAGCGTCACAGCCCCAAATCTTCATAAAAGACAAATTGGGATGCCTCCCACTCCATATCTCATATGGTGTCTTTTGAACCGATTTAGATGGAACTCGGTTTAGTGTAAAAGCGGCTGTCTCTAGAGCATGTCCCCAAAAGGAGTTTGGAAGGTCAGCTTGACTCATCATGGAGCGAACCATGTCTAACAGAGTTCGATTTCTCCTTTCAGATACACCATTCCATTGAGGTGTACCTGGTGGAGTGAGTTGTGATACTATACCACACTCCTTCAGATAGTCAAGGAATTCTCGATCCAAGTACTCTCCACCTCGATCTGATCGAAGCACTTTGATACTCTTCCCGAGTTGATTCTCTACTTCATTCTTGAATTCTTTGAACTTTTCAAAGGATTCTGACTTGTGTCTCATAAGATACACATAGCCATATCTGCTGAAGTCATCAGTGAAAGTAATGAAGTATTGGAAACCTCCTCTAGCTTGTGTAGACATAGGGCCACATACATCACTATGTATGAGTCCTAGTAAGTCATTAGCCCTTTCACTTTGCCCTGTGAATGGGGCTTTGGTCATCTTGCCCAACAAACATGACTCACATGTCTCATATGATTCAAAATCAAATGAGTCCAAGAGTCCATCCTTATGGAGCTTGGATATGCGGGTCTCATTTATATGGCCCAAGCGACAGTGCCAGAGATAGGTCGGGTTTGAATCATTTAATCTGACCTTCTTGGTATTCACATTATAGATTGGATCTTCGAGGTCTAGAACATACAACCCATTGCTAAGTTGAGCACTACCATAAAAGATTTCATTCAAATAAATAGAACAACATTTGTCCTTTATTATAAATGAAAAACCTTTCTTGTCCAAACAAGAAACAGAAATCAAATTTCTACTAATAGTAGGCACAAAGTAGCAGTTGTCTAATTCTAAAACTAATCCACTAGGTAAAGTGAGAACATAAGTCCCTACGGCTAAGGCAGCAACCCTTGCTCCATTTCCAACACGTAGGTCCACTTCACCTCAGGCCAATCTTCTACTTCTACTTAGATCCTGCACATTTGCACAAATGTGAGATCCACATCCAGTATCCAATACCCAAGATGAGGAAGTAGAAAAGTTAGCCTCTATAACAAAAATACCTGAAGTGGAAGTCTTACTTCCCTTTTCCTTAGCAAGTTCTTCAAGATAGAGCTTGCAATTGCGCTTCCAGTGTCCAGGTTGCTTACAATGGAAGCACTCCCCTTCCTTTGCCACACCACCCTTTGGTTTCAGTGCAGCTGAAGAAGAATTAGCATTGGACTTTCCATTAGCTTTATCCTTCTTCTTGTTGGCTTTTCCCTTTCCCTTGCCCTTTTGAACCATCAAAATGGGCTTAGCCTTCTTAAGGTTTTGCTCAGCAGTTCTCAACATGTTGAGCAATTCAGGGAGGGACTTGTCAAGGTCGTTCATGTTATAGTTCATGACGAACTGACTGTAGCTTTCAGGCAACGATTGCAAGACTACATCAATAGCCAACTCTTTCTGAAGAGCAAATCCCAAATTCTCAAGATTCTCAATGTACCCAATCATCTTGAGCACATGAGGACCCACGGGACTTCCCTCAGACATCTTGCACTGAAACAATGCCTTAGAGGTCTCAAACCTCTCATGCCTAGCTTGCTCTTGGAAAAGCATTTTGAGATGTTCGATCATATCGAACGCCCCCATGTTCTCATGTTGCTTCTGAAGCTCAGATTCCATGGTAATAAGCATGAGGCATGCAACATCCAAAGCATCATCAGAATGCCTCTTGTGAGCATCCCTTTCAGCTCTTGGAGCAGTGGCAGCAGGCTCATTCGGAATGGGCTGCTCTAGGACATAAGCCTTTCTCTCTTGCTTGAGGACTATCCTCAAGTTTCGGTACCATTTGAGAAAGTTGGTCCCATTCAGTTTTTCCTTCTCAAGGATCGATCGCAATGAAAGTGTCGATGTGTTTTGTGCCATGGTTATCTACAACAGTAAATATGCAGTGTAAGAGTCATGTATTTTAATTCATTTAATAAGGACTTTTATTAAACGATACTCCCACTATTTTCCTCAAAATAATAACCCTCGATATTATTTCGGAACACCTCGGCGCTAAGGTATTCTAGTGGGCCAAGATCCATATTTGACCACAACCTGAGTCAGCTTTGGCTTTTCTCTCAAGTTACAGCTATTTAGGTAGGCAACTCCTTGCCAATTGCATCCCATGCAACTCTTGGATAGTTGGGTGAACAACACTTGTCCAAGCTCATCTCATGAACTTAAGCCCAACTCTATGCCTCTAAGTCCCTAATCCTATTAGGATGACTTAGTTAAGTCGAACCCAAAGTTAGCAGTTTGGATATCACTATTATCCCATCGCGCCTTACCAAGATGAACATAGGTGCTTTGCTTTGGCAAACCCACCTAATGTTGATCAAAGTCTTGACGAGTGCCAACATTTGGAAGGCATCACATTTAATGACTTAATATTTGTTTGAGGGATTTTTTTCTTTTGATCTCACCAATTTGTTATCTCCGGTTGTCTTATACATGCATCACATACAAATATAAAACATGCATCTCATGCTTACAAGAAAATAAACGTGACATGGTTATAGCCCAAACTATGCGATATTCTCAAGCCAATGAGAATATCATAAAAGCCTAAGAAAAGAAAAGGGTCTTCACAAGCTCCTTCTCTTCCTTTCTTGGTTGCCCTTTTGTTGTCACCTCCTTGGACATACCACCTTGGATGATCCTTGGACATAATGTACATAATTACATTACATCAATAATAGAAACCTCGAGTTACATTCGAGGGGAGTAAGGTGAGAAGAGAATGTACAATGAGAGTAACAAGAGAAGGCACGACTCGCAGGCCGTATTTACAAGTACAACCAATCAAGGGCTATAACCATGCACCATGCTTCAAACACCAATCAGCATATCATGTCAAATCTCATTCAACAAAAATGCATGCCAATTGACGCGCGTTGATTAACCAGTTTTTATTTATGTGGCACTTCGCATACGGCGGTCCCGCTGGCCGGTCAGCGGGCGGTGGTTCCGCTGACCGGTCAGCGGACGGGGTCAAGGGGAGCCGCCCTTGCGGGGGGTTGCGAGGGGGGCAGCGCCCCCCGGCGCAAAAAATTGTCTTACAATTGCTTAGCCCGAGATCTTCTATTTCGAGCAAGTAGGCACCCGAGACTCCTCCATTCGAGCCACCAAAAATACCTTACTTTCGGTGCCCGAACAGGCCGAATCCGAACCAAGCTAGGGTTTTTGCAACTATTGCAAGAATCCTAATCCATATAGGTATCTCATACCTATCAATTTTGGGTTAATCTCATTAACCAATTAGTGTCGTTTCTTCATATATGTCATATGTTCATTACGAGTTCCGGTTTCATGCATCATGAATCAATCTAATTAATCATGGCCGAAAAGCAACCGAACACATAACATCATGCGATTCAACATTCAATCCTGATTTAGGGTTTCACCAGTAGCTCTGATACCACTGTTGGGTTTCGGGAGCCAAACAGCGCAGCGGAATTTAACTGAAACCCTCCAGGATCCAAGTGAAACGGGGTAAACCGGGTGTTCAAAAATTTTCATACCTAATTTTCGGTTGAGATCTCTCACTCAACTATAGAGTCGAATCACAAAACCTGAACAGTTGACGTGTTCAAGCTCTCTATGGTATCCACACGAGCCTCTCGGGATCACCACGCTTCCACCACGTCCCGGCAGATGCGTTTCTCTTGCGCTCGCAGTGCTAGCTTGCGTCCTCCAAGGAATTGCAAGAGAAGAGTGCGGCTGTCCTTTTGGGAGGCTAGGGCAAGGAGACCTATGAATTTCTCACTAGAAGTTGTATTTATAGTGAGACTCAACTTCCAGGCCTAATGGGTTTCAAAGCCCTAATCCAATTAGGCTTTAATTTTGGGCTTAATAATGGCTCAACTATTGGGCCCATTATTAATATGAAATTATTGTGAAACCAAAACCCAAATTATTAGCCCATGCACTCTAATGATCCAAATAGCTCTATGTGTGCGACCCAATAGGCTCTTACCACGTTGGCAATGATCATAAATCACATTTATGATCATAAGCAATGAGCGGTGTCTAGCAACACATCATTGCTACCCAAGTGACAAGATTGTCGATGATTCGACTAAACCTTTATGATCATCACCGATATATGCCACTGTCCCTTTGTCCAAGATATCAAGACTAAGCACGAGACATGGAATGTGTCACTCTCGTATAGCCCAATCTTTGGTTTCTTGATTACCGAGTAGACCAACTTAAACTGATGACATTGATATCGTATATCAACTCATCCGAGCATGGCCATGCATTTTTCTAAGTCTTACTCTATCAAGGGGCCCGAAGATATCACTCCCGTTACATAGGAGGGACAAATCCCATCTTGATCATACAAATCCCTCCGCATGATATGTGACATACCCAATGACCTCCTTCAAGTTCACTCAGTTACGAGCAACAAAGGAAAGTATCAAAGTATGTGACTCACATGTAGGGAACCTTGATGATCTTAGGTCAAAGGACTACATATACCATGATCACTATGAGAATCACTTATGACACTCATATAACGATCCATGTAGTGTTCTCATGGTGGGTCGGTCCAGTACACAAGTTCTCCAACTTGTATCCATATGTAGACTACATATCTCATATTTGTCTCCACATATGCTAGTCGTTATGTATTATTGCAACCCGCTCCACAATAATACTAGACTAGGGACCTTTGAGAATATCATTATTCTAGGGTTATAATTATGTTTGTTAAGTTACGCAGAAAAAAAACAACAAACATAATTGCTGGATTAATGCCTTAATAAAATATCATGACTCAATGTGCAAAAATACAATCGTCTCGTGATTGGCCTTTTGGGCACAACAATAACAAAAGCCATGGCCAGTATACTAATTGAGCAAGTCCTTGCATAGTGCCGAAGTCAGGTACCCCTTGTTACAAAAGGCTATTTGTGCCCTAGTGCTTCCAAGCAGAAGCCTGCGTCCTTATTTCCAAGGTCACCCCGTTATCATAAGAAGCAACCTGCCCCTACGGGATATCATGAAGAGTGTAGATCACTTGGGAAGGCTTTCAAAATGGTGCATCGAGCTCGGCGAGTATGATATCACCTATCAGCCAAGGAAGACAATAAAAGCTCAAGCATTAGCAGTTTCATTGTTGAGGTACCCATGGTCGAAGAAAGTCAACCCAACCTCAGGAATAATGAACCTGAGTGGACTCTATTTGTCAACGGAGCCTCCGGCTCCGAACATCAAGGAGTTGGAGTAGTTCTTCGTGGTCCCAAAGGCATGGAAGCTATGAAAGCCATCAAATTTGGGTTTAACGTCACCAACAATATGGCATAATATGAAGCCCTTATAGTAGGTTTACGACTTACTAGAAGAATTGGTGTGAGAAACCTAAAAGCCCACAACGATTCTCAGCTAGTGGTCCGACAGATGGCAGGGGACTATAATGCGAAGGACCCAACTTTGGCAAAGTATCACAAGCTTGTATCAAAGCTCATCCGAGAGTTCGACGCAGTGCACATCGAGAACGTGCGTCGCCAAGACAATGCTGAAGCAGATACTCTGGCCAAGTAAAAAAAGTCCACCAAAGTACTAAGCCATCCGAGCATAGCAATAATAAGCGTAACAGCCTCGAAAAGTGGATGGAAAAATCCCATAAAAAAGGATCTCATAACCTCGGAGCTTCCCGAAGACCCTCGCAAAGTAGCAAAAGTGCAAAAAAATTTCAGACGATATTTCCTAATTTGAGAAGAGTTATATCGACAGGGGCACGTGAATCCCTTGCAAAGGTGTGTCAGCGAAGAGGACGTGGAGACGGTCTTCAAAGAAGTCCACGAGGGGGCTTGTGGTTCCCACATAGGAACTAACACCCTAGTAGGAGTACTACTTCGCCAGGGGTACTTCTGGCCCACCCTAAGAAAGGACGTGAGATAGTTTGTTCGAAGATGTGACAATTGCCAAAGACACCCAAACATCTAGAGGTTGCCTTTGGAAATGATAACTTTGGCTAACTACCATTGTCCCTTTGCAGTATGGGGTATTGATCTTATTGGGCCTCTCCCAATAGCACTCGGAGGAGTGAAATTCTATATAGTCGTAGTAGATTACTTCACCAAATGGATAGAAGCAGAGCCCCTGACAACCATTTCCATGAAGGACATACAAAAATTCATCTGGAAGAACATCGTGTGTAGGTTCGAGATACCGAGGGTGATAGTCACCGAAAATGGTTCCCAGTTTGTTGACATGGGATTCCAAGAGTTTACTGCCGACCTCGGGATAAAAATGTACTTTGCCCCAGTAGCTTACCCCTAGAGCAACGGACAAGTAGAGGTGTCTAACAGAACCATCAAGGATGGTTTGAAAAAGAGATTAACGGAAGCAAAAGGAAAATGGCCAGGAAAACTTCCTAACGTGTTATGGAGCTATTGGACGACACCTCGAAGAGCCACAGGTGAGACACCTTGCTCGCTCGTCTTCAAAACAGAGGCCATTATTCCAATCGAGGTAGTCCAACCCTCGGTTAGGATACAAGTGTTTGACAAAGAAGGGAATGACCTCAGGTTGAGAACTAAGCTCGACCTAATTGACGAACATAGAGAAGTGGCAGAGCTTAGAAGAAAAGCTTTTCAGCAAAGGGTAGCCATAGAAGCGAACTTGCATGTCAAGCGAAAAGGAATCAGGAAGGGAGTCCTTGTTCTCTGAAAGGCCAAGTTTGAACCTCGAAGATCATCTCACGGAGTACTTAAGGCAAACTGGGAAGGGCCTTATTTGGTCCTTGATGAAGTTCGGACAGGAGTCTATAAGCTCGGTGATATTGAAGGCAGAGAATTGAAAAACACATGGCATTCAGATGCTTTGAAGAAATTCTACACTTAGAAATTTTTCCAGGAAATTGTACACTTAGAAAAATTTCTAAGTACAAAAAAAGCTTTCTGGGAAAAATAGCCCCATCTAAGAAATCTAGCCAAACAAGGTGTGAGTGTTCACTTGCGAAAGTCATACATTTTCTCCGAAGGCACGTCAACCGAACACAGCTGATAAAAACTAGGCAAAGCTTTGCCAGAACTGGTGTTGCGTCGAACATGGTTGATAAAAGGCACGGAAAGTATCTTCCCGAGGGTCTTAGACCGAAAGTGGTCAAATTAAATCTCAGAACCGGAGAATACTTAAAGAGAAACTTGTCTTGAGACTTAGCCAAAATTTTGGAGGAAAGAAAGAATTTTATTAAGGAGCCTTATTACAAGAAAGAGATTACAATAAGAAGGTTACAAAGAAAAAGGAAAAGTAAAACCCTAGACACCTAAGGTTCCCCGCCATCATGAGATGCTCTATCCCCGCCATCCTTTGTTGTGACCTTCGGCGCCGAAGGAATGGCGAATGGCAGGTTGAGGTGATTTATCTTGGACCAGGCCCAGCGAGGCCCCTTGGAGATGTCCAAGGCAGCGAGGAAGGACAGGTCGAGGTCGGGGTGCCTTGTCAAAACTTGATGTCGAGCCAAACAAAAGCCGTCCTGGAAAGCAACCTTGGTTGCTTGGTCAGCCTTGTCTTTCTCGATGGACAAGGCATCCAACTTGTTCTCCAACCTGGCGACCTCCTCCTCAAGCTTCTTCATCTTCTTCTTCTTCTTTGTCTCCTTCTTTAATGCCTTAACGTCGGCTTGAAGATCAGCATTATCAGCGAGGGCCTTCATCAGGAGAGCAGAGTCCTCATCATTTCCCCTCTGGTAGGCCTCATTGGCCAAAGTTAGCTCGACTACCTTCGCACCGAGGTCGAACATCTTCTGGGAGAAATCCTTTAAGAGTTCCTCTTGACCCTTCAAGAACTCCTCCCGAAGCTTCGCAACCCCTCATTGGCTATTTTGCTCAACTCAGCATTCTTAATGACCGAGTTGGCGCAAAAATACCTTGGCCTTCTCTAGATGATCTCCGGCCCAAGATCGGACGGAAGACTGTTTCACTGCCCAAGCTCTGAAATATCCGCTGTACACCAAGAGCTGCAAAAAAGAAGGACATTTGGTGAAGTTTTACAAAAGAAAACTAAACAAAAATTTAGAGAAAAGATGGAGGGCCTAAAGAATACCTGGGCAGTGTGTTGGGACATCCTCGCAGCAAGGACCTCCTCGTTCAGGCACTTATCCGACAAGGACTTGAAAGTGGCTTTGGTGAGCACGCCCCTCGCCATTTGGGGAGCCATTTGCTGGCTGTCTTTAGAGAACAAATTCATGTCCTCCGTGAAAGACCAGAAAGGCTCCTTCGAAACCTTATCCTTTGGGATATGGGAGTCCTGAAGGGCCCGCTTTCGGGCATGCTCCACCATCCATGCTGAGGGTGCCAGTTCTTCTTCAAAGTCATGCCTCAGTTCCATCAGTACATTGTCCTTAGCCATATGTCTAAAAGATGGAGAATGCTAAAAATGTTTGAATTTATAAAGAAATGGCTAAGGGGCAAACCTGGCGGGACCTTGGCAATGTCGTCGTCTGAATCGTGGACTTCCTCCACTTTAGCAAGGACATGTTTGTCCCTGTTTCATCTTCGCTCCTTGAGCTCCTCGGCAGTAGGGCCTCCTGCCAAAGTGCCCAAGATATCTGCCAAAGTGACGGGACTCCGGGGAGTAGAGCTAATGGCCAGCTCTGATGGTGGGTCGGCGTGGACCAGAGGCTGGTCCCCAACCTCTTCAACATCTTCCGGAGGGGGGGGGGAAGAGGGTCCTTCTTCACTTTTTTAGCCGAGGATGGCCCCTCTCCAACTGCCTTCCTCCTTTTCAGGGCAGCCTTTTTCTTTTGTTCCCCCTTCTTGGTTTGGCCGAAGAAGAGGGACTTGTAGAAGGCGGCTGACTGGTCACCCATATCTGTAAAAGGAAAAAACTATCAGTGTAAGTCCAAAAGGATACTTAGGCCAAAAATTTTGGAAAGCAACTTACTTTCAACAAGGGCTTCATAAGTGAGCTCCTTCCGAATAAGCATCACCAACTAAGACTTCTTTCCATCGATGGCAGGGGCTGGCATGCCGACATCAATTTTGTGCTCCTTGAGCACCCCTAGCTCCCGTCATTCACACTTAGGCAGCTTTGCACCACATCACTTACATAGCCAAAACATTACTCAAATGTTCTCATACTTGTCTCATTTTACATACACTACATGTACATGCATACATTCACTACAATATGGTCTTAACTCAGCTAAATACGCACCCTAGATTACAGGAGGTCCTGAGACACAATGGACTCCAAAAACAGGATGCTGGACAGCTGCTTCACAACACAATAAGTACCACCATTAAAAATACCAAATGTGCTCCTAAAATCACCAAACTTTCCAGATCATAACTAGACGTATGGGAGTTAATGTACCTGAAATTTCAGATCAAAAATCAAACCAAAAACGTTAGTTTGAAGGTGATCTTTCTGCTGGACCTGAAATGACAGAATTGAGGGGAGTAAGTTTCATTGAGAAACTTAGTAAGGGTAGCACTTGGATTGAATAGGCAATGTAACCATCATTAAAACATGAATCCAAAGACACTAAAACAAAAAAACCACAATCCATATATACAAGATATAGCAACCAAATGCAGCGGCCAAACACAAACAACAAACACATGAAATGTGGCAGCAGCATATACCATAGGTTAGTCCATAAAACATGTAATAAACTTAACCAAATCACTATGGCAGCCCTCCTAAAGCTAATGCTTGGCCATAGGAGGATTTTAAAACTAGTTAGTACTAACTTTGGGCTCTATAAACCCTCATTTTACTGCCATCTTTGTGCACTTGACAATAGGTCACAAAACCTTCAATAAGTGCACTCCCCTCAATGAGCTTGGTTCATCAAGCTCATGGCTCTCTTCCAAGCTTAGCCATAGCTCCATGGATGTTTGAAAATACAGAAAACAACCCATGAGAGCAAGAGAACCCTTACCTTGATGGGTATGCTGAAATTGGAGCTTGATCCTAGGTGCACTCAAGCAATAGCACCAAATAGCTTCCAATTGTGCTTCCTTGACTTCAATTGCAAGTAGTTTTGAGTTTGAAGGTATGGTGGCTATGGAGGAAGTGTGGAGGAGAGGGCTGGCTTTCTTTTTGCTGGTGGAGGCCGAAATTTAGAGAAGCAAAGGTGGTCTTGACTACTTAAATAGTCAAAAGTACACTAAACACACTTAAGTAGTCTTAACCTTGTCTTATGTCATTTTCCTTGCTACAAGACTATGGTTTCTTAGTCTTAATCTCTTGGACCACATTTGACCATCCTTATCTCCCTTTAGCAGCCCTCCTTATGTGGGATAACCCCACAAAACTTCCATTTGACTTAAGTCATAGATATACACATCTTAAGGCCTACATTAGAACACTTAGGTCCTTTATGCCTTTTTGTGTTTTCTTTGTCCTTAGTTGTCTTCCATAAGCAATTTGGTCCTCCAATAGCACTTTCATACCATTCATATCCTTCCCATAACTCTCCAAATCTCTTTTGTGAAGGGTTTGCAATTGAGTACCCGAATTTCCAAAACCTTACAAAAAAGTCCAAAGGTTGCTTGACAAACAAGCAATCCTTAAGGCTTTTCTTGGGGACCAAGTTACCAACTTGGAACACTTTTAAGGAGGTGTTGATCATGCCTTTTACCCTCCACACTACAAATACTATGGTGAGAATTACACAATATAATGGTTTTTAGCCATTATGACACACTTGTAATTCTCCCATTTTGTGAGGTGGTAACACATAAGGTTCCACCTGATAGCGAAGGCATACAAGGAGCGTGGTGGGACCTCGGCATCCCAGTCGGTGATAGCTTGGATACGGCTATCGAAGTCCTCAAACCTCGCTGCTAACTCAGGAGTTAACAACTTCTTGGGATCAACAACGTCCGTTTCCAGCATCCCCCAGTCCCACCTAGTCGGCACGTGTGACCACACCTCTGCCACCTTCAGGAAGAAGAACTTCCTTTGCCACCTTCACCAACTGTCTTTAGTGTCGAAGGTGAACATATATTTTTTTCTCCCAGATCCCCGAGGAGCCACCCTTCGGAACCGGATAGAGCTTGTAATACTGCATGAAGATGATGAAGTGGGGTTCTATCTTGAAAACCCCACACATGCAGAGAAAGACATTAAAGTAGGAATATGAATTGGGAGGAAGCTGATTTACGGCTATACCATGGAATTGGCAAAAGTCACAAATCATCTTCGGTGGAAGAAACTGAAGTCTGGCCTTAAGTTGGGCTTGGAAAATAGTGACCTCGTTCGATCTAGTCATGAAGCTGAGCAGGCCAGGATGAGGTAGTCAGATAATGGCATAAGAAGGAAGAAAAAATTTCTCCGAAGTGGCACAACACGGATGAGACATGAGAGGAAGCTAGCTCTCAGGAGTACTTTGGACGGACATGATTGGGATAGGGGAAGACATGTTCGGTTAAAAGAAACGGCTCTAGGAAAGAATGTCAAGGGACTTCGGGGAAAAGAAAACAACTTTGGACTCTAGAAAAAATGGAAACTGAAGAAACCAAGGGGCCTTTGGAAGGAAAACCCACCAAAACGTTTGCCGAAGTCGGGTTAGTAGATGCCGTTATAAAAAGTCACCAAAAATCGCTTTGCCGCTGGCACCGCCGTAAAAGAGAAGGAAGAGCTTGAGAACAGAGGAGAGCAGGACAGAAGCAAAGGAAAACAAATGAGGGCCATGAGGGGAAAGAGGGTTTATATAGGCCGAAGGAGGTAGACGAATCGTCGCCATAATTGTCCCTCGAAGGTGAATCATCACCATAATTACCTGCTGAAGGCGAAGAGATGTGGCTGCTATAACCGATGCCACTGTTCCCTAATAGCCACGTGACACGTGTTGTCTAGCACAGGAGACGAGGGCAAGCCTCCTGACAATACGGATGCCTAGGTAGGATCATATGAAGAGGCGTGCTTGACTAATTATGAGACATGACGGTTCGCTGACATGCGATAGAAAATTTGAGAGGAGAAACACACACTTCAAGAAAAAGCCAAGGGCCTAGGTAAGAGACGAGGAGTAGCACCTACAACCTAGCTCGTCTGGGAAGGCACACCTTCGGAGAATGAAGTGTCCCCCCGCCCAAAGATAATTGCCAGCCTTCATAAATGGGAACCATGAAGTACTCTGAGAATCTACACGCTGAAGAAATCACTTCGGCTTTCAGAAGGGGGGCATGTGATGGCCAAAGGGCTATTACCCTTCGGAAAGCTGAGCTCTGGCAGAGCGTCACCGTTGGTAAGGGTGAGCATCGCCCTCGAGAAATACGAGCGCCAACCTCGGTAAGACAGGGTCTAACCTCCTGACCTTTGGACCTCGGTGATCCACCATCACCTTCGGGGAGTGATAGCATTAAATTCGGGAACACGGTGTTCCACCACCCTTGGTAAGATGGCCTTGATGGGTTTCGAGAGCCAAACAGCGCAGCGGAATTTAACCGAAACCCTCCAGGATCCAAGTGAAACGGGGTAAACTGGGTGTTCGAAAATTTTCATACCTAATTTTCGGTTGAGATCTCTCTCTCAACTGTAGAGTCGAATCACAAAACCTGAATAGTTGACGTGTTCAGGCTCTCTATGGTATCCACACGAGCCTCTTGATGCCCCAAGGCATCTTCGTTTGCTGTCATGTTGACAGGTGGAGAGACTTCCTGAGGAGGCGAGCGCCTGGAGCTCTGGTTTCCCAGCTGAGTGTGCCTGAAAAGCTCAAAGAAGCCCAAGTCAGTTTTCTGAGTGAAGGTGGAGGAAGAACACTAAGGGATCAAGTGTCTTGCCTGTTTTGTGTTTTCTCAGAGGGAGGAAAATGCCCCATCCTTTGCCCAGTCCCCTTTCCTAGTATTTATAAGAGTAGATGGTCCGTTTAGATCATGACACGTGTTCGGTCGGATTTTTGGACCTAGGGGATAGGCAGCCGTTTGTAGCCTCCTTTAGCCCTGGACCCGGACAGGTTGTGTCAGGACTGGGGCGGCTACGGCGCGTCAGTTCGCCGTTCTGATGTGACGTGTAGGGCTTGTGGGCGACATGTCAGAGGCTCCTTAAATGCTCATACCGTACTCCCGAGGTCCCCTGGGCGAGGTCGCCCTTCGGTGCGTGCACCCTCTTCGGATTCTATCCGTCCTTCGGTGCGAGCACCTCCTTCGGGATCTATCCCATAGTTCTGGGAGTTCCCTTGATGGACACCTTCTTCGGGACTCACACCCATAGTTAGAGGATTCCCTTGTTCAGGTGTTTCTTGTTCGGGGAAGATCCTCTTCGGGGCCTCTGCCTTCGGGGAGATTCTTCCTTGCTTCAGAGAGATGGCTCTCTTACCTGAAGACGGTCAGTTTGGCCCCTCGATGGAGACGGTGTTGTCCTCGGAATTCCTGACGAGCTAACCGAAGTCTCGAGCTCATAGTGTTTGACTTCGCACCTTCCGAGGTCAGTGAAAAGATCCTCTCTTGGGTGACGTCAGACTCCTCGGCCAATATTCTGGCAGGGAGTTACTACCGAGGAGGCAATAGCCTTTGGCTATCACAGGCCCACCTCCGAAAAGCCGAAGTGAGAAACTTCGGTTCATCGGTTTTCGGGTCCTGTGGCTGTGATATCTGCGCCGAAGACGCCTTCTTCTGCTTGTAGCGATGGGCAGCATTTTTGCGTCCTCGAGGCGGAGAAGATAGGCTGTCCCTGTGCCGAACATACACCCTTTACCTGAAGTCACAGGCTGTCTCTTGGTATCCTCGTGTCGAGGGAAGATAGGATAACCTTGTACCGAAGATAGACCTTCTGCCCGAAGTCACAGGCTGTCTTTTGGTGTCTTCGAGGTAACCTACTTTTTTGCCTTTATAGGTCTGCTCATGCGTCGCGTCCTGCGTCTAGCGGAGTCAGTCTAGGGCGGCGCCTCTAAACCAAACGATGTCAGAGGGCGTGCTCGACGTGATGGGCGACACGTGGCACGTTCGCTGCGCGATGACCGACACGCGGCACGTTTGCTGCGCGATGGCTGACACGTGGCGCACTATTACTGGGTGAGAATGCACTGAGTACGGCAGGCGCGACTTTTCAGGCTCACTTAGCAGTTATGGCGACGCTTCGCCTTTTGAGGGGTACTAATGACGACGGTTCACCTGGCCTTCTCGGCCTATATATACCAGTCCTGTCATAACCCTCTTTTTGCTTCTGCTTTTGCTTTCTTCTGCCTTCTAATTCTCTCCCGATTTTCCGCGGCGGTTCTCCTTTTTCAGGCATTTTTCCGACCACTTTTCACGACGGCTTCCAGAAATCCAGATTCCGGCAAGACCCTTGGTGGGTTTTAGTCCTTTTGCTTTTTTCAAAGCTTCTTCTTTGTTTTTCCCGAACTCGTTTTCGTTGTTTTTCCCGAACTCATTTTCGTTGTTTTTCCCGAACTCATTTTCATCATGCCTGTTCCCGAGAGTTGGCAACCTCTTCTTTCTCACCCCTGCTGCACTACTCCGGCAAAGCTAGCGAAATGGAAGAAAAAGTTTTTCTTACCCTCTTACTCTGTGACGAGGTTGCCCCGTCCTGACCAATTTCCTTTCTCCAACCGAAGTGATGAAATCACCGTTTTCCGAGCCCAATTGAAGGCCGGACTTCGGTATCCCCCCCGGAGATGGTTAGCGCGTTCTGCGACTTCCATGGCATTGCCGTTAACCAGCTCCCACCGAACTCGTACTGTTATTTTAACGCCTTCCTCTGTATGTGCGGCGTTTTCAAAATAAAACCTCACTTTGTAGTTTTTCTTCAGTACTACAAGCTCTTCGTGGTCCCGAAGGGTGGCTTCTACTTTATGCTACCTCGGGGATCCGGGAGCAAAAAGTATACGTTCACCTTTGCCACCAAAGACAGCTGGCGAGGGTGGCAACAAAAATTCTTTTTCCTGAAGAAGTCGGAGACTTGGTCGCACTTCCCGACCAAGTGGGCTCAGGGGAGGCTCAAGATGGATGTTGTTGACCCGAAGATACTGCTAGACGCCGATGTAGCACCTATCTTTGAGGACTTCGACAGGCGCATCCGGGCCGTCTCTGACTGGGCTGCCGAGGTCCCTCCTCGTGCCCTTTACCCCTTTCCGATCAACTGGAGGCTCATGACCGAAGAGGTCCTTCGGGAACTCAAGGTGGTAAAGGAGCATGAGACAGACCTCAATATGCCGAAACCGGCTTCTTCGGGGAAGGACTCCTGGCTCGTGAAACTCCTTCGGGGGAAAGAGACTTATGAGTCTTTTTACGAGAGTAAGTTACTTTCTCATTTTTCCCTTCATGACTTCATCTTGGACTTACACTGATCTTCTTTTTCTTTTTTCAGAGATGGGCGACGACGCGGCTGCCTTCTACAAGGCTCTTTTTACCGGGCAGGCCGAGAGGGGCGAACAGACAAAGAAGGCCGCCTCTCGGAGGCGGAAACAGACTTCGGGCGGCCCTCCTTCCAAACGGGCAAAGAAAGCTGCTCCTTCCTCTCTTCCGCAAATTCCGGAGGAGGTAGGCGAGGAGCCCGAGGACCCTGCCGCCCCTTTGCCCGAGGTTCCTTCTGCCGACGTCCCTTCTTCCGACGTCCTTCCTCAAAGCCCCACGCCTTCGCATGCTCTTCTGGAGGGCGATGGGGAGGAGACCCCTTCTGCCGAGGAGCGGCGTCAAATAAAAGGCAAGGGGATCTCTACTGAGGCGACGTCGATTCTTGACGACGACGTTACCGAGGTGCCAGCAGGTTTGCACTTTTGTCGAATCAACCTTTTGTTTTTTGCAAATCCTTAAGACTTTTCTGGCCTTAACTAATTTTTCTGCCTTGTTGTGCAGCGGAGGTGGCCGCTCCTGACTGGGTTGCCGAACACGCCCGCAAGAGGGCCCTTCGGGATGCCAAAGTCCCAGCAGGGAAAGTTCCGAAGGAGCCGTTCTGGACGTTCACGGAGGACATGGATATGTACTCCGAGGACTGTCCTGAGATGGCCAGGCAGATGTGCAAAGGGGTGCTTACCGAGGCCTCTTACAAGGCCCTTGCGGCGGCTTACCCAGGTGACAACTCTTTGGCCGCCAAACTCACTGAACATGCCGCCCAGGTACGCTTCACTGTTTTCTCAGTGCCAATTTCACCTTTGCTTTTTACTTAGCATCATTTTCCCTTTGTTTGCTTTTTTGCAGTTGATGGGGTATGCTGGGTTCCTCCGAGTTCGGGTGGCTCGGGAATCAGAAAGGAGGGCGTCACTCTGGGACGCTTACACCAAGACGAAGGCCCAGTGTTCGGCGCTGGAAGCCGAAAATGCTCAGCTGAAGCAGTCTGCGGAGAAGGAGGTTGCTGAACTTCGGGAGGGGTTCAAAAAAGAGAAAGAGGAACTTCAGAAAGACACCTCCCAGAAACTTTCCGACATCGGTTCTCGAGTGGCGGAGCTGACCTCGACCGTTGAAGCGATTCAAAAGGATAAGTCAGAAAGTGACGCAATCCTTGCGAAGACGCTCGAGGAAAAGGCCCAGCTCGAAGCCGAGGTCGCATCTCTGAAGAAGCCTTCAGAAGAGAAGAAGAAGATGAAGGGATTGAGGAGAAAGCTCAAGGATCTGGCGAAGGATTACGCGGATCTGGAGAAGGACTACGCGGATTTGGCGGTCAAGAAGCGGGAGTCCGATGATATGATGAAGTTGGGCTTTCAAGACGGCTTCTGCCTTGTCCGGCACCAAATTCTGCAGAAGTTCCCAGATTTTGACCTCTCCTTCCTGGAAGGCATGAACATCCCCAAGGAGCCTCGGTGGACTTGGTCCAAGATCGAGCACTTGAAACTGCCTCCTTGTCTCCCGGCGTCGAAGGCTACTGACAAAAGCACAGAGGCTGGCAGTTCTCAAGACGCCGAGGTTCCTTAGTTTGTACTAGGCCCCTTTGTCTTCATTTTCTTCTTCTTTTTTGTAGTCTTTCAGCAACTTTCTTCTCTGTAAGCACTCTTTGGCTTAATAGATACAACTTTGGCTAAGTATTTTTTGCCAGATTCCTCTGTGCCGAACATAATTCGCTCGAGAGACTTCGGAAAACATCCAAAGAACACCCTCAGAGTTCGTGACTTCGGCAGATTATCCTTGGCCCTTCGCAATTTGGGGCATAGATCTCATTGGGCCACTCCCAACGGCGCCTGGAGGCGTAAAGTTCTGCGTCGTAGCAGTAGACTATTTCTCTAAGTGGGTCGAGGCAGAATCTCTGACAACTATCTCGGCAAAAGAAGTGCAGAAGTTCGTATGGAAAAACATCGTATGCAGATTTGGCATACCGAGGGTACTCGTAGCGGACAATGGATCCCAGTTCATAGACAAAGGATTCCAAGAGTTCATTAGCGACCTCGGGACAAAAATGCACTTCGCCCCAGTAGCTCACCCCCAAAGTAATGGGCAGGTAGAAGTATCCAACAGGACCATAAAAGATGGTCTGAAAAAGAGACTGAAGGAAGCAAAAGGGAAATGGCCAGGAGAACTCCAAAGCGTGTTATGGAGTTACCGAACGACACCCCGAAGAGCCACAGGGGAAACGCCCTTTTCACTCGTCTTCGGTACAGAGGCCATCATCCCCGTCGAGGTAGTACAACCGTCAATACGAGTCCAAGTGTTCGATGAAAAAGGAAATGACCTCGGCCTGAGAACCAAGCTCGACCTCGTCGGCGAACACAGAGAAGTAGCCGAGCTGAGAAGAAAAGCTTTCCAGCAAAGAGTGGCAGCAGCCATAAACCTACGCGCCAGGCCAAAGGGAATAAAGAAGGGAGACCTCGTTCTCCGAAAAACTGAATTTGGACCCCGAAAGCCGTCCCACGGGGTACTTCGCGCAAATTGGGAAGGACCCTACCTGGTACTTGCCGAAGTACGAAAAGGAGTTTATAAGCTCGGTGATGCCGAAGGCATAGAATTAAAAAATACTTGGCACTCAGAGGCCTTGAAAAAATTCTATGCCTAAAAAGTTCGGTGGGAAAGTTGTATTCCACAAGTTGGAAAAATTTGTCTAAGTAAAAAGTTCTGAAGAAGTACAAAACAACAGTCTCACGAAAGCAATCGCCGAGGAAAGTAAAAGTAAGTTTTTCCAAAGTCTCTTGAGCGAATATGTTCGGGACAAGGGAAAGCAAGAGTATGGTTTTCCGAAGTCTCTTGAGCGAATATGTTCGGGACAAAGGAAAGCAAGAGTATGGTTTTCCGAAGTCTTGAGCTCTCGAGACAAAGGAAAGCAAAAGTATGTTCGGGACAGAGGGAAACAAAAGAATCTGGCAAAAAATACTTAGCCAAAGTTGTATCTATTAAGCCAAAGAGTGCTTACAGAGAAGAAAGTTGCTGAAAGACTACAAAAAAGAAGAAGAAAATGAAGACAAAGGGCCCTAGTACAAACTAAGGAACCTCGGCGTCTTGAGAACTGCCAGCCTCTGTGCTTTTGTCAGTAGCCTTCGACGCCGGGAGACAAGGAGGCAGTTTCAAGTGCTCGATCTTGGACCAAGTCCACCGAGGCTCCTTGGGGATGTTCATGCCTTCCAGGAAGGAGAGGTCAAAATCTGGGAACTTCTGCAGAATTTGGTGCCGGACAAGGCAGAAGCCGTCTTGAAAGCCCAACTTCGTCATATCATCGGACTCCCGCTTCTTGACCGCCAAATCCGCGTAGTCCTTCTCCAGATCCGCGTAATCCTTCGCCAGATCCTTGAGCTTTCTCCTCAATCCCTTCATCTTCTTCTTCTCTTCTGAAGGCTTCTTCAGAGATGCGACCTCGGCTTCGAGCTGGGCCTTTTCCTCGAGCGTCTTCGCAAGGATTGCGTCACTTTCTGACTTATCCTTTTGAATCGCTTCAACGGTCGAGGTCAGCTCCGCCACTCGAGAACCGATGTCGGAAAGTTTCTGGGAGGTGTCTTTCTGAAGTTCCTCTTTCTCTTTTTTGAACCCCTCCCGAAGTTCAGCAACCTCCTTCTCCGCAGACTGCTTCAGCTGAGCATTTTCGGCTTCCAGCGCCGAACACTGGGCCTTCGTCTTGGTGTAAGCGTCCCAGAGTGACGCCCTCCTTTCTGATTCCCGAGCCACCCGAACTCGGAGGAACCCAGCATACCCCATCAACTGCAAAAAAGCAAACAAAGGGAAAATGATGCTAAATAAAAAGCAAAGGTGAAATTGGCACTGAGAAAACAGTGAAGCGTACCTGGGCGGCATGTTCAGTGAGTTTGGCGGCCAAAGAGTTGTCACCTGGGTAAGCCGCCGCAAGGGCCTTGTAAGAGGCCTCGGTAAGCACCCCTTTGCACATCTGCCTGGCCATCTCAGGACAGTCCTCGGAGTACATATCCATGTCCTCCGTGAACGTCCAGAACGGCTCCTTCGGAACTTTCCCTGCTGGGACTTTGGCATCCCGAAGGGCCCTCTTGCGGGCGTGTTCGGCAACCCAGTCAGGAGCGGCCACCTCCGCTGCACAACAAGGCAGAAAAATTAGTTAAGGCCAGAAAAGTCTTAAGGATTTGCAAAAAACAAAAGGTTGATTCGACAAAAGTGCAAACCTGCTGGCACCTCGGTAACGTCGTCGTCAAGAATCGACGTCGCCTCAGTAGAGATCCCCTTGCCTTTTATTTGACGCCGCTCCTCGGCAGAAGGGGTCTCCTCCCCATCGCCCTCCAGAAGAGCATGTGAAGGCGTGGGGCTTTGAGGAAGGACGTCGGAAGAAGGGACGTCGGCAGAAGGAACCTCGGGCAAAGGGGCAGCAGGGTCTTCGGGCTCCTCGCCTACCTCCTCCGGAATTTGCGGAAGAGAGGAAGGAGCAGCTTTCTTTGCCCGTTTGGAAGGAGGGCCGCCCGAAGTCTGTTTCCGCCTCCGAGAGGCGGCCTTCTTTGTCTGTTCGCCCCTCTCGGCCTGCCCGGTAAAAAGAGCCTTGTAGAAGGCAGCCGCGTCGTCGCCCATCTCTGAAAAAAGAAAAAGAAGATCAGTGTAAGTCCAAGATGAAGTCATGAAGGGAAAAATGAGAAAGTAACTTACTCTCGTAAAAAGACTCATAAGTCTCTTTCCCCCGAAGGAGTTTCACGAGCCAGGAGTCCTTCCCCGAAGAAGCCGGTTTCGGCATGTTGAGGTCTGTCTCATGCTCCTTTACCACCTTGAGTTCCCGAAGGACCTCTTCGGTCATGAGCCTCCAGTTGATCGGAAAGGGGTAAAGGGCACGAGGAGGGACCTCGGCAGCCCAGTCAGAGACGGCCCGGATGCGCCTGTCGAAGTCCTCAAAGATAGGTGCTACATCGGCGTCTAGCAGTATCTTCGGGTCAACAACATCCATCTTGAGCCTCCCCTGAGCCCACTTGGTCGGGAAGTGCGACCAAGTCTCCGACTTCTTCAGGAAAAAGAATTTTTGTTGCCACCCTCGCCAGCTGTCTTTGGTGGCAAAGGTGAACGTATACTTTTTGCTCCCGGATCCCCGAGGTAGCATAAAGTAGAAGCCACCCTTCGGGACCACGAAGAGCTTGTAGTACTGAAGAAAAACTACAAAGTGAGGTTTTATTTTGAAAACGCCGCACATACAGAGGAAGGCGTTAAAATAACAGTACGAGTTCGGTGGGAGCTGGTTAACGGCAATGCCATGGAAGTCGCAGAACGCGCTAACCATCTCCGGGGGGGGATACCGAAGTCCGGCCTTCAGTTGGGCTCAGAAAACGGTGATTTCATCACTTCGGTTGGAGAAAGGAAATTGGTCAGGACGGGGCAACCTCGTCACAGAGTAAGAGGGTAAGAAAAACTTTTTCTTCCACTTCGCTAGTTTTGCCGGAGTAGTGCAGCAGGGGTGAGAAAGAAGAGGTTGCCAACTCTCGGGAACAGGCATGATGAAAACGAGTTCGGGAAAAACAAAAAAAGAAAAACAAGAAAACGAGTTCGGGAAAAACAAAGAAGAAGCTTTGAAAAAAGCAAAAGGACTAAAACCCACCAAAGGTCTTGCCGGAATCTGGATTTCTGGAAGCCGTCGTGAAAAGTGGTCGGAAAAACGCCTGAAAAAGGAGAACCGCCGCGGAAAATCGGGAGAGAATTAGAAGGCAGAAGAAAGCAAAAGCAGAAGCAAAAAGAGGGTTATGACAGGGCTGGTATATATAGGCCGAGAAGGCCAGGTGAACCGTCGTCATTAGTACCCCTCGGAAGGCGAAGCGTCGCCATAACTGCTAAGTGAGCCTGAAAAGTCGCGCCTGCCGTACTCAGTGCATTCTCACCCAGTAATAGTGCGCCACGTGTCAGCCATCGCGCAGCAAACGTGCCGCGTGTCGGTCATCGCGCAGCGAACGTGCCACGTGTCGCCCATCACGTCGAGCACGCCCTCTGACATCGTTTGGTTTAGAGGCGCCGCCCTAGACTGACTCCGCTAGACGCAGGACGCGACGCATGAGCAGACCTATAAAGGCAAAAAAGTAGGTTACCTCGAAGACACCAAAAGACAGCCTGTGACTTCGGGCAGAAGGTCTATCTTCGGTACAAGGTTATCCTATTTTCCCTCGACACGAGGATACCAAGAGACAACCTGTGACTTCGGGCAGAGGGTGTATCTTCGGCACAGGGACAGCCTATCTTCTCGCGCCTCGAGGACGCAAAAAATGCTGCCCATCGCTACAAGCAGAAGAAGGCGTCTTCGGCGCAGATATCACAGCCACAGGACCCGAAAACCGATGAACCGAAGTTTCTCACTTCGGCTTTTCGGAGGGGGGCCTGTGATAGCCAAAGGCTATTGCCTCCTCGGTAGTAACTCCCTGCCAGAATATTGGCCGAGGAGTCTGACGTCACCCAAGAGAGGATCTTTTTACACCTGACCTCGGAATGGTGCGAAGTCAAACACTATGAGCTCGAGACTTTGGTTAGCTCGTCAGGAATTCCGAGGAAAACACCGTCTCCATCGAGGGGCCAAACTGACTACCCCGAAGAGGATCTTCCCCAAACAAGAAGCACCTGAACAAGGGAATCCCCGAACTATGGGTGTGAGTCCCGAAGAAGGTGTCCATCAAGGGAACTCCCAAAAATATGGGATAGATCCCGAAGGAGGTGCTCACACCGAAGGACGGACAGAATCCGAAGAGGGTGCACGCACCGAAGGGTGACCTCGCCCAGGGGACCTCGGGAGTACGGTATGAGCATTTAAGGAGCCTCTGACATGTCGCCCACAAGCCCTACACGTCACATCAGAACGGCGAACTGACACGCCGCAGCCGCCCCAGTCCTGACACAACCTGTCCGGGTCCAGGGCTAAAGGAGGCTGCAAACGGCTGCCTGTCCCCTAGGTCCAAAAGCACAGATCAAATCCGACCGAACACGTGTCATGATCTGAACGGACCATCTACTCCTATAAATACTAGGAAAGGGGACTGGGCAAAGGATGGGGCATTTTCCTCCCTCTGAGAAAACACAAAACAGGCAAGACACTTGATCCCTTAGTGTTCTTCCTCCACCTTCACTCAGAAAACTGACTTGGGCGTCAGAGGGTCCTCCCCGGAAAAGCAAACCGGGGACCTCCTAACCTCTTCTTTGAGCTTTTCAGGCACACTCAGCTGGGAAACCAGAGCTCCAGGCGCTCGCCTCCTCAGGAAGTCTCTCCACCTGTCAACATGACAGCAAACGAAGATGCCTTGGGGCATCAAGAGGCTCGTGTGGATACCATAGAGAGCCTGAACACGTCAACTATTCAGGTTTTGTGATTCGACTCTACAGTTGAGAGAGAGATCTCAACCGAAAATTAGGTATGAAAATTTTCGAACACCCAGTTTACCCCGTTTCACTTGGATCCTGGAGGGTTTCGGTTAAATTCCGCTGCGCTGTTTGGCTCTCGAAACCCATCAAGGCCATCTTACCAAGGGTGGTGGAACACCGTGTTCCCGAATTTAATGCTATCACTCCCCGAAGGTGATGGTGGATCACCGAGGTCCAAAGGTCAGGAGGTTAGACCCTGTCTTACCGAGGTTGGCGCTCGTATTTCTCGAGGGCGATGCTCACCCTTACCAACGGTGACGCTCTGCCAGAGCTCAGCTTTCCGAAGGGTAATAGCCCTTTGGCCATCACATGCCCCCCTTCTGAAAGCCGAAGTGATTTCTTCAGCGTGTAGATTCTCAGAGTACTTCATGGTTCCCATTTATGAAGGCTGGCAATTATCTTTGGGCGGGGGGACACTTCATTCTCCGAAGGTGTGCCTTCCCAGACGAGCTAGGTTGTAGGTGCTACTCCTCGTCTCTTACCTAGGCCCTTGGCTTTTTCTTGAAGTGTGTGTTTCTCCTCTCAAATTTTCTATCGCATGTCAGCGAACCGTCATGTCTCATAATTAGTCAAGCACGCCTCTTCATATGATCCTACCTAGGCATCCGTATTGTCAGGAGGCTTGCCCTCGTCTCCTGTGCTAGACAACACGTGTCACGTGGCTATTAGGGAACAGTGGCATCGGTTATAGCAGCCACATCTCTTCGCCTTCAGCAGGTAATTATGGTGATGATTCACCTTCGAGGGACAATTATGGCGACGATTCGTCTACCTCCTTCGGCCTATATAAACCCTCTTTCCCCTCATGGCCCTCATTTGTTTTCCTTTGCTTCTGTCCTGCTCTCCTCTGTTCTCAAGCTCTTCCTTCTCTTTTACGGCGGTGCCAGCGGCAAAGCGATTTTTGGTGACTTTTTATAACGGCATCTACTAACCCGACTTCGGCAAACGTTTTGGTGGGTTTTCCTTCCAAAGGCCCCTTGGTTTCTTCAGTTTCCATTTTTTCTAGAGTCCAAAGTTGTTTTCTTTTCCCCGAAGTCCCTTGACATTCTTTCCTAGAGCCGTTTCTTTTAACCGAACATGTCTTCCCCTATCCCAATCATGTCCGTCCAAAGTACTCCTGAGAGCTAGCTTCCTCTCATGTCTCATCCGTGTTGTGCCACTTCGGAGAAATTTTTTCTTCCTTCTTATGCCATTATCTGACTACCTCATCCTGGCCTGCTCAGCTTCATGACTAGATCGAACGAGGTCACTATTTTCCAAGCCCAACTTAAGGCCAGACTTCAGTTTCTTCCACCGAAGATGATTTGTGACTTTTGCCAATTCCATGGTATAGCCGTAAATCAGCTTCCTCCCAATTCATATTCCTACTTTAATGTCTTTCTCTGCATGTGTGGGGTTTTCAAGATAGAACCCCACTTCATCATCTTCATGCAGTATTACAAGCTCTATCCGGTTCCGAAGGGTGGCTCCTCGGGGATCTGGGAGAAAAAAATATATGTTCACCTTCGACACTAAAGACAGTTGGTGAAGGTGGCAAAGGAAGTTCTTCTTCCTGAAGGTGGCAGAGGTGTGGTCACACGTGCCGACTAGGTGGGACTGGGGGATGCTGGAAACGGACGTTGTTGATCCCAAGAAGTT
>SMDT01000103.1:0-213201 GCA_005392925.1 Aquilaria sinensis
GGTGGACCTAGGCCCAGAACGGACCTGATACGTCTTTTTATGGGCTATGCCTAAGCCCTCCTGACACAGGCCTAGGTTCGGCCGGGCCGGGCCAGGTCGGCCCATCGAACACCATTACTTGGGATTCATTGATTTGGCCAAATTGTTCTTCCAGGTCATTGCATAATTTGTATGATGTTTTATGGTATACAATTGAGTCATGAGGCGAATGGTGAATTGAATTTACCGATCAAGCAAATACTAGTAAGTCACACCTTTTCCATGCCAAGCTTTTTGTTTCATTTTGTTCTAGTTTCTAGATTCTCTTATTCAATGACCCTAATTTTTTTTTCCTCATAGAACATTCAAGATACTTCTCCTCCCCTTTGGGTAGTTAATGTCATTTAAAGGATCCTAGACTAAAATGGAACTAGTGTAACTAACTGAGGTTAAGAAATATGGTGAGATAGGGTCTTGGAACACATTGAATCATGGTTCATTGGCACTGCCACCTAAGTTCAATGATATGCCACCATCCTCACCTTTGGTCACTATAATTTTTTAGGTTAAATTTTGGTTCAGGGGTCGTGTTTTAGCTATGATACCATGTGAAAACATAAGTTTGATTGAATATGTTCTGCAATTCATGTTGAAAGTCAAATACAGGGCCTCTATATACAATAAGTTAGATACAATAGTTATTGATCCTAGGCTAAATACAAAAGCTATTAAACCCTACCATTATCTTACTATTATCCCATCAATACATAACAAACATAAGTAACACGTTAAGAGAACAATACGACAAAGATGAGGGAACAACATGTACAACAAGTAACACATGTGGTAGATGTTTTTCTTGTTTTAATAGTCAAAGGCTTTAAATGATAATGTTTGTATGAGTAGAGAAATGAAAAATAAGATAAAAAAGAGTAAATCAATCAACTTTAAATTTTATTTAGGTTCAATGGTTGTTATTCTTCTACAATTGATATTAAGACTACTTTTTGCGGGATGGAACTTAATTACGCTACAGGTAATTCTAGACTATCTTAGGATAACTATAGTTACGACTATTGTACATTTGGGCTTCCTCTGCTTACTTTTTTATCATTAAGCCACTAACTGTCTTGGTTTTTTGATAGGATGATAATAGGAAATTTACTAAAAATGTTAACTTAGGATAGTTACTTTTGGCGGATAACCTTTGAAAATTCAATTTTCTGAAGGTTGTCCTTTGCAAAAACATTTAATAGTCAATGACTTGTTGAAAAAAATAAATTCAATAGTCGTTTTGGCTTTAAGTCTAAAATTTTAATGGTTAGATGTCAGAAATAGGCCGCAATAATTCCCTTTTTCAAATAATATTGTAATGGCTAACAATTGGAAATTTCAATGTTTGCCATCCTTCAAAATTTTTTTTTAAAAAAAGATATGTTGGTTAATCAATCTTCATTTTTCATACATAATTATGCATGAAAATGGTGTAAGAAATAGGGAAAGAAGAAGAATATGGCGAGGAAGATTTGGAAGAAGAAGAAAAAGAAAAAGAATGTGATGAGAAGGAGAATGAGGGAGAAGGAAGAAGAAAAAAAAAAGTAGAAGATCGTGAGACAGATAAAGGAAAAAGACAGAGGAGAAGGAGGAGAAAATATTAGGGCACTCGTATGTAACTTAATCCTATATTGGTTAAGCTGCTTAATCCCATGTTGGTCAAGCACGAGCAATGTGGTGGAGCCGTGGAGTAGAGGATGGATGCAGGTGGTCATGGTCGAGGGACATTTAGGGATTTTGGGCTTTCATAAGAAATTGAAAGATGGGTTAAGAAATTTGTAGAGATGACACCGTTTAGAGAAAGAAGGGGCAAGACCAAAAAACAATGCCCCTTAAGGGAAAGGTGCATTTTAGTAGCTTAAGAAGAGAGAACTACGCACAAAGTCCCCAAATTTTTGTTTCCACACCATAATGCCCTCGTCTTTATTTTATTTCCATCATGTTCAAGGGGGTAAAATTTTACACATACTCCGTAACTCCTATAAAATAACTAGCTAGATACCCATATTTTACACATTCTAAAAATTTTCGGAAGATGGCCGCATCTCTTACCTTATAATAGGTTTGCCACTGCCTTTGGCTTGCTTAGGTGAACTCCTCCCCTTCCATCCATTAGAGGCGGCCAATGGGGACCTGGCCCAAGCCCGGCTCAAATCAATCAGACTTGGTTTGGGAATTCTGAACTCGGGCACAACCTAACCCCGGGCCAAGCTAGGTCGAGGCAGGTTAGTGCTAGGTCGAGTTTTCCTGATTGTAAGAAAAAGGTTCCAAAAAATGGTTTCAAACATTATTCAAGTGTAGTTTGAATAAACATGTTTTTCTTTAAGGAAAAACATCATTGCCGATGTAAATTTTATTAATGAAAAAGCTAAATGACATTCATATCATTTGGAACATGACTTACACTTAAACATGGTGAAATGTTCCAATAAAAAAAATGAAAAATAAAACTTAAGATATGTGCTGCTGAAACCTTTACCGTTGCCGGAGTTCTTTCCTTATGAAGTCATGAGTGATAGAAAATAATTGTAGATGGAGAAAATATTAAGAGGAGATTAGGAGGGGATTAAGAAAATATTAGTGAACGATTAAAAACATTGAAGAGACTCAGTAGAGAGAATGAGAGAATATTGTATATGGAGATTAGAAAAGAAAGATTTGGTGTTAGAAAGTGTCAGGAGAAGGCAGCCTATTTATGGTAAAGGAAAAAATGTGATTTTGCCCAAAAAGCTCTAAAAAACATTGCAATGGTCTGCTGGAAACAGTCAACTCGGCCTGGGCCCGACCGAGTTCTAGGTTGAACCCATTGGCGAAGGGACCAGGTTAACAATGCTTGTAGGCGGGGCCAAGCTATTTTGGGCTTCCATCCTCTTCCTAACCCATATTCACCTTGCCTCATGCCGGGTCCACTCCACACTGGGCCAAGCCCGAGTTTGAGCTGAGCCGTGTTCGAGGAGGACTCGGGTCAAGCCGGTGGCCACATCTACCATCAATTCCCAACAAAGAAGAAACTGTTGACGAATTTCCAATTAGGAAAAAATAACAAATTAACCACTAACATTTTTGTGTTAGCCTGATTGACCTACTAATGTTTTTTTGGGCCAAATAAACCACTAACATTTTTTAGTTGGCTCAAATCAGCCATTCTTGTAACTTTTTCCGCTAAGTCTAATGGAATCTTAGCATAAAATACCAAGTTTGGTCCCTACATTTTATGTTTTTTCTCCTAGCACCTCTGAAATTTATTAATCTAACATTTGAACTACCTTCTTGAAGCCAACATCGATCTTTGGACTCCGTTTGTGGGTAGTAATTGAGATCTTCCTAAACTTGCTGATAGTGGCCATGATGTTCTTTTTCTTACTCTGCCTCATATTGCATTATAGTTTTGCATTAAGCACTAATATGAGCGAGACATTGTTTGGGAAAGACAGTGTAGGGCTGGAGGCATCCCATCTTAGGTAACGGAGATGGTATACTTTGAAGGAGCTATAAGTGGCAACGAATAGACTATACCCAAAAAATATAATTGTGGAATGAAATTTTGTAAATGGTGAAAGTAGCCTATTTGAACTGTTTTAAACCAAATGGAGCTATTTTGTTAATTTTAAAAAGTTAATGATAAAGTTTTTTTAATATTTCAAGAGTCGAGCGGGTAAATTGGCCTAATTGAATAACTTTAGTAGTTTATATGACTATTTTGAATAATGTTAGTGGTTTATTTGACCGAAAAAAAACATTAATGGCTGATTCGAGCTGGATCTAAAAGGTTAATGGTTTATTCATTATTTTTTCCTTCTTGTTAAATCAAATCGTTGAAATTTTTTTTCCTGAGGCTCACTAATACATTCTGTCACCTTACCTCTGAAAATTCAGATGGCTTAAAGTCGCCGAAAATCCTCCATCAAAACTTGGAGGTTTTTCTCTTAGTGCAATGAAAATTTAGGAGGCTAGTGTTCATGGTAAAAATATGGCTTTGCGGCTACAAGATACGCGAAATTCTGAAATACATATGTGTATATACACATATCAAATAGTGTTAGTGAGAGAGAGAGAGAGAGATTTGTTGGTTTTGGTTGAAAATGAAAAATTCGGTTTTATTGGGGTTTACAATTTAATTGGATATTAATTTGGTAGATTTACACATTTAAATTTTTTATTTATGGTATCCAATGAGGAAAGAGGATCTGTTTGCCTGTGCTTAAATTTGGTAAATCTTGACTGTTAAGATATGTGATTTGATTGGATAATAAATGTATTTATTTTGTTTTTGCAAAAATTTTAATTATGCAACCTTTTAAATTTGAATTCATTTGTAAAGATAATCTTAAGAAAACAATAAAGATAATATGATAAATGTAGTGATTATTTAAAAAAAATTATTAATTCATTTTTCTCGTATAGTCAATCATGGTCATAGAGCTGCCCACACAGTTTACTATATTTTACTTTCAATTTAATACATATCTCATATAGTTTAATATATTTGACTTCCAGTTTAACACATGTCTCACACATGTTAATACCATTCACTTCTAGTTAACACATATCTCATATAGTTTAATACATTTCACGTTCAATTTAATACTCTTTCCGTCCAAAAAATTTTGCTTTATTTGTTTTTGGTAATTAATTTAGGATTTTTTATTTTCAACATTTTAATATATAAATAAAAAATCTTTGTATATGAATGATAATTCAAGATATGTAGTTTCTCAATAATTTTTTTTATTTTTTTTAACAAACAATAATATGAATAAAATTAAGTCAAAATACAACAAAAAGTCAAATGTATCAAAACTTCTAAGACGGAGGGAGTATATTTTTACATCCAGTTATTGCTGATGGCAATGACAATGTCAATTATGGTGCTGGTGATGATGATAAGTTTGGTGATTTTATTTTTTCGTGGCATGTTATTTTTTTGTGTGATGGTTTTGCCACATAAATTAATAAATTTGACTTCCAGTTTAATATGTTTCACACAGCCTAATATGTAGACTACACAGTTTAATATAATTTATTTTCAGTTTAATACATATATCATATAGTTTAATATATTTTACTTCTAGTTTAATACATATTCCACATAGATTAATACAATTCATTTTCCAATTCAACACATATTTTACACAATTTAATATATTTCACTTCTAGTTTAATATATTTTGCATCTAATTTAATACAATTCACATCAATATTTTTATTTTGACAGACCTGAAAGTATACATATAAACCATAGAAACATACATATATTTGTGGTTTTTACAAACTCAGAAGCATACGTATCAACCTTAAAAGCATACATACATACATACGTGTGTATTATATATATATAATAAATATATATACATACATCTATTATATATTATATGTATATATATATATATATATATATATATTCTTTACAAACCCAAAACATACATATAAATCCTAGAAAATACATAAATATTTGTGTTCTTTATAAACCCAGAACAAACATATAAAACCCAAAGCATACATACATATAAATCCATGTTATTTTGTAATATAAAACACAAACTCATTCAAACTGCTTCAACGCATACAAATTGGTACAGAACCATGCAAAACAAACATACCCATGTACAAAATCTCATATACAAACCATAAAAATCTCTCCCGAAAACACACATAACCCACACCACAAACATCTTAGATGCAAGGCCAATTTGTATTTTTTTGGCAAAACTCACCTTCAAAGTCATTGTCTTCTTCCTTGAATTTGACTTCACCTTAATGGTCGATCTTATTCACCCAAATCTTCATCGCCCAAATCTCTGTCACCCTTGTTCTCGAAATCTTAATCGTTCTCCATCCTCCATCAGTCCTGTTCACCCTTTGTGCACACCACCATCGTCGTCTTCCTCTCACAAATGATAGAACCCTTGCTGTGCCGTTGTCCTGATTGTGTCACCGTCTTCCTCCCATAAAGCCCTCGCTACCGTCCCGATCAGCCTTCCCAAATGGCTCTTTGATCCCAAGTTCCTTTGTGTACTTCTGGGTACCATCAGAACAGAAGAAAGCCGCAAGGAAGGAGATTCAATTTTAGTTTAGGGTATGAGAGAGATTTGTTTGGATGAGTTTGTATAAAATTGGGTAAATCCCACAAATTTCGCTCCCATTATGTACGTTTCCATATTTATTTCAAATTAGGTTGAAGGATAACTCTCACTAGCAATTCCTAACCGTCTTACTAACCGTCTTACTAAGTGTACAATCATATATGTGGATAGCTTTTAATCTCACAAGATACAACTACAATTTTCACTCATTTCTACGGTCAATAATTAGATGGCTTTTTTACTCACACAAATTATAACTAACATTTGAGAGAGTCAACGTTAGAAAATTATTTAAAAACTTAGAAAAACTATCACTGATAAATTATTTTAATATTTCACATTAATTAATCGTATACACGGTTTCTATAACATTTGTGACAAATTGGATTAGCTAGTGTTGTCCGAGAAGGAAAAAAGGCAATAAAAACGTTAGTGTTTGTCCATAAAAGGATGGATGGCCAAAGAGGAGCAGTTGTAACCTCCAACGGACACGTGCGTCATTGCCCACCAGTATGGCTCACGTGCCCCAGCGTACGTGATGATTGGATGCTTCTTAATCTCTCTCTCTCTCTCTCTCTCTCTCTCTCTCTATCACTTCAGGGGCTTCTCATCTGTCACCCTATCATTCTCTTCAATCTTCTCGCTCAGATTTTGGTCACAGCCTAACGCAACCTAACCAAATACCCCAAATTACCCTCCTAATCCTCTCAAATTTCCTTCCCCTCCCAGAATCCTCCATGTCATTGGTAAAATCAATGATTTAACCAGGCCGGCTGGCAAAACTTCCATCACTTTTTAGTGCTAGCTGATTATTTGTGCCGTGCAGTGCTCCACATTCGCAGGGAGATAGCAAAATACTGTGAAGCTCGCAAGTTTTTTTACCCACTTCAGTTTTTCATTTAAATTTAATTTAAATCTATTCATATTATATAACATTTATTATAATTTTTTTAAAAAAAATTACATCTAAAACTATAAGTTTTATAGTTTCTAAATATAATATTTTTCAAATAATTTCAGTAAATATTAATATAAATAAATTTATATCAAATTTAAGCCAGAAAAACTGATATGGTAAATTACTTAGAAAGAATGGGATATAATTATAAGGATTTGAGAAAAAAAATAGCCATATGAAATTCCATTGTAGTTCAATAAGAGCATTAATATCACAACACAGGTAAAGTCCATAGGGAGTTATCTAGGTTATTGTCATGTTCTAATTGAATACGTGACCTTAAGGTTGTTTTAGCGAGTTACCTTTTCTTTTATTGTTAATTATATTCGGCTACTTTCCATTATTTTTTTTTGTTAAATTGAATGGAAAATGCTGACGTAGTATTAAATAATACTAAAATAAAATTTAAATAATAACTTTAATCCTTAAACTTTACCAATCATTAATTCTAACCCTTAAACTTCCACTCGATCCAGCTCTCCCTATCACTACAACGAAGTACTCAACATCCATAGTAGCTCCCCAAAAACCTAACTTCTCTTTTCTGCAGCTGCTACACTAGAAGTTGTCATTGCAACCGCCTCCGCAGCACCATTTGGGTTCCTAATGACCCTCTTTCCTTTTTATGCAATTTTGAGCATAGAACATGGGCCCAGAAGCATAATTGACTTCGCCAACTGATTCTTGCATAGGCTGTTGTGCAATTGGTCCAAGAAAAGACACTGCCAAGAAATGAGAAAATTTTGTAGGTGATGATGAAGACCTTTCTCTGCTTTGGATTATACTTCTGGTCGGGCCTCTTCCACAATGGTAGCACCCACCACCTGAGATTTCTTTGGAGATAATTCCATTTCCCTCTTTTGTGATAGATCAACAATGGAGGCAAATCCAGGCATCGTACAATACAGAAGCACATAGGCAAGACGATAGGTGGCTAGGTTGGTGACTAGAGGGTGGTTGGTGACGATGGCTGGGCTGGCAATAGTAGATGAAAGGTTAGGGTTTTGGGAGGCTAGAGAGAGGAAGAGCTCAATTGATTTTGGTGAAAGTTTAAGAATTATAATTAGTGATTAGAAAATTTTGAGAACTAAGCTTGTTATTTTAAATTTATTTGAATGTTATTTAATGTCATGTCAGTATTTTTCATTCGATTTAACAAAGAAAATAACAAAAAGTACTGGATAAAATGCCTAGAAAGAGAAATGGTAGCTCGTTAGGATAACCTTAAACTTAGGTACCCAATCAGAATATGAAAATAAGTTAGGTGATCCTATGGACTTTACCTATCAGAATACAAAATCAACTTAGTGAAGGCTTAATTCAAACAAAACCAGAATTTTTTATGACACATGTATCTGAATAGCATTCTAGACCACAATTTACACAGTATAGCATTTCATAGAATCTAAACAATTTATAAGTGTCTGTAAATGAAAACAATAAAATTACATAAGTTCAAACGGATATTCATGCATACGTACAAGCAATTGAATACCTAAAATTTGTATAAAAATAATTTTTAATTATAAACAATGTCTTTACCTGATACTAATATTAAATATAAAAATGGGAGATTTATGATTACACACACACATGATATGACCGAAATCAAGGCTAGAAAGGTCATATAAACCTAGTTTATTAATTGAGTTACCAATTATAACGGACTAAAACAAGATCTGGCCTACATTGTCACAAGTTAGGGCCTTGTAGGGACCCATACCCTAGGCCAATAAAGGTCTTTGTATAGTTATCCGCATTTCCCCGTTCTCTTTCTCTTTCAGTAAGAAATGCTAAAAAAATCCAAGCTTTACTTCCAGGAGTATATCTTCAACTAACAATAAGGGAACCACACTTGCAGTAATTACAAATTAAGCTTCATGAATTTCTCCCTGTTTTCCATGATTTGGGATTCTCCTTAATCCTACATTATCTGCATAAATCTCCCATGATTCGATCTCTATATTTGGTGCCACCTTTAGCTATAAAAGCCATTTTGTCGACCAACCAAGGTAAGTGAAGTCAAAGTTTTATGAGACATTACCACTCTGTACTTTCATGCTTTCATGCTTATTTTCTCATTCTCATTTTCGATAAATGTTGACTTAAGTATTAGAGGCCCTCATCCGGAACACATACCCTATGGCCCTTCCAAGTTGATTTTTAGTGTAGGAAATTTTGATGCCCTCCACAAACGCTCAACAATGACTTTCTATGGTAGTCATTAATTTGATTATCAATTGGGGCCATTTGTGGTAATTAGTTCTCTTTCATAAAACATTTATCTTCATGACATGCCTCACCTAAAGGGCTAGTCAAGCAAAAGACCATTGTAGTTACACAAGCAAGGTACTTCTTTATTTCATCCAACACTTATGCATGGAGTAAGTCATAATAATAACTGAACAAGGATATATCAAACGGGCTTAATGTTTAAATCCACTTGGGGAAAGTATTTACGGCATATACTTCAAACAAGTCAAAGAAGTCAATGATACATATGAAAGTTGCTAAATTGTGGAAGTAGCTTTTCACAAGATAGGGTGGACGGTGTACCCTTTCCTTCTAAAGCCGGTATGGGCTAAGGTAGAGCTTAGCCTTCTGGACCAAGCTTTTTCAGTTGTCCTTCATGCACTTTGGTCATCTGGGGGTGTACAGTATGTGTCCAAGAATGTGACATCCATGTCTAGCATCCCTTGATCCATTTAGTACTGAAAGGCATAGAACCCCCTAATGTAGTCTAAGAAGGCTTTGATTGATGCCTCATTCACTTGATCATTGAAGATTGCCAATCTACTAGCGGGTAGCTTGGCCTTGTCCTTATCCTGTTTTATTGCCTTTAACTTTTGTTCTAGGTCCCTAATCTAGCTTTTTCATTCCTTTCTCTGGCTCTTTTCAATTGAGTCCAACACCATGAGTTTTCCCTCACGGAAGTCGAGAATCTCATTTTTCTTATAATTAATGGGTTAGCCTTTTCATATACCAACACGGCTTAAAAGTAGAATTCTCATTGGCACAATATTACTAAATGTAAAGAAATAAACTTTTAGGCTCACACATATAAGTTTTAGGCATCAATTGCCTCTAGAGCCTTGGTTATAGAGTTAGTTCTTGTCGAATTGCTAAAGTTAGTGTACTTCTATTTATTTTCACCTATAGCAGGATGATTACTTTTAGTGCTGCCATTTTGTTCACAAAGAAAAAGTACGCAATTGAAACACTCCATTATGGGACAAAAGGCTGCTTCCTTATCAACATCTGTTAGGTCATCTCCTTCAACTTCTTTTTGGTTGCTGAGTCACTTAAAGGAGTAGGAAATGATGAAGCACTCTTTGTAAGAATCGAATTATGTTGCTAGTACCCAAACATATGAGTACATCATTAAATGATTTGATTGCTCACCATAAAAAGTAGACATTATGTTGAAGGCATTCCAAATTCTTAGGATTGTTATTTGGGATGACAACAATTCTTCATGGCCTATTTCTTCTTTCTTCTATAAGAGTGTCTTAATTTAAGAAGAGAAAACACATTTTCCTTTGCAGTGACAGTCTTAAACTAGGTAATATTAGGGATACTAGTGCCTTCAGTAACCTTTTAATGACATTTACTAAAGTTCTCATTCAATTTATCAACCCCAGTAATCAAATCACTGGCTCTTTTCTTCATTTGCTTAAAGCCTTTCATCTTGGTAAACCCTATAAAAGATGATTACACATTAGTTGCCAACATTCCTAATACAAGATAAAAAAGTTCTTTATGGAATTGGTACAATGTTTTAGGGATTTTTGGTGAAGGAACAAAAGGATTTTTCCCTTTTTATCTACACTACACCCAAATGGATTAGAGACGGGTCATAGAACATATGTAGTGCTATCCTTGAATTCCCTTAATGTAGCTTCATCCATAAAATTAAACTAGAGAGAAATTTGGATGGGAACCTCTCATGGGCTCACACCTAGCTACTCATTCACAAATTTTGAGGAATTAATCCCTCTTAGGGAACCCTAGAATTAATAGTGGCCTCGAATAAGTGTTTGAGGCATTTATTAATGACAAATGCCAAGGTAAATTCTAATCCTCTTTTATCTTCGTGAATTCCTATCTCTTTGAAGTTTGAGAAAATTCCCAACCAGACCTACTAGGGAAATATGCATGAGAATGAAAATTCAAAGTAGAAAAAAAATAGTGGTTCTAATGCTCAGGAACATAGAACATAGAACATTAACAAGACCTCTAACCTAAGGGTAAAAATAGGCCGAGTCGAGACCAAACACCCAAAACTAGAAGCTTGACTTGTTAATGATTGACTTGGCTTGGGCTCGATGTGGTACTAACGCTATAAGCTCAGCTTGAAAAAATTCGAATTCAACTTGGCGGCTCAATGGCCTTGACATTTGATTCAGGGCTTGAGCTTGATTTAGGGCTCAAGCTCCATTTGAAGAATAGAAATTAAAATTTTTGGTTTATGTATATTAAAAAAAATTAGACTCATTACATTCAATAAAAAGTTTGAGCCAAACAATACCAGGCTCGAAGCACGGCTCATTAAGAATTTGAACTTAAAATGAAGCTTGAACCTCGACTCAATAACCAAAAAATTGAGCTTGGACTCAAACTATTCAATAAGAGACTCAACTCATTTTCACCCCCACACTAACCATGGAGGAAATTCCACAAGTGAGCATACAATTAAATATGCATGGATACATTCATACAAGGTCATGCAAAGGTGTGCTAACCTCAGGAAAAAGAAATTGAACATTTTGACATACAAACTACGGTAATAGGTTCTAGAACTACGCCTATTAATTGAGACTCAATAAGGGGTAATAAACCCATTTGGAGAATGTTGTGCCTTATTGGCAAAACCAAAAACATTAACAATAAGAAGTAAAGAAATAAAGCGAGATGCCTTCAAGTCTTCAATTTTATTATTAGACATCCCTAAGAAGGTATGTTCTACATCTTTCATAGCAACATAATAAGGGCCCTTGCATTCCTCTTGCTCTAATCCTCATCTTTAAGATCTTTAGATTTGTTTTTCTCTTGGCATAAGAAAATCAGTGAAATATTAGGAAGATTTACTAAACCTTAGCCTTAAAAACATTTAACATTATAGCTCTTAAAGGTAAAAAAGAAGATATCGTTTACCTTTAAGGGTATAACCACTTCAGCAAGAGAATTAATAAAGATGAACCTTGCTGATTAACAACATTGCTACAAGGATAAGGATGAAACATTCTAAAAAAAAAATACTGGCAGACGGTATGCCTAGTCAAATTAGAAGTTAACTCAAAAGATACAAATCTTATTCAACTAATGAGGGATCACTACATAACAGTTCACTCTTATGCATCTGTAAAAGCATTAAATGTCAAGTATATTCATGCTTTGATCTTTATATGTTAGGTACTTAAGTTAATTATTACTTAAGAACTATGTAATACTTCATTAAAGACTAACCACAGAGCCTTACACCAAGCATGGCCCTTATGTCATGAGGAGGGGGAAAGAATGCCTCCACAAACACAAAGTCCTTTTCAACATTTCTCTGGATGTAGAAAAATGCTTATCTTTGATTCTGATCTTTATTGTAAATATTGAGAAAACTTTGTGCAGTACACGTTGGAAAGATTAGAGTCGAGTACAATGAATGAAAATATCTTAAAAATAAAAGGCTTTAATTTTTGTTGATTTATAGGGCCCTACTAATGGTGGGTCAATCACAGTTGGGCTTGAAAGTATTCATATTGCCTAAGCAACATTCAATGATCAATTACAAAAATTGTATTTAGTAGTAATTTCATTTAATAAAAAGCTTATGAAGGATTTACATCATTTTTTCTCATGATCCTGACTAAGAATTAAGGTTACATAAAGCATTATAAGGAAGTATAAGGTCAAGTAGTGAATTAGTCCTAGTAAGACTCTCCATATTATAGTGGCTATTGATTTCAGACACCTACCTAAGGAAACCAGTAGTTGAACTCAGATAAATTGCAACATAAAATGATCAACTAGCTAACAGAATGTCTTTGAGTCAACAATAGTGCTTAGAAGGATTCAGTAAGTAAAACTGCAAAAAACCCTTGCATAAGACATACAAGTGACACACAAACAAAACCTAACCTAGATGCTCACAAAAAGTTAATAAGAAATAGAATATTAAGTATCTGGCAATGTATGAAAAAGGTTTTCTTTTACAACTTCCTTTGCAAACATGTTGATGTCAGCCAAGTCTTTTTCCAAGGTTTCCACCTTCACCTATTCACCCTTTAAAAGTTGCATCCAAATACTCTATCCTCATTTTCTAGCAACTGAAATAAGCACTTAGGCCTTCCATGAAGTAAGCCCTCATGAACACACCAAGGCATCTTGCATAAAAAGAAAAATATTCAAAGATTTTAACCTTTCTTGAAATGGTATCAAGAACCATATCAAAAGGAAAATGAGGGGTTTTTACATTAAAACTCCCAACCCCCCAAATATGTTATAGAGCAAGTTTGGAGCTTCAGGTGTTACGGCCCTTCTAGCGAGAAACTCGATTAAAGGAGGTAAAAAAAATTGAATCCTAGTTCAGAACTTTATTTTAAGTTCCCATAGCAAGATTAAGTAAGTTGCTTAAGGTTTACTAAGTTCTAAGAAGTTTATGATACTAAAAGAGGCCTAGGGTGTAAAATGGTAATTTTACATTCCAAAGTGTTGGGCTGAGTCTCGGGAGTAAAAAGTGTGTTTTAAAACCTAATCCTAGTTCAAAACCCAAAATTAGCCTAAGTGTAAGAGTTTTGACTAAATTTGACTTGAGGTTACTACATGGGGATGACGTTTTTTGTTACTTTAAAAAGATTAGTGGCCTTTTATCTTAAAGGCTTTAAACTTGCAAGAGAATGGGGAGGCTGCCATTCTTGTTCATTTTCACTCCCGCACCCAAGTCCCTCATTGAACTCTTAATTTCTTCTTGATTTCTTGGATAAAATCAAAGTTTCTTGGTAAATTTTGAAGGCCCAAGGGATATACAAGCTTTGGGTAGCTTATTATAAGCTTGGTTTATAATCTAGGAGTTGTTTGCCACAGTTTTCCAGCTGGGGTTAGGTTTACTCATGGGGTAACCAAGATTTATTGGTGTTTTCTTATTTATTAGGTGTTTTGGAGCATGAGTTTTGCTTAATCGGTGTTAATATGGTGTCATTGCTTTGGTTTGCTTGGAACTTAGGTAGAACCTTGTGGAACTTTATTCTTGGTGAAGGGTTGCTTAATTCTTGCTCGTGACTTGAAATCAAGGTAAGGGATTTAGAGTTTCAAACTTAATTGATGGCATTGGAGTGTTGTTGCTTGTTGAGATTAAGTAGTTTTGGCAATATCATTGATTAGTGGGCAAGTTTGTTCATGGTGGACTAGGTAATTGAGTGATTTTGGCATGATGTTTTAATGCATCATAGTGGTGTTTATAATAGTTCATTACGGTCTTTGTAACATATTTTACAGGTATGTGAAGTGGGAAGCCAATTCAAGCATGTTTGATATGCTTGGGAGGCCTCCTAAGGTGTATACAGCAAAAGTTGGAATTTTTCAGGCACAAAGAGGCTAGCGATGCATCACCAAGGTCGAAGACACATCACCAAATCCTTGTGAAACATTTAGGAAGTTAGGGATGTTCAACTGGATGGATTGGTTTAGAACCAATCTGAAGGCAAAATCGATTAATTTTTGGTTTTTAAAATGGGAATCCAAACCTTCCAAATAAGGTACAAAAATCGAACCAATCCAACCAAATAGATTGGTTCCACAAATTTCACCTAAACAAAATGCTAGAAAAACACCAAAACTTCCTCCATAAACCATAGTAACTTTGTATTCCATCCATAATAGGTAACAAGGACTACTTTCATCCATAATAGCAAGAATTAACAATTCAGCCAATATTTATGTCACACTTTTTCAGCTATAAATAATCCACCTAAGACAAAAAAAAAAAGCATTGATATCAAAAGTCCTTTTAGTTGGCAAATCTTTCAAAAGATTTCTTTTCTTAATCTCCTAACTCAAATGGGTGCATTCTTCCATCCTACTATGCAGAGAAAGACACTATAATGCAATATATCCTGCAACAAAATAGTTGATAGAAAGGCTTTTGTCTAAGATGATTAACTGTACATGAAGACACTATGATGCAGTATATCCTGCAACAAAATAGTTGATAGAAAGGCTTCTGTCTAAGATGATCAACTGTACATGTTATAAATAGCACAAAAAGTTAGCAACAACCATCAACTTTGCACAAAACTGAATAAAGATAGCAACAATTGTTATTTCTCACTTATTTATAATAACAAATAGAAGCAAAACAAAAAAGAAAAAAGAAAAAAATTGTTTACTTTGTAAAAAAGGTAGCCTTATAAATCAAGAATGCTTTGATCCTCGGCCAATTGTGTCAACTCTATAAAAAGCAGCAAAAAACATTATACTCAATTGTGAAATAATAGAATGAAAAGTTCATAAAAAAGTCAAGACAAAAACATCAACATAAAATTATTACCTTTACCAAGTTTGTTAATCTCTTGCAATCCTTCTTCAATGTTCAAAAAATGATGAGGTTTTCAGATCCAATCTTGAGTACATAAAAGTGCTTGGACCATTTTAGGGGGCTCATTGAGCTCTTAAATGCAGCAAGAACACGGCTGCCGGTGCTAAACGCTAATTCTGATGCCACTGTTGAAATGGGGACAACCAAAACATCCCAAGCCATTTGAGAAAGAACAGGGAGGCATGGATGATTAAACCTGCACTAAGTTAAAACATCAAAATTATCATTGTCATCTTCACATTCTTCAGCGAAGTATTTCTTCAACTCAGATTTTCCTTCCCCACTTCCACTTGAGCTTTTAAATCTCTTATATCTTTCATTCATTTGACTGATAAGAGTTTCTTTATCATCATTCTCAATAATCCCTTAACTTTTTTCTTTAGACTCATTTGTTTGAGATTGAATTTTTTTTCAATATACATCAAACAACTCATAAATGGCTTCCTTTACATTCTTGACTATACATGCACCAATTTCTTTATAATCACCATGCAATTTAGAAAAAAACAAATTCTACGTACCCCAGGTTATGGCAAAGATCAAGAACAATAGCTATATAAATCAGCATGTTCATTTTATCAATATTTCCTTAATACTTATCATACTTTTCCCTCATCTTCTCTGCCATTGAAGATAAATCATAATTAGAATTATTAACCCATTCCTTAAGTAGACAATCAACAGCACAAATCTCATGAAAAAAGCTATTAGAAGTCACATCCAAAGATCCAGAAATTCTTAGGGTGAGTTCATAAAAACTTTTAAGAAAAGTGACTAATATCTCAATATTATCCCAATCATTCTCTGTTGGAATTCCTGCATCTGATTCTAATTCAATTAGAAAGTGAGGATCTTGGGTTTCAAATCTTTCAAATGCTCTCCTAAATTTTAAAGCAGTGTTCAACATCAAGTATGTAGAGTTCCATCTCCTAAATTGCATGTATGCTTGCATTTTTAGGTTAATTAACTAAAAACATGAAGTTTTAACAAGCGCACATAAATAACTAGCCAATTGTAACCAATGTGAAACCTGTTCTCATAGATTTCTTGGGCAGGGCCAATAAGGGGCATGTCATCAGGGATTCGAGAGATTTTGCTTGTGGTACTGCATCGCCAAGACCCCGATAACATTGACATGTTGTAGTATTTTTACAATAACTTTTCGCTCGGGTCTTCGATCGAAATGATTCAAGATTCCATGTGAAGTTAAGAGGAAGAGCTACAAGTCATGGTTTCACCCATGCCTAAATTAGCCTAGGTTTTTTCTAAATTTAGTTCCAACGGAAGGGGCCTAAGAATGCTTAAGGGACTTAGGGTGAAAGGTGCCTAATGGTGCCTTAATGCCTCCCATGGCTCATTAAAGAACCAGTTAGTTAATTAAGTTTTCTTGAGTGTAAAGAAAGCATGAAAGAAGATAATTCAGAAGAAGTTTCAAGTATTACAATAGAGCCATTAGGATGATTAAAAGGGTTTAGCACCATTGGTAGTCTAGTTTGAGCCTTAGAGCTTAAGACACCAATGAGAAACCCTAGTGTACATGAGGGTTTCTTTGGAACCTAGAAAATTGAGTTCATCCATATCAAATCTACCATAATAGTGTGAACTAAGTAATGATGGATAGTGAAGCACTATGAATGAAGGCTTGGTGCACTTTTGGCCTAGCCAAGTTGTGACTTGAGAAAGAAGTGAAAGCTTAGCACATCCTTGGTAGGTTAATGGGTGAAGCTTAGTAGCTTAGTGATCTAGGTGAGCTTATTAGCTCAAGACGCCAAGTGAGGGCTTAGTGCGCCTAGCTAGGTGGAGACTTAGCACCATAATGGCCTAGGTGAGCCAATGGCTCGAGGCATTATATGGGAGCCTAGTACACCTAATGAGTTCCTTAGAACTCACGCAAGAAGCATTTACAACGTTTACCCATACAATAACAATGGGAATGTTAACCAGTGAGTTAAGCACACTAAGATGTTAGTAAGCCAAACATTACATGAAATGAGTTATAGGCCAGAACTCGCTAGACACGGGGTGACTTCCATGCAGGGACTATGATGAGGACAGGTCTTAAAGGGACCAAAATATATGCGCATATGTTAGCCCTTATACTGTATTGGGCCCACAGTAGTTCTCATAAAGTATATATATATGAGTGTCATCAGGTTTTTGTTTGCAGGTTTTATTTTTCTTTACGGGCATCCAAATTCTTTACTGGAAATCTTCGAATTCTTACTCCCTTTACTGTTGTTGTGCAGATATTATCTGTAAGTAGTCGACAACTGTTGAGGGTTATTATGCTAGGCATTCATGCAGGTAACCACTTAGTAAACCATTTATTGATTCTAGTTTTACTGGTTAAGTCTTTTATTGCTAACTATAGCTTTTTATGGCCTATAGAGGCTAGTAGCATAAGGAAGGTGTTAGAGCACAAATCTCAATAGTTGCATTCAGTATATGTATGTGCATTGTCTGCAGGTCGAGTAGTATTTTAGTTGTTTTTGTGCATGTGCATAGTTTTTACTTATGTAATGATATATGTGCACGGTCATTACTTGTAATAAATATATTTATATTTCATGCTTTGACTTGTGGTTTGTTAAAGTTTTATAAGCACCTGTGGCAATTAAGGATGAAAAAATTTGATCCGACCCAAAAACTTGACCTAACCTACCTGAACCCAAGCCCAACCTGACCCGATTTAACTAGAAAAGTCAACGACCCGAACTCGAACCTAATTGAAGTGAAACCTGAGGAAACTTGAACCCGAACCTAACCTGACCTTAGCCTAAAATGACTCGATGACTAAACCCGACAAGACCCAATTTTAACTTAAATTAACATAAAATATATGGTCAGTAAAAACTTTAGAAAAATTATGATTTAATATATGTGAATGATTTTTTTCTATTATGTTGATTTGTTTTACATTGTAGAGCGAGCGAGTAAGAGCTATGAGAAATGATTAGTGAAACGGTGATAGAGAGATAAAAATAATTAGGTTTTAGAAATTATAGTACTCCTTCCATCCCATATTCTTTGAAATATTTGACTTTTTTGAATAGTTTGAATTAAATTTATTTATATTACTCCATCTGTCTCAAATTCTTTACACCATTCATATTTTAACAATTAATCTATAATTTTTTGTTTTCAAAAATTTAATATATAAATAAAAAAATTTATACTTGATTTTTAAATATATATATTTTTTAATTTTTAAATAAATAATAATATAAATAAATTCAAGTTAAATTAGTCAGAAAAGTTAAATGGAGCAAAGAAAATGGGATGGAGGGAGATTATTTGTTAGAAAAAAATTTAAAAGTATATATTTAGAAACTATAGGTCTTTATTTATTATTTAATATAATCATTTTTTATTTATATACTAAAATGTTAAAAATAAAAAATTATAGATTAATTATTGAATAGTAAATGTTACAAAGAACTTGGCATAAAGGTAGTATTTTATTAAATAAATTACATGTTAATATATCTTTATAAATTTTATCTTATTTTTATATATAGTTAATTTAATTTTTAATCAAAATTAAACAAAAAAAATTGAAGTGATTCAGCCATTTTGGCTTATGCATCAGTGAACCAAGTAAATTTGACAATCAAGTTGAATCTGGTCTAAGAGCTGATAACTCGACCTGATTGGATCTGAATCTAAATAAACCCGGACAAACCAAACCCAAACCCGAAATCTACTTAACCCAAAATCAACCTGAACCCAAATAACCCGACCTAAACCCGAATACATACTGACTTGATTAAACCTAAACTTGAATGACCTGACCCAAACTTGACCCGACCTATCTAATTGCTATCCATAGTGGCAATGTTTTGATTTATTTTCTAAAAGTGAAATTCGAGTCGACATGCATGGTGGATATTAGGTTAATAACTAGATGCATGAAAGGTTTTAAACGGGACAAGTAAGTAACTAGCCAACTACAACTAGTATGAGACTTTGGTTTCCTGGTATTTCTAGGAGAACTCCATCCAGGGTAGGGACTCTACATAAACAACTTGTTGTAAAGTAATGAAGGGTGTCGGTAGTAGACTTCATGCCTCAACTACCACAAAAAGGTGATGCATGAAGCATTTTTTTTTATTTCAGGCTATTTAGGGCCTCCAATGCAGAAAGGTTTTCTTTGAAAATGGCCTTTCAATATACAAGTTGTTAGCCTGCCTTCATTTTAGAATGTCCGCTTTAAAAGATGAATATCCTCAAACTCGACCTCTAGGCGTTATTGCTAAGAGGGAGAACCTCATGCAAGAAAAATGAAGATGGTGTCAAATCCCCTTAGGAAAGGTAAAAAGCCGATATCAAAATTTTTAAAATCCACAGCCCAAATCTTTAGGATAGCATTGTGGATGTTTTGCTTAAACCTTGGTAAGCTTCGCTTTGATTTCATGGGTCTCATCTTAAATACACATACCTATTTCTCATTAAATATAGAGAAACTCAATGAATTACTTAAAGTAGAAAAAGAAAGCATATGTTAGGGTGAAATGAAAAAGCACTTTGGTGACCAACTTATATAGACAAAAATACAACTTAAGGGGCAAAAAGTTCAGAGCATTCAAAAAAATAATACCTTCTGAAACATTCACTTACTCTGCCACATGACCCCACATACACTGAAGCTTGAATCCTTGAAAGATGGTCAAATTTCATGCACCACCAAGCGGGTAAGTCATGCCTAATATATTAATTTGTGTCCTCATTTAATGGTTTTTTTTTATCAAATCTTATAATTGTTTGTTGCATCATTGCTTTGTTTCTCAACGTAAATCTCATCATAATCTTGCTTTGTTTTTGCATCAAGCTCCTACTTCACCACCATACTTGGGCCCATAAAGTAACAATGCATTTATTGCCATAAACTTTTTGATGCCTCATATGGGCAAAAATTATTTACCAACTCAGTCTCTTGTTGCCCCCATACTGTAAATTCATTTGAGCAGAACCCTTGAAACATGCTTTTTAGCAGTGGTTAAAGCTCCCTTCTATAGGCACCCTCAACAGGGATCCCTCCCTTTACACATGACCAATGCAGGTACCTCAACAAGGAACTTGTCTTTCCGTTGCCAGTAACTTCGATAGGGACCTCATTTATTCACAAAACACTATTCAGATTGTGGGATCACACAGTTTTAAGAACGTAAGGATCTCTTTTGCTCTATGCTTACCCTCCAATTAGGCCAAAGTTAAGGCCTAACAAGCCACGTAACTATAGTTACTAGACATAGCGGATCAAGATAGGGTCCAGCCTGTATTATCATAAGTTATGATCCTATAGGGACCTACACCCTTCACTAGGGCCAACAAAGGCCCTCAAACCTATTATAATTATGCGCAGCTCCTTCTCCTTCCCCTTCTTACAGAGAAATGCCCCAAAATCCAAGCTCTACTTCTTAAAGCATATCTCCAACTAATGACAAGTGAATTACACCTAGGGCAGTTAAAGATTAACCTTACGGTCCTATCCACATCTTCCATAATATGAGATTTTCCTAAATCCCAAATGATCTGTGCAAATCTCAAATGATTTGATCTTTATATTGGGAACAACTGCATGACCGTAAAATATTATTCCATTGATTGAGCAAGGTAATAAAGTCAGACCTTCAAGAGATATAACAACACCATGCTTTCATCTCGTTTTCTCCTACTTATCTTAAGTAAACATTAACTTGAGTGTTAGAATATTCTCCTAGGGACTCGTTTGAAGTCTTCTTACCTCATCTTTTAGTACAAAAAATTTTGGCGCACCCCACAGCAGCTCAATAGACTTCCTGTGGTAATTATCATTTTAGCTATGAATATGATCAAACAGTAACACATATTGCCTTTAACACATTGTCTCTTATTCACGGTGAAAATAAGAGAGCGCAAAGGTCTTCCTCTATCAAGAACGGCTTTGATGCAATTCAGACACGCAATGGGCACTAACGAAAATTAATGAAACCCTGGGGTCAGCTTCGTCCCTGGAAAAATTAAGAAGCGATCTAACAAGAATTAACAAGACAGCGCCTGTCCAATGGAACAAAGCTGCTGTCGAAGACCACAAATCGAGCAGACTTAAAAAAGTGTCAGAAACAATAACAAAAACAAAAAAAAAAAAAAAGAAGAAAAAAGAAATAGTTGCAAAAGATTCAAGAGGGGAATGAAACGGAGCCGGAGATAGAGAGAGAAGAAGACGAAGCAAAACAAAACAGAAAGAGCTCTAGTAGTTAGCTTAAGTAGCTCTTTGAAGTTTGAAGTTGAACACAACCCATCGACGACCGCCTCGCCACCCTCCCAACGGCGGCGCCGCGTCCTTCCCTGTCTTCACGTCTCTGGTCCATTCGCTATTGTGTTTTTCCGCCTTCAAACATCATAGATCTGTCTCTGTCTCTCTTTCTATTTGATTTCCTTACTGATCCGGCTCCTATGAAGATGAGCCTTTTGTTGATCGTCTTCTGAGCTCATCAGAATCCTGTCTTTGATCAAACAAGAGAATCACAAGCCTCGACCAGGGCAGAGAACTACAGGATCACTTCCTGTTTGGCTTGCAGCGTGCGGCTCAACATGAACAAGTCTGCCACCCTACAAATCATCACTTCACTTTCACCCAACCGAACATGCCTTCCAGGTTTTTACCTGTTTCAGATCTCTCTCTCTCTCTCTCTTCCACTTGTCGATGAGTGATATTAATGGTCTAGTTTGTTTTCCAGGTGATGAAAATCTTGGAAGATCTTGATGGGTTTAATTGGGGTCTTGATCAGCCCTCGGTTTTCCTAATTTTCTGAACATCGAAAGGACAGACCGAAAACTGGTGACTGAAATAGACACTTTACTGGTAATTGGTTTCTTCTCCGCCGTGGTATTCCGGCACCAGTGGCCGATTTCTGATCAACAAGGCCTCGACACACGTCTAGTGTCTGAAAGTTGAAGACTTAACAAGAAGTCTCTCATGCAGAAAGATCCAAAAAAGATTTAGGAAAAAAAAAAAAGTCAGATACTTGGTGTGTATATAGAATTGGCACTTGGGCACCTAGCGTTGGAGATTATGCAGTCGCAAGATCACCAAGAGATGCTGAACAACGAGAGTCACCAACAACCACCGCTGCAGGATCGGAGGTTGAAGCCGATGACGGGAGGCGACAGCAGCCAGGCGGCGTTGCAGCAGCATCCGCCCCAGAAATGCCCGCGCTGCGAATCTATGAACACTAAGTTCTGTTACTACAACAACTACAGCCTCTCTCAGCCACGCTACTTCTGCAAGACCTGCAGAAGGTACTGGACTCAAGGTGGGACTTTGAGAAACGTCCCCGTCGGCGGCGGCTGCCGAAAGGGGAAGCGCAGCAAAACCACCTCATACAGTAACACCGCCACCAGCGCTGCCACCGCCGCTTCTTCTTCTTTGTCTCAAGCGCAGCCACAACAGCAACAGAACATGATAACTTCTAACCCGGCTGCTTCGGTTTCTTCTATGGGGATGGGACAGTTTTATCCTGGAGGTGATTTCTTATCGTCTTTGGCGGCAGCGCAACCGTCGAACCACCAGCGGGGATTCAGCAGCGGAGACTTGGCGGGACCTTCGAATTTGAGCCTTTTGCAGGGTTACGCCGCACTCCAGTTCAGTCAAGCATTTCATCAAACACAAGCGCAACTCTTCCATTTTGGTAATCGAGATAAGGGATCGTCGGAAATGGAAGATGCCCTTTACACATCCAGTCCAGAGAGACTGATTCAGGTGGGTAATTCTCAGACCCATCAACAAAATTGGCTGAATCAAAGTTTGTTCAGCAATCCGAGTGCTGTTTCCGACGGAACAAATGTGTGGACTATTGAAAGTACTACTGCTAAAAACACTAGCACCACCACCGCTGTTACTTCTTCAGCATCCATGAACCCAAATCAATGGCCTGATCTTCCTGGTTTTGGAAGTCGCCCTTAATATCCTCAAAATTGATATTCGTAGTTTGAGGAGTCAAAAAAGATAGAAGTTCAGAAAGGAAAAGTTTCTTCTTTTTTACAGGAAATGGAAAAGGTGTGGTCAATCAATTGGTCCTTGGAAAGTGTTGTTTCTTTTCTTCTTTTTCTTTTCCTTATCTTTGGAAAATAGATGGAAATGTTGCACCATTTTGTTCCTATGCTGGCTGCAGATAGAGAGCTTCTGGTGTTTGATACTTGGATACTTGGATTGGTCTCTTGAACTGTGCTAAGTTTTTTATTAGAATTTTATAGTATATGGTTTGGGAGTTGTTCACATAAACCACTGTAGTTCCAGCAACTAATCACCTCTGTTACTCTTTTGTTCTGTAGGAGATTTTCTATGTTTGTGTTGTATTCTTCATGGGCTAGCTAGGTTTGTCTTGGCCAATGGTCAGGAAACAACTTTTATGAACAGTAGAGATTATATATTTGTTTGTTTGTTTGTTTGTTTTTTAAAGTTCGCTTTGATAAAAGTAACAATATGATGTCCAGATAAAATAGAGAGGAAAGTTCGCAACTTTAAACCAGGGAAAAAAGGGGAGAACTTTATTCTATGTTAATTAGGGTTTACGAAGGAGAAAGGAGAAAGGAGAAAGGAGAAAGAGAGGGTCATGTGGTGGGTGGTGGTGGAGGTGATGTGTTGTGTAAAAGTGGTCAGAAGAGAATTCTTGGTTCGTTTTGTTGCATGTGGGTGAATGACGATTCACTGCTTTAAGCAGTTCACCAAATGTTCCTTGTCTCATGCCACATTTGTGCTCGTGATGGTTTCAACGTTTTATTTACAACATGATAAACTGTCTGTTACTGTGATGTGATATGGTGATCGTCCAGGCCCGTCACCATCGTATAGGGTTGTAAGAAACGTGTTATTGCCTAAGGTGCATTGCACCCCGATAAAAAAAAATGGCTACTGCCGAGTTTTCTTGTTACATTAGATTTTAGTTTTCATACATACAAACTCTCCATATATAACAAAACCTAAAATATTGCACTTAGTTGCCTCTCACCGAGTGCTAATATTCAAACCTTTACAAAGGTAATAAACTCACTCATTTTATTAAGTTGTCCCCCGTTCCTCTTTTAAATTATAATGTCTTGTGTTGTATTGTAACTAAAAAGATAAGCATAAAATAGTTTAATTATCTCTTGATTAATTTCATAAATTATATGTGGTAAAAACTAATTGAATGTAGAAAAATTAATGGTAGTTATAATATATATCCGGTAGTTAACCTATGAGCAGCAAATTCTAAGATGCTTGCTTGGGGTGGTTTGCATGCATGCATGGTTGTGTTGGGCTGGCCTTCTATAAATAAGATTGATGGGGTTGGGAAGACCAACATGGATTTGGTGGATACACCAAACCACAAGCATCTCTATCGAACCCAACAATATAATCACTTTAATTCCTTCCCAACATTAATTATTCCCAATACAGGATAGCAATTAATTCATTATTACTATTATTAAGAGGGTAATTAATTAATTAACTAATAATACCAGTACATTAAAGGCTAATAAAGTAGAATATAATACTCCGATCCAGCGCAAAGAATCCCACCCAGCAATCTTGAGAGCAAATGCGAAATCTTTGTCTGCCATTGTGAGAGAGAATATAAACCCTCTTGGGATGCTACCCCTCGGGGCCAAATGATTCATATATTTTAGAAGGGTAAATGTCATTTATGGTCCCTAATCTTTTCATGCTGTCCTAATTGAGTTGTTAACCTTCATTTTATTCTCTTAAAGTCCCCAACCTCTCCACTTTTTTTTTTTTTCCAATCGTGGTCCTTCCGTTAATTTCATGGTTAACTTTAAGGGATTCGTAGGAAAAATGCCAATTTCAGTACCTATAATTTCTTCCTTACACTAAAAGCACCCTTAAGTCAATGAATTTAACACACACATACACACACACACACACACACACACACACTTTCTCTCATTGATTCCATCTGGTGCTTGAACACATCCACCATGGCCACCAGTTTCATCACGTCTAGCCACTTCATCGTCACGATCAAATGGCTGTCCAGCTCTGTCTTGAGCTTGAAACATCCATTTGGACTCTTGAGCCTAAATTGCCACCACCACTCTCTTCCTCCGTCTTTCTACCAGCTCCATGTCGATAATCAACGCCATCAAACTGGAATGCCCTTTTTGCAACAACTTGTAAAGCACCAAATAGGGGGTTGAATCGATGTTGATTCACGGGATCAATTCGCGACTAGTCTATTGGGGGTTGAATCGTGAAATTGATTCAGATGAGTTTGGAAAGGCAAGGTTGCGGAGATGCTGGTGAGAGTCGTGGACGTTGCAAAAAGGCGAGGTCGTGGAGAGGCCAGCGGGTTACAGTTTTCTCTGGGAATGTATAAAAGAAAGAAAGGCGGATGTGGGTGAGCCAACGCCCACTGCCGCTGATCTCTACAAAGCATTCGATGTGGGCGAGAAGGACAAGAGTAGCCTTCTGCTGGGTAATGATTCAAAGGGTACAAAATGTTGGGTGGTCGATCATTCCCCATGTGGCAGTAATGACAGTGATTTTAGCGCACCCTAGCTTGCGAGGTGCTTGTGTTTTGGTTTAGTAGCCGCCTGAGAGCTTTTCGTCATAATCACCTTGCACCTCCAAGCGGAAGCACCAGATGTGAGCGGCGAGCATGTCAGCCACATCACAATTATCTTGTTGGGGTAAGTCCATCGACCGGAAGGTGGAGTTGATCAAAGTAGAGGCAGGCCTCCCTTGGCGGAAGGAGGGCAGTGTTGCCTCTGCAAGACGGAACCAAATTGAGATTGGAACCAAATTTGGGGTCAGTTTATTTACTGTGTTACTATCTAATTTGAAGCTGTTCTGATAGTGAGTGGCAAAGAATGTGGCCATTAAAGCCATGGAAGGAAGAGAGAAAACCAGATTTTTGGTGATTTTTCACTTGGGAATTGATGTTTTTTTTTTTGGAAGCTAAGAATGGATGAGAGAGATGGAGAAAATGCTAAATTAAAAGGCTTAATGGTGGTTTGATTGGGAGGAAGAAAATTTAGGGACCAAGTTGCTATTTTCATTGATGATTCTGTTAACTTTAACTGTAAAATTGACAGAAAAACCACATTTTGAACAAAAATAGAAGATAAGGGATTTCAAGAGGACAAAACGAAGGTTATGGACCCATTTAGGACAACACAAAAAGGTTAGGAACCATAAATGAAGTTTTTCTTATTTTAAAATATTTTTTAATATATTTTGCTTCTCTTCCGTTCCAGTTCCACCACATTTATTTCAAACAAGGGCGGAATTGAAGGGCTAGCATGGACTTGTATCCCTAAAATACTTATAATTTTTTTAAAAACTTTAAAGGTAAACGTATTTAGACTCATCTTTAAAGTTGGTTAAATTCTCTAGTAAGGACAATAATTTAGAAAAAGATTTCCTTTTGCCTCTATTTTATAAAAAAACCTGGATCCATAGCTGATTCTAACAAACGATCTCATAACCCGAATTGAATATGAAAATGTTATAATTTTATGATCTAAAATATAAAAAATTGATTTGATTAAATTATATAATTACAATTATAATTTTGAATAATTGATTACATTTTATATAAATTAAAAAAAAATCATGTGCATGGAATCCTGATTTTAAAAAGACGGATATTGGATCACCATGCACTATGGAAAATTCGTCACAGTTCCTATCTGTTTGGGCGGCCATATAGTATAGGCTGGGGACCCAAAAAATATTTTGTGGGCGAAAATAAACAATATATTTGAAGATGAGATACATTACCAAGTTAATACAAAAAGAAAAAAAAATACTTAAACAACTTAAACTAAACTTTATTTCACAAGTTATTCATGAGACTGTTATTTTGATAAAAATAAGATATCTTTTCTTATTTTGACCCATTTTTCTTTTTTTTTTTCCTAAGATTTTTATCACGCTGTGACTGATTAGAAAATTAAATTAAAATACTTCATGACTAAAAACAAAAAAAAATCCACTACCTTTTTTTTCCCTTACAGAATATGCGCCAAGGTAATAAATATGTGGATAAATAACAACTGAAAAAATTAATTATGCCAAGAACAAAATTTCATCGTTTTTTAGATAGTTAATGTCTAGATTATTGAAGGTGATCTAACAAAATTTCAATAACTAAAACAACACAATAAAAACAAACATTCAAGAATGGATGTTTTACATGCATGTGCCATTAGCAAAACATGCTAAAAAAATAGAGAAAATATCATCAAAAGATTCTAAACTAAATCGAAAAATGAAAATTATACGAAAACTTCAGTATATAAAAAGCTATATATATGAACATGTAGCAGAAATGAAGAACAAACCGCAATATCTTGGAGAAGATATGAGTCACCAAGAAAATGAAAGTGGAGGTTATGAAGACAGAAATTTAAGATTGTGTGGATTCGATTGGAGAGAATGTGTGACTTAATTAGAGGGTTAAGTGTGAAACTAAATACAATTCTTCGTGAACCACTAATTTAGTTCCTAATCTTTTGTTTACTAGTCAATTGTCAGTGGGGAAAAATGACAAAAAAGACCTCTACTAATGTATGTATATATTATAGCATCTAGAGTATACCACTATAAAAAAGTATTTTACTTTTGAATCTTTTTGTAACACATGTTTACATATGTTTAACTAAGTTGTGCAAAGCATGAATAACTCCAGGTTGAGCTTGGCTCAACAAGGATTTTAGTGGGCCTGAGTTCAATGGGCCATATATTATTGCCTCGAACTCGGCTCAATAAACGCTTGAGTTCCACTTGATGAGTTTGATAATCTTGATAGCATTAATGTCTAATTGTAAGTTTTGAAGGATTAAATGTAAGAATGATGTAACTTTAGAGGTTAAATATAATTAAACCTACATGAGATTGTGTTCTACAAGCGGAGGCTAAGCGTAAGAATTGAAACAAAGAAATGTGTTAATTAACCCTGTTATATATTTGTGAAAGGCTCTAGTCGAAACATTTTAAAGTACAAATCAACCGATGACAAGAGGACCTCGAGGTACTCAACCAAAGCTGGGTTTGGTAGAAGCATGCACTGCTCATAAAATTATCACCGCATGCATGTCTTTGGATAGAAAATATTATGACTCGAAGGAGCGAGTGGTCGTCTAAATTTACGTCGCATTGAATCACTTAAATAAGAAGCGAAGGAAAAACTTGTAAGTCAAGAATTGTCCTTACCAGAAACAAAATCGTTAATTTAGAGTATTTTCAAAGAGGAATTGTCCTTACCAGATTTGGATGCTTCTGAGCCCTCTCTATTTCCACCCGCCCATTTAAATTATGTTTACAGTCCTGGAAATTTTTCCAAAGTATATATATATTTGCAATTAATTGTATCCATACAAAATATAAAGATTAGGAAGTATTTGTATAAAAAGGAATGGAGGATTAATACTGGTTTTTTCCGGACCTAGAACTCACCGAATTAGCATTAGGATATGCTCTTCTTTTCATTTCTTGTTCATCCCATTTAGCAATCTCCATTCCGTCATAGCCGCCAAGTGGGTTTGCTCTCACAGAACGGAAAATGAGATGGGGTTAGACTCGGATCTCATCCTCCCAAGAGATTTTGATAAAATAACCTTAAACTCGGGTGCCAATTAAGGATATGAAAATAAGCTGATGTACTGTGCATGAAATTTACCTAATAAGATTTGGTTTTTAAAAAAGACTCACAACTTTCATAAATTGGCCCAAAAATTCATGAGAAGCAATGAACTGCTCAACAAATGTGTTAATACTTTTAGATCTCCCCGTTGTGGTCATGCCACCAAAAAATATTGATGAAGATAAAATGGAAACAAGAAATATTTGATTTCATTCACATAGCCTCTTACATATTTATTCTGATGCAAGCCATATTTCATTATCAATTAATTGAAGCCATTCGTATTCAATTTGTTCTTGTGTGCCTAATTGGTATAGTCGATAAAAATTCATAAACCAGTAAATATCGCTTTTAAAGAAGTGCCATGAGCCAACCACTAAACTTGGTTGTAATATGCCAAATACAAAATGCATGCTTTGTAATTAGCAATTGTTCAGATATTACTTTTGTGATCCATAGGTCTTGACCAGTCAAAATAGTTTTTGGTGGTTTCCCATCAAAGTTAAATACAACATAAGAAATAATTAAAAAAGCTAAACAAAAGAAGTATCTACAACAACTTAAGCATGTTGAAGACAAATAAAATGTATTTCTTGTTCACAACTAGCTAGGACCCAAAGAGAACAACTAAAGAGAATCGTACTGCTAGTAACCATTGGAAAATATTTGTCTTCTCGTTGCGCAAAAGAGCACAATTGAAAAGAACCGTCTTGCCATGGTTATTACCACGCACAAAAATACTAAACGACATGTCATAAGCACTAATTCTATATGCCGTATAAGTCTTCATTTGCCCAACATAGTCGCAAAGCATGACACTAGGTCGATCTTAATTCGGGTTCGACTTGCAACGTTGTGCTCTTATAACAAACGGCATTCGAAAAAATTGTCAAATATAACTTAATGTCCTCCAAATTTTGAGCGAACAATTCAACCCCAAATTTCCAAGGTAATCCCACTAAACTCCTATCATAAATATATACTTGTAAAATGCTTATTGATACCATATTAGACTGAAGTTAAAGCTCAGCAGGCTGCACCAGCCTAATACACTAACGGTGTTACTTAGACCAACAAACCTAACCAAGGTCCAACTTATAGCACTATACACAGGGCCCTGTGCGTTAGGGCCCTTCTATTGGGAAGATAAAGGTTGGTTATAGTCCAAAGTTGTATGCATCCTTATCATTAAGTAATCACCTTGAAATCTAGGATCACATTCTCACAAGCACATCCACCACTAATAGCGAGTCACACTCTAAACGATTATGGGTGATCATTCATGATCCCATATATAACTTCATATCTTTGAAATATTCCTACAGCTCCATGATTTTCATGAATCTCTAACGATTAACTCTCTATAACTGTTAGGACTTTAGTTACTAAAAATCCATTAATTATCTTGGAAAGGTAATTCTAATCATTAGCACACCACCACACTCTAGCATTCTTAGTTTCTCTTTTGTCTTCGACAAACACTCACTTGAGCTTTGGATGCCCCCCCCAAGGACTCACATGTTAAGGGCTTCTAATGTCATGTTTTTTTGCAAGACTTTTAGCACTCTCCAAGTCAAAATCGTATGATAGCCAACACTTTGGCTATCAATGATATCATTTGTGGGAAGCCATCTCCCACCCTCAAATAATCCATGTGTGAGATACGCATCATCATGACTGACTTTACAATGGCTAAAGCGGTACTTGGTCATAAAGGTATCAAGATAATTAGGGCAAGACCTTACAAGGAAAGTTAGCTCTTGTAGTAGCATTCAGCAGTATAATGTGTATTCTTGTTCACAATCAAGCATTAAATATTGGCACTCAAAGCACCAATAATGCTTCTTTACATTATGGTTAATTCCTAAGAGAGGGTATCTATGTAGCAAAGGATTTGCATGGTGATCCTAATTATTAGAGCGATGTCCTCCTAATATTGATAAAAAAATGGCACATTACTTCAGTTGGTTGGGTGTGTAATTTTCATAAGAATATGGGACAATATAAAAAGCGCAGTAATACATGAGTAAGCATGCCCTAACTAGGAGTAGTATCCAAATCTATAAAAACAGAGTATTTGTAAGATACACACTAAACAAAGCACAAAACCAATACCATATTGTTTTAAAGCAACCTAAAACCTTTGGTGTCACTTTTCATAGGACAAACTAGATGATGTAGCTTTTCCCTCTAAGGTTGCTTAAGCACGAGTAGGACTTCACCATCTGGATTGAGCTTTGTAGTTGTCCTCCAGGCGCTCTAGACATTAGGCACTACAAGAAAATGGATATTTAGAGCCAATTTTTTTTAGTAGTTATAAGTAACTTTTCGAGACTTGAAATTTGGGAGCGACTATAGAAGCCAAACATGTAGACCATATTGTAGTTATTCAGCCTACAAAATCAGCAGCTCTTCCTTCATAATAGAATGCTTAGATCTTGCTATATTATTAAACAAATCCTATCAGACTTTAGCTTTTCCTGTTCAATCATGTAGGTAGCACTATTGTCATACTAGTTCTTTGCTTCATATGCATTTATTTAGTACCTTTACTTCACCAGTAGGTATATGATAATATCAATAACTAATGTTTTCAACAATAGGTATATGACAAGAAAAACTTTACTTCTGCTAACTATTTTTTATATCTTGCCTTATAATGGCCTTTATAATTACATAGCATATAACATGATTACAGAAAAGGCCAAATAAGAATTAAGTTTACTTATAGAAATGATCAATATTTGAAGACTTTTATATATTACATCTAAAGGCATTAATGTGTTAAATCAAGAGATATGGGAAAAGATGAAATTACCTTATTTGCTAGTAATTCAAAAAGAAGAGTATAATATAATTATTTTGGAAATTGTGGAATTGATATGTGTGAATTATTTATGTTGCACTTCGATCCTTCAACTTTGTGTAAGATACATTTGGAACAGATATGAACCAACAAAGCCGAAGAAGCTGAGGATTCTCCTTTGTGGAGCTCCAAATTCACAAAATGAGCATTCAAGTGTAAGAAGTTCAAGTTTGGACAATTTACCCACTTTTGGGCGGCTTGCCCCTAGTACTGGGAATGCTTAAAAAATAACACATCCAGTACAATTTGAAGATGAAATAAGAGGATCAAGATACAAACATTAATAACCAACGGTCGTTATCAACTACTCAGATGTTATGGGTAGCATGATTTAATTGATATCTTATATAAGTTGATTAATAACAATGATTATGGTTTTTGTTATTAATGGAAGAGAAAGATGGGAAAAGATGGTTCATTCATTTGTCATGAACTCAAACAGGAAATGTGGTAATTGAAAATAATTAAAAATACCAATTTATTTTAGCTTTATTTATTTTAATCTTTGAATTATTTCTAAATCTTTATACCTTCTTATTGTATAAAAGAAGGAGGCTAGGTCCTTAAAGTCTAATAGAGTTGAAGGTTCTAGTGCTTTATCATATGACAAACTTAGGAAAGTTTGGGATTTAGAACATAATGGACGTGTTCGGGGTATGAGTTTTGTGTGACACTTACTACATATTTTGGACCCTCTCAAGCTGGAGGTTATGGTAATACTAGCCAAGGATATCCCTACGGCCCTTCAACAAAACAATTTGATGAGCTTTTCAGAATGGTTAAAAAGATCTATAAATTTTTGAGTGAGAACATAGCTCACAAACGTCAACAAATATTATTCTTTTCCTCAATAAATTAGTTAAATACATGTATGGTATTTAGCTTGGGATTGGAATTTCATTTCATAAGTATAGTTTAGTATATTGGGTAACATCCATGGAGTTCTAGTGTTAGTGTTTGGTTCTCGTTGCTATTCTAAACTACTACAGTTTAGGCTATGAGGGTGTTTTGATGAGTGTCATACCAACAATAATTTGAGGCAGTGGGGGAGTTTTGATGTTCATCAGTCTTTGTTACCGTTGCCCTGTGTAAAGGTTTGAGAAAGTAGTTTTCTAAGTGGTTTATATTTCTACCTAGGGTAAATTCCACTGGTCATCCCTAAACTATATTTAATGTTGCTTATTCATCCCTAAACTATATTGTTTACTCATCATTAAACAATTAAATGTTGCTTAATCATCCCTAAACTATATCCAATGTTGCTTAATCATTCAGTTATCTATCATACCGTTAAAGATTGATGGAAAAGTGATACCACATTAGCAACTATGTTTTTTTTTTATGCCACATTAGTAGCCACATCATTTTTCTATTCATCTTTAACTACTGTGATGGATAGTATGATGATTAAACAACACTGGATATAGTTTAAGGATGATTAAGCAACATTTGATGCTTTAAGGATGAATAGACAATATTGGATGCAGTTTAGGGATGACCGGTGGAGTTTACTCTTTTATGTATTTAGTTGGTGTGAATGGCAGTGTTTCATTGGTTTGTAGGGGCTAATGAGCCTCTAGTGTTTGTTGGCTTTCTTTTACTCTATTGTGTTGTTTGGTGTATTTTTTGTAGGATAGGAGTCTTGATTTTTATGTCATTATTACTGTTATACTTTTTAAAAAAAAAAAAGTTTAGTATAGTGTAGTATACTATTTAATTTGGTTATTGTGTGGGTGTTTAATGCAATTAGTTTATGATTCTACGTTCTTATATGGATGTTCAATGCAATTAAAATATTTTTCATGTGCTCCACAAGTTATTTAAATAAATGTGTGTGTGTGTGTGTATGTGTACGCGTGCGCGCGTTTGTGTTTCTATGTTGTAAGCAGTGTTGTACTACAACTGATGTCGGTATTGGAGTATGAGATGGTCATTTTGGCTCTTTTAAATCAAGTGATAACATAGGTATTGATGATGATGAGATAGAAGATGAGTAGAGCTAAGGCTTGGTGGATAATGAGTAAAGAATGTAGGATTCTACTTTGTAAACATTTGAGTTAATGGATTGATAACTATTATTATTAAATTTCTCATAGACTAAGGTCAAAATGTGCAAGGTAAGCTTAATTTTTAAGCTTAGGAATCTTATTTGCACACTAAGCAATTCAATTAGTGAATTGATGTAGTGTAGAATTAATGATATGATCATCTGAGCAAAGTTGAGTCATGAAGGGAAAAATTATAAATTTGTTAAGAAAACCCTTATTTTAAGTTATGAATATACTTGGACCATGGAATGGAAGATTTTTTATACATGTTTATAAGTTTTAGTTCAAACTACGTTGGTGAAGGGGGAAAAAAAGGCTTTGTAAGGCCTAGGAACTCAATTAGCATAATTAAGAAAGATGGGGGATCAATAAATGGTTAGAAGAGGATAAATAGCAAGCAAGACTTTTTCTTCTACATTTGACTCCTTCAAATACGTTTCTAGCAATTCCCATGCTTACAAATCACTTTCCAATCCATCTCTTCATCAATTGAAGATTCCACAAGTGCTTTCTTAGTGCAACTAACTTGGTTGAGCTTAAGGAGGTAAATAATCACATTTCTTTCATTGGTAAGCTTTAATTCTTAGATTTGGATTAGGGTTTAGGTTATTTTTAGGTGAATCAAAACTTGGTGAGTTGTTTGATTGATCCCTAACCTTGAATTTGCTTGTGAAGGTTGAATAGCAAGCATCAAGTATGATTGTGCTAAAGTGGTTCAAGTGGTGTGGTTTGTATTTTACCAAAGGGGTAAGGGTGTGTGAATGTGATTTCCATGCATATTGCTCATAGTATGATCATATTATAAGATTTTTATGCTTGGGCATTCATTTTGCTGAGCTAGAACCAAGACTACATTAATTTGTAGAGATTTGATGCAAGGGCACTTGTGTGTGCATAGGAAGTTTGTAACTTGTGATCTTGAATTTGGTAAGGGATTTTTATGTTTCAAAGTGCTTAAATGATGCATGTGCATGTGTTCTAACATGTATAAAAGTGTGAGAATTGGTTGTTTGGTGAATGGTTCAAGCTTGAAGGTAAAAGCTAGCATAATGAGCCTTGGAGTGAAAAAACGAGAGAGTTGAAAAATGAAGGCTAGTGAGGCGACACCAGCATTAGTGACAAGGCACCAAGATCTCGTCTTAGAATTAGGGAGTTCTTGTCATTGGCAATGCAGTGCCACTATGCCTTCCTCCCCAAGTTAGGGTAATCCTAAGTATAATCCAATGCATCAGTTTCAAAGCCCGAATTGTTCTAAGATGTCTTAAACCATTGTTTGAGCTATAAAATCACTATTAAGGTTATAAAATGCATCTGTTTAGGAGTTAAGTAGTGGTTAAGTGAAAGCTTAAGGTTTAAGAAAGATATTGGAAGCTTAAGAAAACCTAGGGTACTAAGTACTTAAATGAGGTTTTCAACCTCAAATGTACCCTAGTTAAGCTACCCAACTTAGTAAGTTAAGCCAACAAACTAAACTAAACTCTTGTACAATGTGATAAGGGAAATAAAGAGGAAAGCTAGGCTTAGTAAAACAAAACTAAAGTCTTGAAAGTTAGGACTAGGATGAGGATGGATCCCCACCATAGAACTCAATTATTGGCCATTAGTTAAGACCTCAAGACGTTATTGAGCTCACTTCAAGAAGCATTTATATATTAATATATAATTATGTGTCTTAAAGATCTATTTTGCAAGAATTATTCCCTTATCAAGAATTATCAAATTCTTACCTTTCTAAGTATTACATTGTACAGATTCTACTAGTGTAAACCCTGGCACCTAGTGAGCAGGTTGTTAAGGAAGTTATTGCTGTAGGTATTAAGCTAATTTGAATAATGTTTGATTATAAGTTAATTGGTTAGCTAATTTTGTCTTAATTAAATGTTTAATTATGGCACACTTAGTGGTAAGCTAAGTGCACAAGAAGGTTGGGTTCCTATCATGGATGCCACAAGCTTAGGTAGGAAATTCATTTTGCAAATCTTAGGCTAGATCTTTTTTAAATAATGTGGTACCTAAGTACCAAATAGCCTCTAGTAAGAATTGTTTTTTTATTAAACTTTGGTGTGTGTATATAAACTAGTTGTTGCTTTAAATGTACATAGAAGTGATGAATGTGCATAAAGTTAATACTTGAAGCTTAAACAAACTTAGTTTATAACTTCTGCACTTAATTTCGAATTCATTTTCTTTGTATGCCATGGAAAGTACTTGAAAGTTTTATCTTTTATGAAATGGAATTGCTAAAATTAAACTTGCATGATGCATATGCTAGGATAATGAACTAGTAGCATATAAGCTTTAATGCACTCAAGCATTAACTTAGTTAATTGCAACTAAAGGCGAGACTACTAAATCTTGATTAATTTAATGATCCTAGGTTGACTCCGCACTAAGGTAAGTTAAGGACCCTAACAGTTATGCTGATAGGACATACTTGATACTATTATGTAATGTGAAGAATTTGAATGTTCAATATGTAATAGTACTTTTGTTTTGTTATGACGTTCAATGGCATATTATGTTGTATAGTTAGCGTTTAAAAGCTAAGACAAAAAAGTACTAGAGACAGAAAGTATGAATTGAATGTTACTCAGCAATTACGAAAGAAAAATGAAATTAAAAAAAAAAGCCAAAAGTAATATTGGAAGAGTTAATCGGTCCTAAAAATAGCAAAAAAAAAAAAGGTATTTAGAGTAGTTAACTTATTGTACTATATAGCAACACTTTGGAGTGGGCATCCTTTACCAAATGGAAACATTAATATGATTTGAAGTGGTCAAGCACATCAAACTGGGAGGCGTAGTTTCTTGGAAGTGTCTGCATTTTGGAGTAGTTAAGTGGTTTGAAATGTCAGAATTATTTTGCAACTTGGAGTGGTTAAGCAATCCGAGACGTTGAATGGTTTAACAACCGCTTCGAATATTTTAGGTGCGGGAATGATAAGAATGGTTTTGTAGAGAGAATCGTTCCCAAATGTTTAAGAGCCATTGTAACTAGTCTTAAATGGTACTAAAAACCATTCCAAAATGATTCATTTCTTGTTGCAACCAGCCATACAAGTTCCATCTAATAGAGACAGGTCTACACTATTGCGTACTCCACTTAGTATAGGTAAGGGCATAATCCCTTGATGTAATCCATGAAGGCATTGGTCAACTTATCTTTCAGTTGGTTGCTTAAAGCAGTCTTTTGTGCCTCTAAGGACAACTCATTTTCCTTTAGATTCGCGAACTCTTTCAAAATTTCCAAGTTAACATAACTGAGGTGGTCCTGCTCTAAGCACACCTTTATCAAAGGCCATCCAAGTGACCTATTTTCAACAAGCAGAACCTTCAATTTTGTTTCCAAAGCTATGACGGTCTCCTATTGCACTTCTAAGTCCTTGGTGTTGCATCCAAGAGCATAACTTAAATTGTCAATAGGCAGCCTCACATTCCTCTCATCGTTCAATGGTACCTTAACCTTTTATTTCCAAATCCTTGATCTTGTTGTCTAATTCATTCTTCTAGTCCTCCTTCACTAAATCTTACACAATGAGCTTGCTCTTGTTGTATCCAAAAACTCTTTTTGCCCCACAACTAAGTGAACAACTTTTATGTACATTATAGCAGTCTCAAAATAAAATTTCCGTTGGTAAAAATGCTATTGAAAAGATAAGAGCAAAGAAATTCATACTAGCAAGCTCTGGGTATCAACATTTTCTAGGGGTTGGTTTTCCTGTCCTTGTCCAACACTGGTTGGTGATTGCTTATAACACAATTGTGTCGCTCTCAAAGAAGAAATCGTTGGTTGAGAAGCCTTACTGATGAACAAAATTGGCTTCCTCTTCAACATTTGTCCTATTAGTTCCTTCAATTTCTCTTTGGCTGCCGTCAAATCCTTTAGATGAGTTGGGATGGTAGAACATTGTATGCAAAAGCAAGGTTATAATGATCAACTAACTTCATAAGTAAATCATAAACATAAGCTTTTAGCTAAGAAAATTAATCACAGAATTGAGTAGGATGATCACTAAAGGTATCTTTAGCCTCATCTGACTTATCATCCGATATTACAACAATTTTTACCGGTTAGTCTTTTTTCTCTTAGAATGCCACAGCTCTGGATAAGCACACAAATTCCCCTAGTAGCAGTAGCAGTAGCCTTAGGGGGAAACAAATTATAAGCTATGGAAAACTTTAGAAGCACTAACAAGTCGACCTTTGAAGTCTTCTTTCAATTTGCTAACACCAACCTTTAGCAATCCAGCCTTTTTCTCCATCAAATCAAAAGCCCCTCATCTCAGTAAACTCTGCAAGTGTTAGAAGCACATTATCCACCACAAGTATCAAGATATAGCAAGAAAAAAAAATCCCAAGTCTAAACAAACTGAATGTCCTTCTAAAAGAGCCTTTTACAGATGTTGAGGTAGAGTTTCACCTTTTTCTTTTCGTTCCACCCCAATGGATCAGTGGTAAGTTGGTGCAGATGACCAATAATGTTGATCCTAAATTTTGTCAAAGTGGGTTTGTCCATGAATTTAGGCTAGACCAGAATCTAAATTTGAAGCCTATTATGTGCCCTAATCTTCTTTCCCCTCACAAAGAAGAATTTCCCAGTTCTCATATCTCAAAATCCCAAATTCCCGACCAATAATTACAAGAAATTGGACATTTCCCAATAATTATAAGAAAAATGTGTCTACAAACCTTTAGATCTCCTTTGGCTAACATTAGGAGGCATAATTTAATGTACTGTGCGCATAAAATGGAAACGATCACAGTAGTAAGTTACTAATTTTAATTGAACAACTCACTATATCATCACTAATTATACCTGTAGATTCACTATATAATAATTGGTATGTGATAGTGCGTCGAACACACCTGGCCGCCTTTGTAATGTAAAAGAGTAATGACAGTTATAAGTATCTATATGATTTTAATTGGTTATTTGAATTCAACTCCATAAGAAATAAGGGGAAGAGAACACCAAAGAGACCAGCCTAAGTCAAACCAATGAGAGGCTATGATGAGACGGGAAAACTCTCATCAGCCTTTGGGACACGCCTCGACAAGCGATTGACCGACCAGAAAATGGACAAGGCAAGGCGCAAACGCATCTTCGATTGCTTGGTTCTCAAGAAATCCCTCCATTCCTCGTCCACACGCTTTCTTGCCCTTTCTCCAACTAGATCACGCCTCGCCATTATTATTATTATTATTATTAGTTACTCATTCATTTAGCGAATTATTTAAATAAAAACTTATATTCGATGGTTTAACTTGTTCATGTTTGACAAAAAAGAAATCTTTGGTATCTGTCACGATGAAAGTAAAAGTGAGCAATAAACATTATTGTATTTAATTCATTTAGTGTGATCTACTTCTTCAACTACATTACATTCACGATAAAATGTGAGAGACTTTAAATATTTCTATAATGGATAATTATTAAATGGTTTTTGTTTGCCACCCATATCATCAAAATTGAAAACTAGCAGGCTATAATTAAACTGTCGCCCAACCTCATATATATATGTTTGGCCACATTTGGACACAGCTATTGGACTACTTGTCCTCCTCTCTGTGGCCTCGAAAAGAATGATTTCGTTAGGCTTCCAATACAATGCTTGGGGGAGTGGTCAAGAACAACAAATTTTAAAATGGAGTCGGTGGATTTGAGAACCTATTGACGGCGACTAGCTTCTCTGTGTGTGTATGTTTTTCTTTTGTCCTTTTTTTATTTTTTATTTTTTTGGGTCTGAGACTTTATTAGTACGTTGTTTGAAGTATCATTGTCAAAGTACACCAATATTTGCGTAATTGAGTGAGAGGCCAGGCCTTAGTTTGTTTTGTAATTTTATGTTTGATCATGACAAGTGCTATGGCGCTATATATGTATAAAATAGCAATAGCTTTTATTTGAGGCCAAGGAGGTAAAAAAGGAGCAGCTTAAATATTAAAGAATCAAAGCCATTAGCCAGAATAGAATAACACATCAACGAAACCACAGTATTAGCGAAGTAGAGTCTTTGGCGGAAATCATATGAATCCCCCATTTTTGTTAGTATTAGAAATTAGTATTTGGTTCTGAAAAAAAGCAATCCATGGATAATCTCAAAATGCTTTTCTTAAACAGAGCTTAAACATTCAACATAAATAGATTTTTGTTCCATGCTCCACCGAGAATTTTCCAATAAAGAGGTGGTTGATATAGCTTCAAGAATGCACATAGCAAAGTATATCTATTTCTTTTGTTTGATGGTATTTATATTTATGTGGTGGGAAATTTATAACAAATGACAAAAGCAACAGCGACAATTCTATTTAGGCAATCAATCTATGTGAGTCCCACATAAGAACCAGTGTGATAGTGATAGAGGTGAGACTGCCGTGCCTATTGTCTGCCACAAAATTATTACTTGTTGAATATTTAAATAATTTATATTAAATTTCATATTTTGTTTACCTAGTTTGCTCTTAAAATGGGTCAAGCATATTAGGGGTCCTTGAACTTTGTTAACTTGCACAAGCTGGTCCTCAAACAAGAATTTGGTCAGTATAAGTACTCAAACTTTCCGACTCATCATGTTTATTAGTCCAACTCATTGACATGACTTCCTCTTTTTTATTTTTTAAAGGCTTAAATAGATTAGGACCCTCAAAGTTTAACAACTCAATTAAATTGATTCTCAAACTAGAACATAGAAAGCAGTTGCCCTTAAACTTTGGAATAAAAAAAAAGCACTTAAAATTCAAAGCAAATACTCCCCTTGTCCTATTTTTTTTGCTTTATTTGACTTTTTTTTGTTAGTTTGACTTGAAATTTATTTATATTATTATTTGTTAGAAAAAATAAAGAAAATATATTTAGAAACTATAGGTCGTGTTGTATCATTCATATACAAAGGTTTTTCATTTATATGCCAAACTGTTGAAAATAAAAAATCATAGATTAATTGCTGATAAATGAATGATCTAAAGAATTTGGGATGAAAGAAGTAATGGAATGGAGATTGTGGGGGATTTGAATTCCAATTATATATGCAACTTAAAAAGTTTAAAAAACCACTTTTAAAATAGTTTTTTGTAAAAAAAATTATTTTTTTAATTAATTTTCTTTATTTTTATGGCCAATGGTAAACATTATATTAATTGCTAAAAATACAAATACATCTGCCATATTAGGGAGAAAACACAAAAATGGTCATAAATTGATACGTTGAATTCCTTCTTATATTTCTCTAGCTCGAAATGATTCACACAGACATAAATATCGAAGCAAATTCAATCTAACACCTATTGCACATTGTTGCCGATCTCATTATGATAATGGTCATTTCATGCTCTCTAAATATGGTAGATGAATACTGCAAATGCAATCTTACAAATTTTACCTAATGTCGATTTTTTGTTGAAACTCGATCGTGACCAATAAATCCCTTCTCTCCATTTCCTCAATTGATAATGTAAGTCCAGCCAAAACATGGTTCTATCAACAATCAATCTAGAGAAATTGGAGCTAAAGAATAAGTGATTCTGGCTTTCTTCCATTCTCTTATAGAGATAACACATGTTTGGGACTACGAGTCCTCTGTCTGGATCCACCTTTCCTGCAGATATAGACCCTTTAAAAGCAACAACCATAGCATAAAATGATGCCCCTTAACATAGTAGGCACGAATCCAGGTAATCCATAGATGATCCTCCTAAGCATGTATATCTAAAAGAAGCTTGGCAAAAAAGGCATAATTCCATGAGATGATATCCCTTAGATTTAAACCTCTTTCCTTTTTTCATTTACAGATCTTTTCGCATGCCACTAGAGGCTTTTTACTCCCCTCTGTTGGGTTTCGGGAGCCAAACAGCGCAGTGGAATTTAACCGAAACCCTCCAGGATCCAAGTGAAACGGGGTAAACTGGGTGTTCGAAAATTTTCATACCTAATTTTCGGTTGAGATCTCTCACTCAACTGTAGAGTCGAATCACAAAATCTGAACAGTTGACGTGTTCAAGCTCTCTATGGTATCCACACGAGCCTCTCAGGATCACCACGCTTCCACCACATCCTGGCAGATGCGTTTCCCTTGCACTCACAGTGCTAGCTTACGTCCTCCAAGGAATTGCAAGAGAAGAGTGCGGTTGTCTTTTTGGGAGGCTAGGGCAAGGAGACCTGTGAATTTCTCACTAAAAGTTGTATTTATAGTGAGACTCAACTTCCAGGCCTAATGGGTTTCAAAGCCCTAATCCAATTAGGATTTAATTTCGGGCTTAATAATGGCTCAACTCTTGGGCCCATTATTAATACGAAATTAAAGTGAAACCATAACCCAAATAATTAGCCCATGCACTCCAATGATCCAAATAGCTCTATGTGTGCGACCCAATAGGCTCTTACCACGTTGGCAATGATCATAAATCACATTTATGATCATAAGCAATGAGCGGTGTCTAGCAACACATCATTGCTACCCAAGTGACAAGATTGTCGATGATTCGACTAAACCTTTATGATCATCACCGATATATGCCATTGTCCCTTTGTCCAAGATATCAAGACTAAGCACGAGACATGGAATGTGTCACTCTCGTATAGCCCAATCTTTGGTTTCTTGATTACCGAGTAGACTAACTTAAACTGATGACATTGATATCGTATATCAACTCATCCGAGCATGGCCATGCATTTTCTAAGTCTCACTCTATCAAGGGGCCCGAAGATATCACTCCCGTTACATAGGAGGGACAAATCCCATCTTGATCATACAAATCCCTCCGCATGATATGTGACATACCCAATGACCTCCTTCAAGTTCACTCAGTTACGAGCAACAAAGGAAAGTATCAAAGTATGTGACTCACATGTAGGGAACCTTGATGATCTTAGGTCAAAGGACTACATATACCATGATCACTATGAGAATCACTTATGACACTCATATAACGATCCATGTAGTGTTCTCATGGTGGGTCGGTCCAGTACACAAGTTCTCCAACTTGTACCCATATGTAGACTACATATCTCATATTAATCTCCACATATGCTAGTCGTTATGTATTATTGCAACCCGCTCCACAATAATACTAGACCAGGGACTTTTAAGAATATCATTATTCTAGGGTTACAATTATGTTTGTTAAGTTACGCAGAAACAAAACAACAAACATAATTGCTGGATTAATGCCTTAATAAAATATCATGACTCAATGTGCAAAAATACAATCATCTCATGATTGGCTTTTGGGCACAACACTAACACCTTCCACATTCACAAACCAAAATAAATTTCATTAAATAGAATTGATTTTTATTTTTATAATTTTCTTGGGGATTAGAAACACCTACTGCAATATACTTGAATGTAAAGGAGTACTAACCTAATTAACTGAAGCTTCCTAATGTAGGACAATAGTTTCTTAGCCCACTCTTTTATTCTCTGTCTTACCTTTGCCACCAATGGCTCAAAGTCCTTTTCTAGGAGAATTTTAGCAAACAAGGGAACTCTTAGATACTTTATTGGGAGTTGTCCTCTTCAAAATCTTCAAGCTCCCATAATATCCTCCCGCAGGTGACTCATGATGCCATTTAGAAAAAACTAAGATTTCATATCACTTGGGGATAGTCCAAACATTTCACCAAAATCTGTTAGAATTGATTTCATGTGCATAATAGATGAAATATTTGCCCGACACATTAAAATCAAGTCATCTATAGACCATAAATTTGTTATTTTATGCATGCTACACTTCAAATGAAATCTAACTAGGCATGCACTTTAAGCAACTCAAGCTCCTACTCAGATAGTCCATATAGAACAGAAAAAAGCTATATGGACATAGGGTCTACTTAGTGAAAACCTTTGCCTTATGTAAAAAATCCATAGCTATTTCAACTAAGCATGATAGAGTAAGATAAAGTTAACACACACTTTATGATCAAACTTGTAAAATGCTCAATAAATCCCAACTATCGAAAGAGCTCCTTTAAAAACTACCATTCTACTGAATCATATGTTTTCATAAAATCTACCTTCATCATGCAGTGAAGCATTTACCTGCATCAACAGCTTCCCTGATATAAAAAATTCCTGAATTGCTTCCACAATATTTGTACCAAAGTCTCCCCATGTTGTTTGAAGAACAACACACTATACATATTTGGATAGGGAGCCTTAGAGTCATCAATATCCCAAAGGGCATGTTTTACATCCTCCTCTGTGACTTCCCTGTATAGAGGATGTTTTTGTTCTGTATAAAGGGTCAGGCCTAGTTGCATAATATCATGGTCTAACGGACAACAACTCCTCATCCATCCTAATAGCTGCTGATAATATACCATGAACTTAGCTGTTACTTTCTCCTCATCATTATGAATCCTCCTATCACTTCTTTTAATGGAAATGATCTCTTTTTTCTTCCTACAGTGTTGAATGAATTGGCAGAAGAATTGAGTACTTTCATCCCCCTCCTTTAGCCATCTTGGTCATGCTTCTTGATGAAGGTAACTATCCTCCATTGCAATCAAATTTTTGTAGCTTGTCTTTTGTTTTTTTATTCTCATTTATAGTGCCTGATCACTCTTAACCATTGTCCCTTGCTGCTGAATCTCCTTAAGATAATTTGACAGCTCAGATACCTACTTCTGAATGTTACAATACTTTGCTTTGTTGATTGGTTTGAGAGGCTTTTTTAGGGCACTCAACTTACTATAAATCGTATACATTTTGATTCCATCCACATTTTGAGCCCACACATCTTTCATAATCTAACCGAAATCCCTATCGTTCGCCCAATAGCTTAAGAACCAAAATAAAATTTGGCCACTTTGCTTCATTTGCTCTAATTCAACTAGAATTAAAGAATGATTCAAGATACCTGGCTATAAAAATTAACATTGGCTTTAGGAAACAGCTCCACTTACTCCATATTGCTTACCATTCAATCCAACTTCAACCACATTGAATCCTTCCTCATTTGATTATTATTCCAAGTGAGATAACATCTTTTTTACGGAAACTCATCAATAACCACGTCCTAAAAACACCTATTAAGAGCATGAACTTCTTGCTTTATTACCTGATTCATCCTCTCCCGTTTATCCAGTTTGTAGGCCATCTTAAAGTCACCCTAAAGTAACCACGACCCCTGAATTACACTATTAACTGCACTGATATCATTCTAGAAGGCCTCTAATTTTTTTCTTTGTTAAACCCATAAAAAAAAGGAAACACGGAACATCTTTCCAGTCACCTTCACCATGACACGTAAAGTAATCATTTGTGTCAATGTCATAATGCAATGCAACACAAGTTTAGCAATCTTCCATAACCATAAAATTCTCCCATTTTTATGCTGATTGCAAATGGAAATAATTTCAAACTTGTCAGAACATCTCTAGCAAAATTCAGACAGTTTCTAGACACGAATTCTAGTCTTTAAAATACCAATTAATTGATAATTATTTGTAAATATATATCTAGCTAATTGGTGCTGCTTGAAGGTTTTATTGTACCCTTGGACTCTCCATGCTAGAATCTTCATTTATCAGGCAGGATTGAATTCCTCTTTCCCCTCATCTCTTCTTTTATCTTACTTGCATCTCTCAGACACTTTACCAGTCGCATATATAATCAATGCATCAAAGTGATTCTTTACAATGGTGATGTTATTCTTTATTGGCACAATTGTATAGGCCTTTTGACTAGCCACTATATCGCTCCCTCCTTCCTCATCCTACACTTCTACCTTCTCATGTACTTGTTCAATCAACCCCTCTTCATGATGAAGATCTTTCACAGTCATCCAATCCATATTATTTTCAACTTTTAGAACCTAGATTTACTTATTTGTGGTTGTGGCACCGCCCGCTTGGTACTTATCTCTGCTTAGTAATCAACTGTACCATAACAGGTACAGTATTTTGATATCCAATGTAAAATGATTGTTCGTATTCATTCATGTTTGTTGTGAATAGCAATTAATGAACCAAATAAATGAACTCATTTGTGAAAAGCAATACATGAACACGAACATGTTCACGAATAATGTATAGAATATGTGCGTGCGTGTATGTCTATTATTGTGTTCGTTCATTTAGCTTAATAAACAAATGTGAACAAACACCCGTTGAACGGTTCACCAAACATTTTATTCATTTGTGCCCTACTAAAATGGCTCGCAATCTTACTCAAACCTTTCTCACCCTGTAAACATACACCACATTTAAGTTATGCCCAAATAGGAAATTTTTTCATGTTCTTTTTCTCAAGGTTAAAGCTCAGTGTCAAAGCTTTGAGGACCAAAGGTCTCGTTGACATTAACCAAGATCCTCTATATAAGATCTGGCCTGGGTATCTTTGGTGTTCGAAACGAAAGGTGAGCCAACCCCGATCCATATAAGTCCATTTTGGGCAGCACCACCATCAACCATTGTTCTTCCACTTATTTCTTCATGGCCATATATCTCGAGTTCCTTCCTATTGCATATCCAAAAAGGGCATCTGCCCACATCTAAACTATATTTGCTATGTCTTCCATCTTAATTTTAACTGCCCCTTCTTCACCCAACCTGCCAATCTATCGTAACTGCATCCTATTGTCTGGGTGTCTATTACTAGCAATCACGTCACTAAATTTTCTATGATGTGGACTACCAATTTAATTTGCCTCAATTGAATTCACATCAGTTTGTTTTCACCATAGTTTGGTTTACCTCTTTCTCCTTCGGTGAGTCCACTATAACCATCGGTTTATTACTCCTACCTTGCCTAATGGTTCACACCTCCTACCTTGCCCTTATTTTACTGCCCAATGTTTCCTTGTTGTTAGCCAACGGTGCTGGAAATGCTGACTCGTAACCGTCTGAATTTGACCTTGCATTCTCTACCTCTTGCACCAATGTTAGTGTAGGATTGTGTTCCCTCCCTTAGCTACCCTTCCGACCACACCCTTGGGAGAGCACTGGCTGGCCCTTCTTTGCCATTTGAATGCTGGTCCACCACCATAATGAGCAACCCTAGCTCTCATGGCTTTCCCATTTTTTTTCGTTGTTCAAATTTTCTTTTATTTTTAATGATGAATAAGGAAAAGAATTTAAAAAAGTTAATTACTTCATGAAAAAAATATGATTTAAGTTTTTATTAGGTATATATAGAAAATAATCTAAATTATGATGGTTATATATAGAAAAGAAGTAATTGTTGGTTTGTGCTAAAAATTTTATAAAATCCAATATTCCATAAATTTTTTTAACCAACAATTTTTGTTCTAATGTTTAATTAAATTTAGTTTTATGAGGAGTACAATACCTCATATATATCCTATCCACTAAAAATGGTGTAACTAAAAAAATGAAAGCAGCCGCTTATAGCAAAAATAAATTAATTTCTTTTTAATTATTTTAATTTATGATGAATAGGATAAAATGTACTGCACTAAAATCATAAAAAAAAATTAACTAAAAATTTGAATGAAAATTGCAAGTTAATGAATTTAATGAATGTCAATTTTATGAAAATTTTGGCACAAATATGTAGTTCCATACTTTTTTACAACATATATTATTTTATATTCTTCTATTTTCCCATTATAAATAACTCCTTGCTTAATTTTATTTTTTTATCTCTAATTTCAACATCATTTGAAATATAGTAATATATTTACCTAATAATCACTTGAACAATTTTTTTATAAAGTAACTAAATTTTGTATATTTTTCCTTACCTAGCTCTAAAAAAATTAATAAAAAATGCATGCACTTTTTATAAAACTAACAGATTTTTTCAAGATTTTTAAAATGTACAATTGATATTCACATCCTTCATAATCTCCGTTCAAGTGTTTACATTAGGCTTTTATTGCTCATTTTTTCTATTTCAAAGTTTAGGGGTTGGTGTTGTTCAAGTTCTAATTTGGGGACCTACTCAAATGGTTATCAAAGTTTAAAGGCTTATAATATATTCACACTATTAAAAAAAAAAAAAAAAAACTCTACGGCTCATTCTCTCTTGACTGGGAAAGCTTCACCAGTTTGAAATTTCTCACAAAATCTCTGGATTCCTTCTTATTTCCTTGTTTTCCTTTTCTCTCGATCATCTTCTTCGTTTTTCCTTATTTGCTTTCCTATCTTTTGGCATGGTCCCAATTAATCGCATAAACCCTAATTGTTTATTTGTACAAATTGGGGTCTATTTCTCTCAATCTGCTCTATTTCTGTGAAGATTTGTTGGCTGTTCTTTGATTTGTTCTTTTCTTTGGAACTCAGGCTACAATTACTGTAAGCTTTCTACAAACAAACTTGCACATTTCTTTCAAACTTAGCTATTGATTCCCTTTCAATGGTGCGCTACCAATTATCCATAATCAGCTACTTTCCTAGTGATGCAATATCAATGACTAAAGACCTACTTGCGATGCATTATCGATACTCCACCATAAGTTAATCCAAGCCATTGTTACCGCTTCGCCCAATCCTTCTTATATTTCTAGATGGAAATGACATAAGTCTTTTCATTTGTTGCACTTCTGAAAGGTTCTAAAGCTCAAACATCTACAATTGGGGATGCTACTAAATTTTGCTATAGGTACACGTTGTCAACAAAAAAATTGATATTGCTTGAGGAGAGCTTGGGGAAAGAGGAAACGGTGGAGCCATACTCTTGTGCCTTGCTGGCCAACTTTTTGGATGTTCTCCTTACGAATCTAAAGTAGACTAGACCTGATTGTGATAATGAATATAAGAACCAAGTTGATTTCTTGAATTTAAAAAAAGCTCAACTGGCTATTATGACTTTTCTAGTTATTGTGGTTACTTTTGTTGATGAAGATGTCACACATCAAATAAATACAATTCCAAGTACCAAGGGATGAGTATTTTCCATGATGCTCGATCATTACTTTCAGGGTTTTGGAGATGTGAGCTTTCTCTGTGCCCAGCCTGCACACATCTTTTATTTACGAGCTATTGTTGCCCTTAGCTTTAATTCAGGATAGGAATTTTTAAGGTTTGTTCATTAACAAACCATCAGATCACCATGAGGATTATCAATTTTAACTAAAGAGGCCTGGGTCGAGCAATAACAATTCACCATCTTTACTCATTGGTTTGGATTCATTGACCCAATGTTCTATTTTGTATACAAACTAAGTTGGATACTGATTTTGTTAATAGTTAGCTGAGAAGCCTAGGGTTTACTCATCATCTGGCAGTTAACGCTTCTAAAATGAGTGGTGGCCTGTGGCTCAGATGACATTCTACCATTTGTAATTGTCAACTTTTGTTTAGTAATTATCACCTTATTTTGTTGAACCTTAAGGATGACTTGGGGTGCCAATGGTATCTTGGCTATTTATATGGTTATCCTTGGGTTTAATTTTGAAGTCAAACTTGGACAACTATATTTGAAGTCATTTCTAGTTTCCAAAGGCCATTAGTTCTTATAGGGGATTTCAACCAAGTCTTGTCGGAGTTAGAAAAAATCGGAAAAAACTTTCTCATATTTCCATGGGCAAATTCTTTCCAATCATTCCTGGACTCTTTAGCTTTAATGCAAATCTTGTATGGAGGTCCCTGATTACATGGTGAAATTTCCAACAATGAGATGATTTAGTGGTGGAATTTTTGGACAAAGATAATGGAAACTCAGAGTGGCTAATTTTATCCTAGATATGACACTTGTCAACCTTGGCATCCAACAATCTAATCATGCCCCTTTCTTATTAGACTTAAATATGAATCACCCTTTCTGTCATCACCCTGGACGGGTTGAGGTGTTTTGGCTTTATTATGAATAGTGCATAAAGTTAATAAATTCATCTTGGAATACTGAGGTCCATGGTTACTCCATGTTTAAGGTGGTTACTAAATGTATTGTCATAGTACTAGCCTTTCGTCAGTGGAGTAAAACTTGCATTGGTAATATCCCTTAACAGCTTCGGCAAATTGAACAAAGCCTTTAGGTGATTCAACTTTTGCTGAAAATCATCTGCCCACTTGGCTAGATTTTACGAAATCCATAAACAGAACATTGAATTATTGGCAGCCAAAAAAAGTATTTGGGCCTAAAAGTCAAGGATCAAATGACTTGCTTGGTGAGTTCTAATACACACTTCTTTCATCAGTCTACAAAGAACAAGGGCATGTGATCTCAAATCTCTACCATTCAAGTACATGACAATCACTGGCTGTATAGGGAAGGGACATCTGTGATCACATTAGGGCTGTTTTCTACTCCCGGTATAACCCTCCTCCGAAATCGAGGCCTTTGTTAGGATTTCGTTTGTCCAAACATTACCAAAACGTTATCTAATCAACAAAGTATTATACTTCTTACACCCTTTACAAAAGAGGAGATTTGGAAAGCTGTTTTTGATTAGAGAATTTTAAAGCTCCAGGACTATATGGTCTCCAACCGATTGTTTTCAGAAAATTTTGGGGCATTGTGGGAGAGGATGTTACAAATGCTACTTTATCGTTTCTAAACAGAGGTTTTCTTCTCAAACAGGTAAATTGAACCCTTATTACTATTTTTCCTAAATCATATGAGATTTGCACTATAAAGGATTTCAGGCCTATTAGTTTGTGCAATACTTTATATAAAGTAATTGTTAGGTTAACCAATTAAAATCAGTTTTGTAGATTTTGGTTTCACCATTCCAAAATGCCTTTATCCTAGGTCAAAATATTTAAGACAATATTATTATTGCCCTTGAATTTTTGCATGTTATTTCTTGTACTCCTCCCATAATTGGGCCATAGGGCAATAAATCAATTCTGAAATTAAACATTAGATAAGCTTATGACTCACTCTAGTGATCATTTATCGAAAGGTTCTTCATTCCATGCGCTTTCTAGAAAAGTAGGTTCATTTTATTATGCAACGTGTAACACTGGTGTCCTATTCTTTGCTTGTAAATGGTTGTACTATTGATTGGTTTTCCCCCACTACCAAACTTTGGCAGGGAGATCTCCCTTCTCTCTATTTCTTTTTTTGTGTGCAGAAGCTTTCTCCAGTCGGCTTCAAAAGCTCCAGCCTTCAAAAATCATTCAGGGTCTTAAAGCTAATAGGAATGGGAATGGCCAAAAAATTAATCACATGTTCTTTGCTAATGATTGCCTTGTTTGTTTCTATTCAACTATGAAAACAGTTCAAGCCTTGAACTAGACTCTACAGGACTTTGAGATTGTAGCAGGTCAACGCATTAATATCCATAAATCAAAATGGTTATTTAGTTAAAATATGGCACGAAAGCTTCGGAACAACATCCTCCAGATTCTACCTTTTCAGGTTAACAACACCATCCCCTTTTACTTGGGTCTTCCCTTTGCCTAGGATCTTTTTTGCCAATCTTCTTTTCACTTCCCTGTGGATAACGTTCATCATCATTTAGTTGGCTAGAAAAGAAACCTTCTAAATCCTACAAGCTGGCTCACCTTAATTCAATCTACTTTATCTTTTATCCCCATTTTTGTCATGCATCTGTTAATGGTTCCTGTAATTATGCCTGAAGATCTCTTTAACCATTTTATTTGGTTTGGTGGTCAAGAGCCTCTGACAAGCGTGGTCTTCATTTACGACATCAAGGTTTGCTCCATCTTCCAAAAGGTCTCAGAGAGTTTGGGATCAAAGACTTTAGACTCTCTAATCAAATTTTCCTTGACAAAAATTTTTGGCGTATTCTTACCGGGATTAGAGAATCATTGGTCTATTAGGTCTTTACGGCCAAATATGTAAATAAACATTCAATCTAGTCAATTAAAGCCAATGGGAATGCAACCCTTATTTGGAGAAGCCTCTTGTATGGCTTACTTGTGCTATTTGATCATATACAATGGAATATTGGGGATGGTTCCATAGTTAGAGAATAGAAGGATGCTTGGATTCTCGAGATACCGCTAGCCCACTAAAGTGCTCTTGCAGGAGGCATTTTCAAAGGCCTCACCCTTCGGGTTGCAAACCTTTATGATTTTTAAGAGGGCTGTTAGAAATTGTCATAACTCCATTATCTTTTCCTAGTGTAGATTGTGGATCTTATTCTAACCATTAATCTTCATTCCGACATGGATTTTCAGCATTCTATATCCTGGCTTGGGATTGCCTCAGGCTTTTTTCCTTTAAGCAAGGTTATAATCTAAAATTGCGAAATCAATATAAAGGCCTCTTTAACCCAGCAAGTAATGTCTTGAATTGCTTGTCACACCCTGATTTCTTGGCCATTCTTAAATCTATTTAAGCCTCTCATATCCCTTAAAAACATAAATCTTTTTTTTTTTTGGAAATGTTTATCATGAACATTGCTGACAAAGGAAAATCCTATTACCCATGGAGGGCAAATGGACCTTTTATGCCCCCAGTATCATTCTTCTCCCGAAATGATGTTCCACCTTTTTCTGGGATTATGCGGGATCCTAGAATATCTGGGGCAATTGTTTTTTCTTGCTTGGTACCTTCTGATTACTTATATTTTGAGGCATGGCTTGCTTCTCTCTTGAGTTACTTGAAGTATCACATGGCAAATTAGCTTTGATTCATTATCTACACTATTTGGACTATTTAGATTGGTTGTAATGAGTGCACTTTCTGGCAGGCTACATTTCATGTCCTATCTTTAATGACCAGAAGAGATGCACTCATACTTTAACTTTCTATGGCAAAGGACTTTCAACAAAAATTCTCCTCATTTCCATGTAATCCTCATCCCATGCTATATGGTTCTTGCCATAATAGTTGAGATCCTCAACTTCTCTCAAAGCTGAAATTGTTTATCACAAATGGGGTGTGGAGAAGCTCGAATGAAATTGGTGCAGCAGCATGGGTCTGGTTTGGAGTTAATGGCCCTCCAATTTGCAAAAAAGGCTACCTAATTCCTCGTTGTGAGCCTTAAAGGCAAAACTTCAGGCTATTTATGAAGAGGTTGTTTATGTAGCCAACCACTGTCTTTCATCATTAATAATTTTGATAGATAGCTCTTAGGCTCTCCAGGCACTCTTTTGTACTTTATCCCTTAGTCACAATCTCATTGCTTCCACCAGACAAACTTTGTAGCTCATGAATTCCTTTCAGTGGTGCTTTATGATTGTTGTTTTGAAGTAGAAAGTTACTCCTGCTTATTAGCACATAGTCTAGCTTGTCTGTGAGTTGGATAAAAAATATAATAAGTTAGAACATCAAGGGCTTTTACAGACCGAGTTAGAAAAGGTCGAGAATCTTTAATGTACTCGCCCTTAAACTATAAAGACATTAATAGCTTTGTTTGATAAAAAATTTGGTTATTAGTATTAAATATTTGAACAATTTATTCAAATGTAGCCCTTAGCTTTAGCATTTGAAAGAGATAATTTCGAGTATAGATAAATTAAATAAACACTACCTCCGCCCCGAATTTTGGGCTCCATTTAAGTTTTTTTACTTAAGTTTGACTTAAATTTATTTAAATTAATATTTAATAAAAAATTTCAAAAAATACATTAAAAAATTATAAGTTTTATAGTTTCTAAATATATGTTTTTAAACAATTTTAACAAACATCAATATAAATAAATTTAAGTCAAACTTAAATAAAAAAGCTGAAATGGTATAGAAAATGTGAGATGATGGAAGTATCATCTAACACTAATTACAAAAAATTTAGGTAAAATTCAAATATGATCCCCTAACTTTAAAGATTATCCTGAAGTAGTCCCGTAACTTTTTTTCATCATCTTAAGGTCCCCTAACTAAACTAGCACATCTTATTTTGGTCTATACCATCAGTTTAGTCATTAGTTTGGGCGGAAATTGCCTACGTGGCATAGGAACTACTACGTGGCATCTTCTGTTATGACAACAACTAGTCAACAAGTGACAAAATTGGAAGAATGTTAAATATTGGTGTAGAATTGACACAGACAGATAATTTTTGGGTCCTAATCGCTTCATTATCCCAAATCTCACCTCTTCCCACCGCTCGCTGATTACGCCGATGTCACCGTCCTCCTCTGTTCCACCATCTCACCGTCCTCCACGCCGGTCCCCTCTCATCCTACTCCTCCACGCCGAGTTGAACTCCCTCTCCCAATCGCGCCCTGGTATGACTTCTCCCGCTTCAATCTCCCCTTCGTATCTCATCCCCGCCTCGGTTCGTCATTGGCAACCCGCTGAAAATCTGGCCGTAGACGCCAAACGGCAAAAATCTGGTAGTCTAGTCAGTCGTCGTCGAGCCACTGGGAAATCTGCCTCGGCTCTCGAATCCGGGTTCCAATTTCTGATCAGATTTGGGGCCTCAAGACTCAGAAAAATCCAAACAGCGTGCGGAAATCATCTAGACATCGAGGCCATGCCGAACTCCCACTCCCATCGCCACCGAGCCCATCTCGTCCACCTTCAATTTCTCTTCTCCCACTCCCAATCGCCGATTACACTTGTCACCTTCTTCAATCACCTCCTTCGATTTCTCTTCTCCAATCGTCCTCCTTGATTTCTCTTCTCCAGTCGTCCTCCCCGATTACTCTTACCCCGCTCCTAATCGGCCCCTTCGATCTCTCTCCTTCTGTGGGCAACAATCGAGCAGGGGTAGTGCAGAGGATTCGAATCGGAATGACTCAGCTCGGGACCATCAACGACGGCGTGTGGACGGGCTATTGGCAGAGAATTCACCGGCGGCGCGCCAAACCATCAACGACTCTGATGGAATCGCTATGAAAATTTGGTGAAGAGGAAAGAAGATGATTTTGGGCTTATTGACAATTTAAGTCCTTACAATTATTTGTTTGTATCAATTTTAGCTTACAAGTTTTTGTTCTTCTAGTAGACTCATCTACATGGCAGTTTGGGACTCACCATGAGGGTAGCAAGTGCCATGTAGGCAAATTCCGTTAAAAATAACACTAAAACTAACGGTAGGGACCAAAATATGAAGCGGTAGTTAAGTTAAGGGACTTTAAGAGAATGAAAAAAAGATAATGAACCACTTTAGGATGATAATAAGAGTCAGAGGACCAAATTTAAATTTTTCCCTAAAAAATTGTTCACCACTGAAGTTTAGGGTAAATTGCACCCGTGGCCCCTAACCTTTTATTGTTGTCCTATTTTGGACCCTAACCTCAAAACTTCACATGAGAAGTCCTCAACCTTAGTTTTTTATTTCATTTTACCTTTGGATGATGAAAACCGTTAAACTTGAGGGAATTGGCCACTTGGCATACCAACGTGGAGAGATTTGCCATAGTGGCATAAAAAAAAACTAACAAATAAAGAAATAAAATATGTAAAAAGGAAATTTAAAAAAGAAAAAAAGAAAAAAAGAAACTGGACAAACGTTCGCACCCTTCTACCACCGTCATCCGTCCACGTTGCCACCACCCGTTCATGTGAAATCGAGGGGAAATTGAGTCAAAATTGAAGATGGAGGATTGCAATCTAGACAAGCAAAGAAAGCGCCTAAGGAATTAAAGGCATAATTGACAAGGTAGCATTGTACAGGGGCTGAGGACGTGGCAAGTTTACTTGGATCCGACAACAAAGAACGCATGATTGTTGGATGAATGTAGAGACGGCTAAGTAGTCATCGGTCTCTCTTCTATTCCTTTTGGCTCTCACTCACCCTTCCTTTTTTCTTGATCTCCCAATTCACGTTCTCCAAATTCATGATCTTCGGATTTTTAATCTCCTAATTCCCATCATCGCGTTCTCCTGATTTACAATCTAGACGGTCTAAATTACCATGGGCTGTGTATGTGGTGATTTGGACATGTGATGAAGGTAGTTGAGGTGCCGCCAGAGTTGAGGTAGAGAGAGGGGGGACTTCGCTAGTAGAGAGAGAAGGGACTTCGTGATCTGGGTTTGAATTATTATTTTTTTTATTTTTCTTTTTCCATGTCATGACCAATAATTGATTCATTGTGTCACCAAGGTAAGTTGCTCCATGATGGCATGCCATATGGCCTGTTTTGTCAATTTTAACATTTTCCGTTCTTTAAAGATCTAAAATGGAATAAAAAATTGAGATTAAGGACTTCCCATGCAAGGTTTTGCGGTTAGGTTCTAAAAAAGGACAATAATAAAATGTTAGGAGCCATAGGTGCAATTTACCCATAAAGTTTATATCAGCATCTTAAATATCGAACGACCGCTCTATGATGATTAGTGGTGGCCGGCTGGGTTTTCTAGACCCAGGCACGACTCGCATCAAAGTGAGGTGGACCTGGGCTAGGTTGGACCCAGGTTTGGGGCGGGGAGGGGGAGGGTCCGGGCTGAGCTGAGTTTGTGCGATTAATAAAAAATGTGTTTTGATATATTTGCATTCATTCTTCGATAGTAATTTTATGAAATATATATATTTTAAGAAGAAACGCCACCGTCGGTGTAATTTTTATTAATGAAAAAGCCAAACAACACTTATATAAATTGAAACGTGCCTTACACTTGAAAATGGAGAAACGTTCCAGGAAAAAAAAAGTGAAAGTAAAACTTAAGATCTATGCTTAACAACATAATCAGATCAATTACATTCTTTGAATTGTAAAGAAACCCATAATCTTCTCTTACGGGTCATCATTAGAAGCGACCTCATTATTCGAGATTTTCATATCTTACTTCCTTAAAGCAGCAAGGGCCTAATCCCAGTTACAGACACAAATCTCAATGGCCTCAGGTGTGAGCCTTACTTGTTTCTCCGAGATAACTCGTTTCCTCGCATTAAAGGCAGCCTTGGAGACAACGGTAGAGACTGGAACTGCCAAGATCTCTTGCGCCAGTATGAATAAGATCAGGAATCTTCTTTTTTTGTTCTTCCACCACTTGAGGATGTCTTCCTTATTACTTTCAAATGAAGTGCGGAGGTAATCATCCCATTTTGCCAATCTCGGGTTTGTGGGTCTTGGTCGTTTAAGAATATTTGTCGCTATGTTGAACCTTGATGATGAGGAGGATGTAAAATGTCTGGCGGGTGATGGATCGGATAACCTAATTTTATCAGAATGCTTAACGGAGCAGAGTTTGTATAACTTTTTCAAATTGTGGTCAGCTTCAAAAAAAATGGCAAGTGCAGAAACTTGTGTTTGGCCTAAATATGTATGATAGTATGCTTTTAATAATTGCAAACAGCCCGTGATTTTAACATTTGGATCTAAAGCACATGCAACAAGATAAATCTGTGGGATTTGTTGAAAATAATCAAGCCATTTTTTTTTGCATTGCTTCACTAGTTTGTTTCAAAGACTCATCGTCCTTGTATTGGTGGAAAATATAGATGATGTTTATGAAATATAACATTGCTTGGTGCACTATTGGGTGATAAAACCCAAAGAAAAAATTTGCTGCCTCGTAAAAATATCTAAGCAACTCAACTAACTTAAAACATTTTTCCCAAACCTCGTTCGTTAGCCAGTCGCCTTGCACTTTTGAGTTTACAAATCGAGTCAAAAGATTTGCCCATGGTTGAGCGTCATTTAACACTTCAAATTTTGAGTTCATCAAGTGGGGCAAACAATTTTAAACAATTTTCAAGAAAAATTCACCTAATTTTCAATATAAAATATTTTAAATTCACGAGCCAATTTGTTCCTTGTTTTAACAAAAAGTAAAGCATTTCGAATTGGCTCGATTTGGTTTTACAGTTGTAAACCATTTTAAACACATAAATTTAAAATGTGACACAAACAACGAACATGAAAATTTTTTCCATCAAATAGTGGCTTTATTTCTTTTATCAATTCTCTCACCACTGAATCAATCTTTGTTTTTACAAAAAGTAAATCATTCCGAATTGGCTAGATTTGGTTTTACAGTTGTTGTAAACCATTTTGAACACATAAATTCAAAATGTTACACAAGCAACTAACATGAAAAAAATTTCCATCAAGCAATGGTTTTATTTTTTTTATTAATTCTCTTACTGCCGAATCATTGTTTGAAACATTGTGAAACAAAAAAATGGACAAAACTTTATTGGTAACAAAAAATTCACACAAACTTTCAATAAATGTAGTTGAAAATGTTCCAACCCGTATAATCAAATTTCATACATTTGAAAGTAATGATCCATTTTTTAATAACACATTCATCATCTATTCAATGAGCAGTGACACAATAGTAGTTTTGTCGCATTGGAGATGTTCACATGTCAGATGTAAAAGACAGACAATGGTCAATGGTAGAAAAATATGTTTGTAAATCACTTCTCCTAACTTTATACAATTTAAAGCTCTCTCCTAGCTGTTTGCCCATACATTTTTTTATAAGCAGGATTTAAATTTTCTTGGATGAATCTTTCTAAGTGTTTATCTTCAACTTGTCTAAATGGTTTTCTGTAATCATCATTCAATTAATTAAACCTTGCCTAGCAGTTTTTAAATTAAATAAAAAAATACCTAGACTGCCGGAGCTCATAACACCCATCAATTGTGTTTGTCCACTGGATATGCCGCCGATGTCTCCATGGACTTTGCTCAAATGCCGCATGAGGGTGCCCGTCCCGAAATTCAATTTGTGTGAAAATTTGTTGTTGCAGAGTTTCCACTTAGCATACCTCATATCACCTTCCCAAGCTTGCTCAAAATGGGCCTAAACGGAAACCTTCAAATTCCCACTCTTGACTTGAGTCCACTCGAATTGCTCACTTTGTGGCGTCAGTTGGAACCCCTCCGCACTGCCTTGGGTCAGTGGAATTTCCTCGATGCCATCATCGGAAAGTTGATCATCAAAGCCTAGGTCGTACGTTGCCATTTTGATGTTGGGATCATTGTCGTCAATTTCTTATAAATGCGGGCCTCGGTTTTTGTGGAACAAATGTCATCGTAAAAATGCACCGACCTAGTGGCGAAGGAGGATGAAGAGGCAACACTCTTACCATTGACGGAGTTCTTCCCTCATGAAGCCATTACTGGAAGAAAATAATTGAAGAGATTTAGAGATGATTAGGAGGAAATTAATAAGATATTAGTGAAAGATTAAGAAACTTGGAAACAGATAGTAGAGAGAATGAGAGAATACTGTAAAAGATTGAAAAATAGAGGATTGGTGTGAGGAAGTGTGGGAATGAATCTGGCTATTTACAGGGGAAAGAAAATTTGGTTTTGCCCAAAAAGCCTTAAAAAACTAGCTATTAGAAGCTGTTGAATAAGGGTAAAAAAGTTTGGGGTAAAAAAAATAGTTTGGAGCTATTGGGGGGGCTAGCTGTCATTTTAACATTTTTTAAAAAATTTTGAAAATTGCAACGGATTTCTTGGAAATGTTTGAGCTGACCCGGGCCCGACACGGTCTAGCATGACTCGCCCGAGTCGTGGGCCGGTCTGGTCCTAGTTGAACGGCCTGTTGGGCCGTGCCATGCTAGTTTGGGCCTCACTCTTCTTCCAGACCTATGTTCGCCCCATTACCTCCCGAACCTATTCCGTACTGGGCTGAAGCCGAATTTAACCGTGCTGGGCCAAGTTTTTACCCGAGCCGGGTCCGAGTCTGGCCTGGATCAACCTGGCCCATTGGCCACCACTAAGGTTGATGATTGAATGTTGTCGAGCACATAGAAGGCCTACGTTCAGTGGGCCTAGCTCTGCACCTAATAAAGATTTCTTTATGTACTATTGTAGTTCGGAAAGCCCATCAAAGGTTTGCTTCATAAAATTAATAAATTATCCAACTTTAAGTTTTCAAACCAATTCAATGATTAGTTTAAGTAAAAATAGTTTTCTGGTTGTATAACTAAACATTCAATTTTTACTCACCCAAACCAGTCCAATAAAAGTGGTTGGAGTTGGATGTTTATTCCGCCCAGCTCACGCCGACCCTTAGCCACACACAGGCTTAATTAGTTGGGCAATATCTTTTTTTTTTTCTTTTACGGGATAAAGACGGGGGAAAGTACTAAAAGTTAGTGGTGTCAACTAATTAATTCCTTAAAATTTTAAAATGTTGATAGAAATCATAAAACGTTCCATATTTATTAATGTTTGTCCTATATATGCACTGTTCCTGTTACCGAATATAAACAGCTAAAACTAAGTATGCATATAGCTGCAAGGAAATGAAAAAGAATAAATTTAGATGAATGTTTTACAAAATTGATTTTCCTATTAAATTTTTAACATTTTAACATTTTATGATTGTTTCGTTTTCTCAATATTATCTCTAATGATGATAACTCGCCGTGTAAATTAAGTTCCCAATTGAAATTATGTGCAATTTAAGCTATATTGTTCATAAGAAACATTTGATAAGTGTCAAGTAAGAACTTTTGAATTTATCAGGTAAGACTGTTGTCACATAGGATTTCTACTAAAGCATTGAACGTTTATGACTTAAACGCTACTAATTTTTGTGGACTATTGGCGTCGCACTCCCTTTCTTTTCTTTAAAAGAAGATCACCTCTTTTTCTGTACATAGGAGGGAGGTTAAAGGGGTGAGTGAGACATTGAACCTTCTATCTATTTTGGTAGCTCGAGTAGTTGCCATAGACAAAACGAGGCAAATCTAGAAGTGGTCTAACTACAATTTAAGTCTTCTAGATTTCACGTAGCAAACACTTCAGTCCTCAGCTCCGATAATAAATTCAAATACTTTGTATTTGTAACAAATTCTGAATAACAAAAACAAGCTATTATGCCAAGATTTTAGTTGTTGAAAAAAAAAAGTAACTCTTGCATTAAACATCAAGAAACATCCAAACCAACTGCAAACTTAGGCAATCGACCGAGTTATTTGGTTACTCCATTAGGACATTGGGGCGCAAAATCTACGAAATATATACAAGTAGCTATATAGTGCACTAAGTGCATACACCAATACTATCACCAGGGATGACAATTGTATGGGCGAGATCAAATTTGAGTCAGGTCATTTAGGTTTGGGTTTAATTGGCTTAGTATGAATTTGAGTCCAAGTTGAGTTCAGGTCAGGTTATTTGAGTTCGGGTTGATTTTATATTAAGTAAATTTTGGGTTCAGGTTCAACACAGGTCAGGTCAATTTCAGTCTCATGTAATTTCAAGCCAAGTCTTAGTCCAAACTAGGGTTGACTAGTCAGGTTTGTTTAAGTTATTGGCATATATGCTGAAATCACTTAATATTTTTAATTTTTTTGTTTAGTTTTTGTTAAAATTTAAATTAAATAATTTTATTTTTTGTGAAGTTAATTTGCGTTAATTTTTATGTTCTTACTATGTTAAATTAAAAAATAATAAAAATTTTCTTAATTATCTTTTGAAAATTTTGCAGTGATATCCAATTTTTTTTATAAAATTGCTACAAAATATAACTCTAATTCACTATTACTCTATTAGTGAATAAACTATAAAAATTTTAAATTTTTAAAAATTTAGGTACCTTATTGCAATATATATAAAAGTTTAGGGACAAATGTTGTAACTTAACAGTTGCTTACCAAGATCATTAAATTTACTAAATATGGAAGTTACTCATTTTAGAAGAACCCAAGTATGAAATTTATTAAATATAAAAGTCTTTGAATATGAGACTTACTAAATATGAATGTTCTTAAAAAAGAGAAGTTATTAAAACTGAAAACCCCTTAATATAAAACTTATTAAATATGGAAGGTAATAAAAGAGGAAAGTTAAGATTAAGGGTAAAGGTTTGAATTAATTGTTAAGGTTTCAGGTAAGGGTTAGGAATAAAATTAAGTGTTAAGGTTTAGGGTTAAGATTCAGAACTTATTGTCAAGGTTTCAATTAAGATTAAGATTTAGGATTTAGGATTTAGGTTATAGGGTTTAGGTTTGAGTATAGTATTTACGGTTAGGATTAAGGTCTTATGGTTTAGGTTAGGGTACGTGTTTAGGGTTTAGGGTTTAGGTTTAGGGTTTAGGGTTTATGGTAAATTAAATTAAAATTCAAAGATAAATAATTAAAGGCCAATCTTGTATTTATAAATCCCGATAATACAAGTTCGGACTATTAGTAATACAAGTAGGGCAAGAATGATAATACTAGTAGAAAAAATTATTAAAAATTTAATTTGATTAGACATAAAAATATTTTAATTCAAAACTTTGAAATTAATTGTATTAAATTTCAAATAATAAAGAGAACTATATTAATTAAATCAAATTTCAAAAACTCTGATTTAAAACAATTAAATATATTAAATTAATATTATATTTACTAATTAAAGTTTTTGTGGCAAACTTAGACTTTGAAACCCAAATAACCAATCTAAGTATCCAACAATTCAATAAATTTGTGCAGGATTACCAAAAAAAATTTAACTATTAGATGAGACCTGCTGTGTTTATTACATGCTTAAAAAAAATGTATAAGCAAATCCCTTTCAACCATATATTTATTAAATTTATTAAATTTTAAATTTTATTAAATTTTATGGTCATAATTTATATGTGATTTAGATAAGTAAGTAATATATAAAAAATCATAATTTTTTTAAATCTCTATCAACCATATATTTATGTTGATTTGGGTTAAAATCAAATAATGTCGAATCTAATCATTGGGTCATTTCGGGTTTAGATCAGTTCAGTCCTGAGTTTAAGTCACTTCGGTTTAGGTATTTTAGATTTGTTTTTTCCCGGATTTTACTTTAATTGAGTTTGGTACAGTCAGGTTCACGTCATTAACTTTTCTAGTTAAATCGGGTCAGGTCAGTTTTGGGTTTGGGTGGGTCGAGTCAGATTTTACTTTCCCTAACTATCACCTTATTTATAAAAATGTCATAACCCTCAAATTCATCTTACTTATAAGATTGTTTTTGCATTTGTAACACCATTTCTGATGAAATAAATAATATTTTATGGAATAATAATTCTTATGAATGGAAAATAATTTATCACTGAAACAAACATTTCTTATGAAATAACATTTTTGTCCAAAATTAATTTTATTTAAAAGACAATATTATGTAGTTGTAATAATCTATTCAAAAATAAATTATCATAATGTTATTAAATTTTTATGAATTTTCTATTTTAATTCATTAAAAAGAAAAAAATTATAAAAATTTAATAAGATTATAAATATTATATTTTTAATGGATTATTATATCTATATAATATTAATTTTTAAATAAAATTATTTCCATAAAAAAGATAAAAATAATAAAAATAAGTTATTTTAGATTAAGTTGACTTATGTTAGAACGAGTTGGCTCTTATGTCTCTCTGTCTCCTTAACACACGCGCACAGAATTTTATGGAGTAATAAATTTGTATAAAAGGAAAAATATTTCTCACTGAAAGAAACATCATTATATATATATGGAACAATATATGTTATGAAAAGAACAATAATCTTTCTGTTTTTGTAAATGAAGAATAATTATTCTAGAACAACAACTGATAAGGAATTTGTAGCCTTATTGCACTTGCCCTCTTGTAGTTGATTATATAATCATACCCTCATTAACTTTGTAAGCCATTTTTCTTGAGCTGGAGTGGCTATTCTTTGTTCTAAGAGATGTTTCAAGCTCTGATAATCGATCTTTATGGAGAACTAAACTTCCACCAAACATGTCTCCTTTTTTTAATAGCATACATAATAGCTAATACTTAATTCTCATAAGTGGATAGTCTTTGCTCTCTACTGTTCAAGACTCTACTTATGCAGCAATGGGGTGTCCTTGTTGTGATAACACAGCTCCAATCATTTTCCCTAAGGCATTTGTCTCCAATTCTAAATGCTTGTAACAATTGGCCATTGCCAACACAAGAATAGTAGTAAGAGCTTGCTTGAGATTTAGGAAAGCCTTCTTAGCTTCAATGTTCCACTCAAATTTGGCTTTCTTTAAAAGACAAGTAAGTGGCTAGCTTAGGCCCCATAACCTTCACAAAATGCCTGTAATAACCAGTGAGTCCAGGGAACCCACTCAATTCTTTGACATTCTGATGTCTAGGCCAATCTGTCATAACTTGTATTTTTTTTTTATTAACTACCATACCATCCTTACCATTGAGATACCCTAAATATTCCACCTGTGTGGCTGTGTGCTACCAAATATATATTTGCCTCTTTTGATAAAAACTGTATGGTTTATGAGCATAGTAAAAACCTTCCTAAGATGCAACATATGTTCTTGCCAATCCTTACTGTATATCAATATATCATCAAAAAACACAAGTGCACACTTCCTCAACATTTCTCTGAAAACATTGTTCATCATACTCTAAAATGTTGATGGTGCATTTGTTAGGCCGAAAGGCACAACAGGAAATTCATAATGGCCATTATGGGTTCTGAAGGCATCTTGTAGACATCTAATAGGTTTATTTTGATTTAATGATACCCTGATCTCAAATAAAGCTTAGAGAAATTTGAGCATCATACAATTCAGCCAATAACTCATCAATAACAGGGATTGGATATTTGTCCTTAACACTTAACAGTGTATTTATTAAAGATTCTATAATCAACACAAAGTCTCCAGGAATTATATATATATATATATATATTTACCATCACTATAGGAAAGGAAAACTCACTTTTACTTGGCCTAATAATACCAGTTGATAGCATCTTTTTAATTAATCTTTCTATCTAATTCTTTTAAATAGTTGGGTAAACATATGGCCATACATTCACTGGAATTGTCCCTTCCTTCAAAGTGGTACTGTGATCATGAGATCCTGGGGGAAACAGTCCTTTTGGCTCCTGGAACAATTCTTTAAATTCTTCCAACACTTATTCTATCTGACAGTGAGCCTCTCCATGTCCTATTCCAGTAATTATGGCAAAAACCTCACTAATCTGATCGTAGCCCCAGTGTAGGTGACATAGAACAGCAAGACTCCTTTTGGTAATCAAGTGATCCACTTTAGATTCATTAACCAATCTATAAGTATGTTCTATACCCTTTAAGACAATTTCTTTCTCCTACCACCTAAAGGTCATCTTAAGATCCTCAAAATTAAGGGACACATTCCCTAATTCCTTTAGCCATTTCACACCAAGTACTACAGCACAATTGGCCAAAAATAGAATTCTTATATAGGCCTAGAAGCAAGTCCCCTGAAGTTTTAACATTACTCCTGAACACATGGAGTTGCCGGTTCTGCAAGACCTAGTAGCCACCCAAACAAGTGAAGGATTAGTGCTGACTATTTTACATCTTAATTGTTTGGCAACTATAAGTTGATAAAATTATGTGTACTTCTAGTGTGAACTAGCATCACTACTGGTTTGTTAACAATAATGCCATAAATTTTGAGTGTTTGGTAAGAGTTTGAACCACCCTTTTTGCGCAATGCACTGACAAATATCACAGTTATCTCTCATTCATTATCCACATCCATTTCTTCAATACCTAACTGTTCCACATCATCTCATTCTTCATACTCCATGATATCTATTACATCTGTGGTCTATTGCATTTGTGACCCACATGATATCTATCATTACACCAAAAATAGAGACATTTTACTCTTTCCTCCTCAATTTCTTAGGTAGTATGTTTCCTTATATGAGGTTTTGGTGTTTATCCCTTTGTCAAATGTGCAAAGCCCAAGTTAAGATTTTTTAGGAAGGGCTAGTCTATGAGGAGCTCATACTAAGTGGCTTCACTATGGACCAGTGGACACTTATGGTAGTGCCCTGGGCATATGCCCCTGCCCACCTTTTTAAATACCTTCGACAAAGCTACTAGAGTAGCCTCTTGATGTTTCGCTAAAGCTTGTGCCTAACATAGATTAATGGGCTCAAAAACCTCAATAGAACTTCTTATTTCCTCTTTCAAGCTATCCAAGAAGAAGATTAGGCCCTGTTCCTCTGTTATGGCTGTTCTAGGATAAAGAGCATCAAACTGGTTTTGGTATTCGTGAACAGTACTAGTTTGTCTCAGGTTAATCAAGTCAGTGAAAGGATCTGCAACTATGCCACCCATAAACTGAGTACAAAGGGCCTGAAGATATTGATCCCATGTTACTGCTAGATTAGCATCCTTTATGAAAGCCTAATGCCATTGAAACACGGTTCCATCAAAATGAACTGCACCTAACCTTACTCCATTGTATTCCTATTCTTAATGTTGCTTCCATCAAATCTAGGGAAATGTACATAAGATAGTCGTGTAGCAAGACGATAATTTTCTCCACCTCCTAGTCTTGCTTGGTTAGGTCCATGAAACTCTTTGGGAAAAATCCCTTGGCCCAAGATCTATGCCTGAAGCTGCATGTCCAACCTTTCACCCAAATTGTCTACCTTCTGATTTGAAGCTCATAGATCCAAAGTCATCTGTTGAATTATGGGCATCAGCTGGCGAACACTCTTCATCAGCTCATCCATGGAAGTTATCTGTCTCGTTGCCACCATGCATGTTAGCGCAAACAACCAATGTACAAGAATCTTCTCTTCTGATACCAACTAATATGTGCTCAAGATCAAGGATATGGACTTGGAGAATTTTAGGGAGAAAGAATAAGGTTCAAAGAATGAAGAAGAAATGAAAGGGAGAATTTTCCATTAACCAATCGGATCAAATTTCCAATACAACAACGTCCTTCTAAATGCATGCCACTAGCCCAATCCATCACACAAAATGACATAAGAAATGTAACAACTCAAAATTGGAAACTAGAAAGCATAGCTGGAAAACCACCATGACCTTTGAGACAATTGATAATCTGTTAAGGAAAAAAAACCAAGATGCAACGTCTTAAATCTTCTCCCAAAACACATCATATCATTTATTGAAGTGCATCATTTTAAACACCAACTAACTAATGACTGTATCAAAGATGCTGGCAGTTAGGAGACCAAGGAGGGCCAGAGCATTGTTAGTCGGTTGCACTTTTAGGGTTGGTGGACATGAGCAAGCTAGGGTTGCCGAATCTTCTAGGGTATGGGTCAAATTGGTAGCTGTGTTGCATTTGATAAGGTAATTATTTCTAGTGGGCTAGGGGCTAAATCTGTTGGGTCAAGAATTTTGGAGAATAATGGATCTCTTTTCTTTAGTTTGGGTTTAAACAATAGTGCCCGTGATTTAAGTAGTGAGGGATCTACAAATATGGATAAGCTAAATCCATCAGGGGATTCATAATATAGGTGTGATAAAATTGTTTTGAGTATTTTGTTGAATCTGGAGAAGGTAAAACTCCAAAGGAAGAGACAGAAAAAGATGTGCTCAAGGCCAAAAGATTTGACATTGAAATGTGAATTGAAAAAATTAGAGCAGGGGATTAAGTCACCAGAAAAGATGCTAAAAAATCGGATACTTTTTTAGTTTCTACTAAGATAAGGTTGCCTCCAGAGGTTTTGGGGGTATGATTTTGGTCATGGGCCTTGTTTTTGGATTGGGTTTTGTTCTAAGGTCTTCTTTGTTTTTGGACTGAGATATGTTAATGGGTTTTATTTTGGGTTAGGGTTTTTTTGTTTACGAGGTGGTTTTATCTTGTGTTGTTCATTGAAGTCAGATTTTTTAGTTTTGTTGTGTTTCTGCATCATTTTTGTTGTTTTCTTTTTCTTTCAATAAAATTTTCACTGCTGATAAAAAAAAAAAAATCAAAAAAATGAAGTAGATCTAAAACCAAGAAACTATAATGAAATTAAAATCATTAGCAAATCTGAACAAAAACAAACGTAATGCATTAGATCAAAGTACTAATCACAAATCCAAATCTAAGCAAAAGAAGCAAGATTCATAACAGAACACAAATTATTAACCTAAATCTATCGAGTGAATAAAAAGCAAGAATAACAACAAAGCATGAATTATTAACCCAAATCTAATAGAAAAAGCTAAGAATATATCTCGTATCATGAGAGGTAAAATGGAAGGATTGATCATGACTTTGAGAAGTAGGGCTGGTGGCTCTGGGTGATGTTGGGTGACCGGAGGCGAGTTGATAAACTGGTGGTGGTCAACCATGTGGTGGGAGGAGAAGTAGAAGGAGAGAGAAAGAGAGTTGTAGAGGTGTTCATTATTTGGATAAAATCAAATAATCTAAATGAATTATTTGGATTTCATAAAATGGTTCAATTATTTGGTTATTTTGTTTAGATTAGACCAAAATCAAATTTTTTATTTGGGTATCAGATCAGTTATTGGCTCATAAGCTTAAAACTGAGCAAATCGAATAAACAAAAAAATAATACATATTTTGTAATTATATTTGCCAACCCTTCATATATAAAGTCATTTTTGTTTAATGTTGGAGTATAGGATATGAATCAACTCTTAAATTTAGGTATAAAATGAAATATTATCAATATTTATCATATTTTTTAAGTTTTATTTTATTTTTTTTCAAGTACCATGTGTTTAGTTCTAATAAAAAAGAATCAAATTATAAAAATGAATAAATTGAATTATAATTTGAATGATTCGGATGAAAATAAAAAATAAATAAATTATAATTCAGATAGTTCAGATTGATTTTAATATGTGATTCAGATGTCTGGATTAAATTTATAAAAATAAAAAATTAATCAGATTATTTTATTCGAATTAGGTCTCAAACCGATCCAACCACACAAATACCCCTAGAGAGTTGAGCCGAAAAAGAAAGAAACAGAGGCGAGAAAAGAAGAAAGAAACATTCTCCATACTGTTTACCTCAGCCAATAAATACTGCGTATCAACAATTTAATACAGAAAACATCAAATAACGGCTAGCTTGGTTTAATAATAATATATAAAATTATTATAAGAAGTTAATTTTTTCAAACTTTTAATGCTAAAGTTATTACATGGTGTACCCAACTATTTACAAGTCGATTCACATTTCCTCGTCACTTTCCATATCATCTTAGTTCACATGCATCTATTTTTGGTACATGCCTGCTATATAGCCTTTTAAGATTCGCAACCCCTATACATATATGCATGTGAGTACAGAATATACGAACTTTTGCACATATTTTTTTGGTCTAAGGTATCTAACTTGTATCAAAATCAAACAAGCTGACGCGGCCTACGTACCTGCTTTAACCGCAATTCTCTTAATTTCACTTTTTATGTGGCACCCCAACTCTCACATGTAAACACAAAAAACACGATTAGGGCTCGGCGGCGGCTACATGTAAAATCACAAGTTTGGTCCATCCAACAACTGTCTTTGGTAGGCTATCACAATCAATTAGAGTAGGAACAGTCCACCCGCGCACCTTCATCACATGTATTGGAACTATGCTAGCTAAGTGCTCTTATTTTAGGACTATAGATCTCACATAAATATTAGAAATTATAATAAGAGAATTACTCCCTATACCATATCTATTGAATTATTTTGTTTTGCACTGAGACTAAGAGGATGGAGAACGTTTATATATTATTTTTACTTCTACCATTAACTTTTTATATGTAAATTGAAAAAACTTAAAAAAAAATTAAATATTAAAATTATACTTAAAATAATACCCTCTCTGTCCCATTTTCTTTACTTTATTTAACTTTTTTTTACTAGTTTGACTTGAATTTATTCATATTATTATTTTTTAGAAAAAATTTAAAAATATATATTTAGAAATTATGGGTCTTTATTTATCATTCAGATATGAAGGTTTTTTTCATTTATATGCTAAAATATTGAAAATAAAAAATTATCAATTAATTATTAAAAAGTAAATGATGTAAAGAATTTATGATAGGTGGAGTAATATGGTAAAATAATTTATTAAATATCAAAATATTACAAAGGCTCTCAACTTCTCATGCGTGGTGGATAGTCCCAGAGAGGAGATAAGAGAAAGGTGAGGGAAGAGGAAGAGGAAGAGGGACAGGCACTGTAGACAAGTGCCCCAGAGAGAGAATGTCCCAGAGGAATCCACTTTTCTGCTAATAACTCCACAGCACTAAATCCTAAACCCAAGTGTTCCGACCCGACGCATTAATGGATGATATGTCCAATTAATGTTTTCCAATGTCCGAGAGAATTCTTGATGTGCTCTGCACTACAGGCCAACCTATTTCCCTCTCACGAACCAAATCCTAGATTGCGTTAATTGCTTACGAATTAGCTGACTTCTTCTTTCTGAATTACCTAATTCTCACGTTAATTGCTTACGAATTAGCTGGCCAATATATGATCCTTTCAACATAAACCTCTAAATACACCCGAAATTAAGATCATAACACAATTCCTTTTGCATATAATTAACAAGACAAAATAGCGAATGATATAAAGATGGGCAACCAAGACCATATGATTAAAATGGGCACCCACAATGAAGTTACAAATCTCCCTCTCTTCTATACCATTAGTAATTATACCCGAAATGAGTCAACCAATTCAACAACTTCATACAAATAGATATGAAGAAGTAATAGGAAATAAAACACCAACAAAAAAGAAAAAAAGAAAAGAAAGTTCCTCATTTTTCTTGATTGTGAACTTCTCTGACATATACCCCAAAACCCCAACCTAACGAGTAATAACATTAATAACCCCCGCCATTGTCATCAAAGTCATGCACATATTCAGATATCTACACACAAAGATTTCAGGAAAAAAAGGGAAGGAAAAAAAAAAAAGAAGAAAAGCCCAAATCAACTTACTAGTTAGCTAGATTTCTTGAAACCTAGCATCAAATTAATTAGCAGCAACAAGATGATGAAGCTCAAGATCCGAGGTTCCTCTCAGCGCAAAAACGTTGGAGATCGACTTTGGTCTCTCCTCAGCCTTCATCTAAAAACTCCAGAGGCTGATCCAAATCGAACTAACTTTTTCCTTGCAGCTGACATGATCGCTCCGATCCAATTCCAAGCTTATCTTTCCCTTTTCTTTTTCTTTTTGAATTCCCATCACCAAGAGAATCAACAGGAAAAATCATCCGAAGAACCCTAAGAAACTAAGAAGAAGACCCAAAAGATGAGGGAGATGTCTCTTGAACTTGGCGCTGTAAGCTTAGAGAAGGAACTGGGAAGCACCGATGGTACTACTACTGTTGGTCACATTCCAGAACATGAAAGGATCCGACAACCCCGCTTGTGGCTCCATCGGATTCTGGCACCCGCTTATATTATTCCATTGCCCTTGTTCAACTTTTATATCATTGCTGTTTTCTCTGCTCATTTGAAGCTGATCTTGCTGGTGAAGAGGAGCGGCTAAGGCCTGGAAACTTCCGACCCGTGACGCCGTTTTGTTGACCAACTTCTGAGGGATGAAAGTTGAAGCTAAAAGCGACGCAATTGTAGGAGTTGCTGCGGAAGAAGAGAAGGAGCCGAAGATTGGACTAATCGGATTTGAAGAGTCAGAAGAAAACCCGACCCCAGAAACAGCTGGGCTGTGACTGAGCTCATAACCAGCTGTCGAAGAAGTTAGGTCGCTGAACCGACCCGAGAAAGGGAATTCGGGTGCGTTAGTGGGTAATCCATAGAAAATCGGGTTGAGGTCGATCTGGGGCAACACAGGAGGGTTATGGTTTGTGGGTGCAAGGACGGCGGAGGAGCTGGAAGAGTGCGGCGGCGTGGCGGCCTCTAGAATTCTGGTGGCACATGAGGGACGCCTGAGGCGCTTGTTCTTGCGACAGCCGCCGCCGACAGGGACATTCCTTAGTGTTCCGCCACGAGTCCAGTAGCGCTTGCAGGACTTGCAGAAGTGGCGAGGCTGGGAGAGGCTGTAGTTGTTGTAGTAACAGAACTTAGTGTTGGACGAGTCACACCTCGGACATTTCAGAGGTTGTTGCCCCGTCTGTTGTTGTTGTTGCCGCTGTTGTTCTTGAGCAGTTTTGTCCATTAGCAGAGCTGTGGAAGCCATCAAAACTGTTCTCTGTTCATCTATGTGTGTCTGAAACGAAGAAGAAAGAAAGGTAGTGAGAGAGTTTAAGAATATGGAGAGAGGAGGAAGAGAGAGAGAGCGAGAGAGAGAAAGAGTGGAAATGTAGGTGTGGAAGTGTAAAATAACAACACAAAGGAGATATTCTGTTCCAAAAGGAAAGAAACAAAACTGGGGTCATGGTTTTTGTCTAATAATTGATCAGAGCGGTAGTGAGAGAGAGAGAAGGAGGGACCTGTGGCCATTCGTTGCGGGACATTTTTCTTGTCGAGTAGACCGAAACAGGACAGTGAGTCTTTGGTTGGAGTTGGATTGGATTGGAGGAGCTCAGGATATACGGTTGACGGAAGGATTCGAGAATACTATTGCAATATTAATTTCGTAATTCCTTTCATGGATTTAAAATGAGGGTAAAGTTGATGCAGTTTATCTAGCTTATTTTTAATGCTAAATGAGTATGAATTTTAAATTTTTCCTATTCAATTATATAATTTTTTATTATCTATTTTAATTGGATAATTTTTATTAATTTAATCATTAAATTGGATAAAATAATATTAATATAATATTAATTTAATATTAAAATAAATTTAAAGTAATAATTTTGGAGCTCAAATTTTTTGAATCAATAATTCTGAGCCTTAACTTTTCTCTATCAACTACCACCACCTCTTCCTGCACATGGATCTTCTTATTCTTTTCTCCACAACTGATTGGTTCACATTAAAGTTCTGAAAATCCACTCACGAAATTTTCCTTTCATGCTAAACAGAAAAGTAAACAAGAACTCGAATACAATACAAAAGGCTATGTATAAATCCATCAGATTCTAAACTCGGAAGAACAATTAGCGACGATGGTTTAGATCCGGAGAGCGGACCCAAATATTAGAGTCACGGCTACAACTACGACAGCGGGGATAATGGAGGATGACATGGCGGCCGCTTCGGAGGTCAGCCTTGGAGCTGGAGCTTCGGAGGGGAGGCGGGGCCGATCAACAGGCAGACAATCAGAAGAGCTGGATCGAGTGGATCCAATGGTACTAGTAGTACTACTTCTCTCTTTTTGCCCTCTCCCTCAGCTTACTTTTCTGTATTTGGCTTGAAATTTGTGGATCCATTGCTGTCTTTTGAGTTAGGGTTCACCGTCTTTTGGTGTTCACAGGTGCATTCAAATGGAGACGCCTATTCTGACCATGGTGTTCTGTTCCCTGACCTACCTCTGACATTTTTGTTCTTTTACTTGTGGTGGGTTTCTGTTGGATTTTGCTGTTCTTGGTAGATATGAGTGTAGGCTATAGGTTGTTTGGGCAAGGAGCTAGTGGAGGTTAGGGATGCTTCTTCACAGCTTAAATGGCGGAGAATGTTGCAGTTTGACAACCAAATGGCTAAATCCTTCATTTGTTTGGAGGAGATATCTTCTATATTCCTAATAAGATTAAGTGTAGAATTAGTGTTTCTTAAAGGAAATGAGCCTTGCAGGTGATGTTTGCTAGTGGCCGACGGTGGAGAAGGAGAAGGAAGAGGTGGTGGCAGTTGATGGAAAAAGTCAGGGTTTAAAAGTTTAAGGCTGATAATTATTGATTGGAAAAATTTGAGGACCAAAAATATTAATTTAAATTTATGTTATTGTTAATTAATATTATGTCAGCATTTTTAACTCAATTTAACATTTTAATCGGCAAAAAAAAAAAATACTCAATTGGAACGTATAATTTCAGTATAATATGAAATTATGTAGTTGAATAAGATAAATCTAAAAATCAAAATTTTATTTAGGTGGCAACTTTATCGAATTCCGTAGACAGATTTAGGACCAAGATCGGCAAATGATTAAAGACAGTTGTTCTCTCTCTTTTTCAAAAGAATATATTTTTTATTTTCGTTAATTATAATATCAATGAGCTAATATATGCTAAATCTTGCAACTGTACCTATGCTCTATGCGCCCAATTTTTTATGTGTTGACGTAGCTATAAACCGTTAGTGTATGAATAACGATTAAATGATGAAATTATCTCTTTATCCCATATATATTGAGTTATATAGTTCGGCAATGAGATTAAAAAAATGAAAGAAAATTATATTTTATTTTCACTATCCAATTTATAGTTTGAGTGATGAGTTGATGGAATTTATAGTCGAGAGAAAGTGACTAGGTCACTCTGTTTTTGCACATGCTATAATTATAATTATGATAAAACATACCTAATAACATTATTAATCCCTATCCAAAAACTGAAAAACATCGTTCATTTTCAGAAAATAAGTGATTTTTATAAAAAAATCTAATTATCACTGTAATTTTATTTGAGAAATCTACGTTTCATGTGCTAGTGATGTAAGTATTTTAAACTTTCAAGCCGTATGGTAACCTCATGTCAACGAATTAAAAGCATAATATAGTATTATTAATTAATATAAACTAAAAATTCACGAACACATAGTAGTAATTTCACGTGATGGGCATATGCATATGCTCGAATTTTGATGAGAATAAAGGGAAATGATTCAATTTTTCGAAAGACTAGCCAGGAATATATATATATATAAAGAGAGAGAGAGAGAGAGAGAGAGAGAGAGAGAGAGAGAGAGAGTACTACAAGAAAAGAAAAAACAATGAAAAGGAATGGGAATTGGGATTCAAAATCCAAGAAGATGACAGGGAGATAAAGTGGCGGAACAGATGAATCTTTGAGAGCTTCGAGAAAGAGAAACAGCAACAGACGCACACTCGACTCGACACTGCGTTACATTCTCTTGTTTGTGGATCGATTAGAGAGAATCCCTAGACCCAAGCAAATGCAATATATATATATTGCATGAGATCTTCTCCATCCCACTTGTCTCATTTCTTTACCCTTTTCTAGCTTACCCCTCAGTTTTCCTTGTTATATTTTACAAGTTATATTTTACAATAGGAGAGTTATAAAACCCCATCTCTACATTTACTCTCTTCTATTTTAAGTTCACTATTATACAAGTGGGTCAAATATTATAATTGCTCAATAAGATTGACAAATTGTGCAAATCAACCATAATATTCATTTCATACAACATTCAATCTATTTTCTCTAAATATATATAATATTTCTAATAAATTTTATATTTCTAAATAATTTATATCTTTGTACATTTACTAATAATTTCTAGATCTATAATATATTTATATATTTATAAAACAATAGTTAATGATTGTGATTAATATTAATATTTACTTGTTTAACATTTTATTCATTTTTTAATTAGTTCAAATAGAGAAGTATCATCTTCCTTTATAAATATATTTTAGCTAATCTCATTTTATTTTGAAAACTAATTTTCACCATATGAAAGAAATCTACACATTCTACAATTTTTTATCATTGGAAAATGTAAATAATATATTAATTAAGCACATTATTAATTACATATCATTATATAATGAATTAAGTATATTTTTTAGCCAAATGGTAACTAATGTTTTTTAACTTTCTAGCCTATCCAACAAAAAAATTAATAAGTTATATTTATTTTTTTTTTACAAAAAATTTAAAATTTGAAAAATTCTTAAAATATAATACTTTAATAACTGTGAAATTTAGTTGTATGTTCAATAAATGTATTACACATTATTTTTTTTAGTTACCATTTAGTTGTGTATTCAATAAGTTCAAAACTTTTGTTCCCCGTGGAAAACTTCAACCAGATTTTCAGTTCAAGCCATAAATTGGATCATTAAGGAAGCCATTATCAGCCTTCTAAGCATATAATTGGAGTATTAGGTGGAAATTCATGGTGGATATTTATTTTTCCTTTTTTCCCTTCTCTTGAAAATTTCTAGTCTTTTTTTTCTTGAAAATATGTCAATTTTGGTTTCAGCTCCCTTTTCCCCTTCCTCCACCAATTGTATCCTATAAATATTGGTAATCTTGGTTTCGCCTCTCTTTTCCGCCTTGCTCCACCAATTGTATCCACCATGAATTTCCACCAAACATTCCAATCTTATACCTAGAAGGCTGATGATGACTTTCTGATAATTTAGTTTATGGCTTGAACTAGGGACCTGCTTAAGGTCTTCTATAGGAAACAAAAGCCTCAAACTTATTGAATACACAACTAAATGGTAATTAAAAAATAGTAAATGCATAATACATTTATTGAATGCACAACTAAATTTCACATTTGTTGAAGTAATATATTTTATGAATTTTTTACTTTTAATTTTTTTTTGTAAAAAATAAGTATAACTTATAAATTTTTTCATTGGGTAGGGTAAAAAGTTACAAAACATTAATTACCAATTTTCTAAAAAATGTACTTAATAAATGATATAATGTTACACAATTAATAATGTGCTTAAATTAATATATTATTTATATTATGTGTTGCTAAAAAATTGTAGAATGTGTATATTTCTTTCAGGTGGTGAAAATTAGTTTTCAAAATAAAATGAGATTAGATAAAATATATTTATCCTAAAAGATGATACTTCTCTATTTGAACTAATTGAATAATGAATAAAATGTTAAACAAGTAAATATTAATGTTAATCACAAGCATAAACTATTGGTTTATAAATATGAAAATATATTATAGATCTAGAAATTATTAGTAAATTTATAAAGATAGAAATTATTCAAGAATATATAATGTTAGTATGAAATTATATTATATATAATATATATTTAGAGGATGAATATATAGAGAATAAATATAAAGAAATAATCTATATTATATATTTAGAGAAAATGGATTTAGTTAGCATGAAATGAACATTGTGCTTGATTTGTATAATTTGCAAATCTTATTAGGCAATCATGGCATTTGGCCCACTTACATGGCGGCAAATTTGACTGATTTGACTATTCTAAGGGGCAAAGTATAGGTTTTCTAAAATAGAGGGGATAAATGTAGGTTTAACCAAATGTCAGAGGGGTTTTTATAACTTTCCCTTTACAATATATATATATAGCTGTAGTTTATATATAATAACATTATAACGGTCCAACTTTGATTTACTTGTAAAAATTTTTTAGGGAAAAACCATGAAAAACCTACTATTATTTTCATTTTACCCTTGTTTGTTGGTTAGTCTGTTTTTTGGTGAAATAAACCCCTAATGTTATAAAAAAAAAAAAAAAGATTTTCAATGCACTCAAATTGAACCATAGGTTGATTCCAATGCCATGGTTTTTTGAAGCTGTTTGATTATTAGGCAGCTAATAGCTTAAGAAATGGCTAATTTTATGACCAATTCATTTGGAATTAAGACATGTTAAGCAAGTTGTCTTTTTCCTACTGCTGCCGCTGTGGTCCCACTTACTGGACCAATGCCATGAAAACGTTTGCATGAATTATAAAAGTTGCCATTAGTCAGTCCAACTCAAACTTGAGGAATCATCAAACAAGTGAAAATTGCCTTCCTCGGTTCCTCTCACATGTCCAATCCCATTATGACCAGTCAAATCTCTCATTCTCAGAATTTGTTCAACATCTAGGGTTATTGCTACTGCTGATTTGCGGCATAAGAACAAGAGGTAGGCAAAGCACATTAGCAAAGTATTTCACCAAGAGAAATATTTCAAAATATATATTACATAAACAAGATATAATTTTAATATATTAATATAATTTAATAAAATTTGATGACAGTATTTAATAGATTATTTTAAGATGTAATTTAGCATACTATGTAATATAATTTTAAAATATTATTGAAGATATAATTTAATATAATATTTGATATATTATTTTAATATATCATTTAATATAACTTAATACATTATTTTAATATATATTTCACAATATGTCATCAAAATATTTCACCAAGAAAATATTTTAATATATTTCAGGATATATGGCAAATAAACTTCACCAACAAAATATTTGAACATATATATCTCCAAAATATTTGAAAATATTATTATTTCAGCTTGCACTGACAATAACAACAAAAATATTACAAACTCGTGGAAACAATAAAATATTTGAAAATATTTCACACTAACAACAAAACATTTGAAAATATTTCGCACTGACAACAAAATTGTTAGGCATATGAGTGATAGCTATCATGGAAACAGGAGGATAAAAATATTTTTTAACCCCTCCCATCTATTTTAGATGGTAGGATATCCTCGATCAAGGTAATTGACCCTGGCTAACGCTACAACTCCCTACTCCACGGTGATCATGTTTGCAGGATGATTTTACAGAAGTTGTTATCCTGTCACATGTTTTGGCCATGGTTCATGTCTTCTCTTATACCGCATGTTCATCCAACACCTCTGCAAGTAGGTTAGTTAAAAGTCTGGTGAATGGTCTGAGCTGTGCGGCCCTAATGTCTGGGTCATAAATGTCATGAGTACGGATATAATTATATAATGCGCAACTTGTAATTACTATTCATTTTTGAATCTAGGGGTCAAATCGATTCATCCCACACAAAATCAACCACATTATCTTAACATTTCCTATGATCCGTTCAACAACATTCCGCATACACACATGCGCATAATTGAACTGTCTCTGGTTCTTTCTAGATGTTTCCTTACAAAATCATTTTGATGATAATTGATACCACAATATAGAGCCAAAAATCCTTCCATATTTGCATACCCAGAATCAACTAGAAAATAGTATTTTGGACATATGCATGACCTTGTTAAAAAAAATGCACAAACATAGTAATGGCTATATTTCACATTTGGTTTTTGTGTATTATACATACCATCAGGCAGGTTTGGAAACCGGGAACTAGGCATGTTTCGTGCATTCCTTAGCACTTGGTTTTCGTGTACCACACTTGGCATCCTAGCGTTAATGTGTGTGAACTGCATGTTAAAGTTACATGCGACTAGAACATTCTAAGTAGAATGGCCGGAACAACCACGGTATGCTTGTTGGTCAGCTCAACCATATATTCTAAAAACATGCATTCCATCAATCACCCCAATTGCTTTATGGAATGCACATCCCACTTTTTGCTATGTCTGGGTCCTGAGTTGAGTAAGTCAAATTAATCGGGGCAATAATTACCTCACCCATGGAAAGAATAGCTACCATAACACGTTGAAACCATCAGGAAATAGTGTCAATAAATTGTTCAAAAACTTGGCGGACATCTTCATATTTGAAGCCACGCACACAAATGGTAAAGAACATAGCCAAACCCTCATACACAGCGATTCGTGATGAGCCACGGAGTCCATGATAGTTTTTCAGGTCATTCAATAGGCACCAAAAGGATTCCACCGACATGCAAAATTGACATCTGAACACATTAAGGTTGGACATAACATGATATAAGTATTAGGTACTTATCCAGAAGGGCTGAAGCCTAATTGGCCATAAAACCTCCACCAACGATAGCCATCCAAATAATAATGTAATTGCTACAGTCATCATTATGAAATGGTGACAACGCTTTTCATGGAAAAGAAATTCACTATCGACAAGTCTGAAATTACAAGGGAGTGAACTCACCGGAATTGAAGGGGATCAACCCAAGGGAAATCCCCACCAGTAAGTTGAGATAAGTCATCATCCATTTGCACCATCCAACCACTACCAAATGAAATAATTCATGATATAACATAACATCACTAGTCAACTTCAGATCGATTTATAATGTTCAATCAAAGTAACCATTGTGCCAAGCGCACACAAGCATAAAATGAATAACATATGGTAATCTAGTAAAAACATGAAAGAACCATCCAGCAAGTAAACATAAAACATGGCCGAAAGTGTCAAACCATCAAATAAACATAAAACACAATTGACTCAAACATCTACCAATCAGACAACCATCAATTCAATGCCACTAGATAAAAAAACTAGGAAGCTTCCTTCCTACAATGTGGTATCACAGTCCATCGAAGAAGCCGGCTTTCCAAGCACAATCGATGTGCATCCAAAGCGTGCACACATGTGTCACTGAAGTGGTGCATCCATAAACAAGATTTTCACGTACCCATTTAGTTTTCCCTATCAAACAACAACAACAAGACAATTCAAGGTACCCTCCTCAAACTTGGGAGGCTACTGAATCATTTGCATCATAGCTGTAGTACTACTATCCTTTTGTCGAGCAGTAGAAGTGGCTAACGCCTCATCCATTTTCACTTTGTTCTACTTAAGGATTGACAACACGCACCCCATTACTTGACTTCCGCTGCTTACTGCCACTGAAGCCATTTGCCCCATTCAGTGCATATCAAGCCAATGTTGAAGGAATCCTCGGTGGCAATAGAGTGTCCTGCTCAACTCGAAGAACCTTAGGATCAATATGGCCCAGGGCAGGTGGTGTAGTTTGGGCATCTCTAGTATGACCAAGGGAGTCCCAAATATGTTGTGCTGTATGTCGCGCTGCACGTATTGCCTAAGGGGATGGACTAGTATATGCAAATATTAGTAACCAATTGTCGGAAGGACTATGTAGGACAGATTGAAGAGAATGGCTAGCCAAAGGAGGTTGTGAAAAAAAGGCTGTGATTCGAATAGTGACGACAATCACCAAACATGGTGCGAAAGTCATCCCAAGAAGGTATGGATACCTCCCGTAACATCTTCAACTCCAGATGTCGTTGTATGTATTAAGAAAGAATAAGTTCACATACTCAAACAAATATATAGATACGGAAACCAATAGCCATAAGTGGGTGTCTGAATAGTAACTGCATTGAAATATGGGGTGTAGGATAAACAGTGCATGGCCACATTACCAAAATGCTAGTCTCCCACCAATCTGGATCCATCGTAAACGTACCGGTAACAAGATCTTATCCAATACCCTGTCGTTGACTCGATGGTAGATTTCCAAATGCGGTAGTGCCTGAAAAGCTACTGCCACTTGTTGTAGAGTTGTGTCTTAGTCCAACGCAGCCTAGTGACCTTATTCAATACCATCATGACTTTTTTCCAACCTAATTTTGTAGGAGTATGGCCATCAACAAACCCTTTTCAAATCACACACGTAGTAATCAAACAAGACAGCCAAATGGATCGACTGTCCTACTTAGTATGATAGGGCATCTTTAAGGGAAACATATCCTTGGGAACACAATCAAACGAAGTATCCAAGCTTCGGTGGGCCATTTAAAAAATATTAAACACTACAGAAATACCATATCATAGACAAATACAAGCAACAATTCTAAAATCACCAATAATCAATCGATAATCAATCGGCTACCCAACATCATAATAATCAATACCACTTCACTTTTTTATGACCATTCATGCACAATACAACAGATAAACAAAAAGGGCAAGGGAACTTGACCGAGAGAAACCAGTGAACAAAGATAAAACAATTATTCAGTAGGTAGCAAAACATGAATAGTAGTCTCGAAATGATATTTACTATAGGCAAATGACAAAACTAGTAGCAAGAATCTCACAAACAAAACTGGGAAGCTAGATGCGAAATAAGGAAAACCTACACCCATCTATATATGGTAGGATTGGCAATGATACTAACCTAAAAACAATAATAGGTCCACCTAAACATGTACCAAGTTGTTGATGCATTCACTATTAATAAACACAGATAGGTAGGAACTAACTAAACAAATTCAAAATGTTTCATGGACAACAAAATTATAAGTGATTTGTCGCCGACTCCTACTGGTCTTCATGTAGATATTACAAAACCTACTGGGTATGTGACAAATCTACGCATTATATAGAAGTTCCATACTCGGTACTTGAGCGCAACTCTTATTGGGCAACACAAATATGACATTCTACATCCTAATCAAGAAGGAAATCTAGCATTTAAGCTATATTATGAAAGAGAACACGCCCCAAATAGGGTTCTGAAGCACGATAAACTCACCTAGCTGCAAAATGGTGCAAGTAGAGCAAAAGATTGGCTGATCTAGTTGGCAGGACTTGGCGACAACGGGCGGCTACAGGGTCCTTTCCTCTTGAACATGGCTAAACTCATGGACAATGAATGAGTTGAGGCAAACGAACTACTAGAATTTTTTTATGGCCTCTATAAACCAGGATTGAAAGGTAGAGAAGAGATAGAAGCCTCCGACAGGGCGAGCAGATTTGCACATGAAGAAGAGAGAGAAGTAAGTTGAAATTTTTTACTAATGGCATCTACTGTAGTTTCCATTAACTCTTAGGTTTTTACCGTAGTAAATGATACTTCACATTTCAACAATAGGAAAAAGACCAAATGCTTTAGCCATTTTTAAGTCCAAACAAATTGCTTGTTAGCATCTCCTAAATCAATTCGGTAGATCAATGTGATAGAATGTTGTATGTGCTCAATTAAAGTTATCAAGATTGAGATTTTACCTAAAAGCGATTCTCATTTTTCATGAATCGTAAATCATAAAATCAAATTGCATTGTAAGATTTTAGCAAAACTTTTTGAAAAAAATATAGAAAAGATATAACCATGTCAGAAACCCTAAAACCTAGCAAATTTATTTATTTTATCTAATAGTAATGATTATTAAACCACATATAAATTTAAAATTTTTAACTAAATTGGTAAGTGACAACTATATAATGACATATAAGAATAAGTTTGAAACCCAATGTTCATATGGTAATAGAAATAGTTTGAAATAAATATAATTAAAAAGTGAAATGGTACTACATTTATGAATATGAATAGGAATTTTATATACAATCATTGCAAGTTATTTCTTGTCAATAATCACTTATAAACGTAATTAAATACTATATAGAAACATATACAAAGTATAACACATAAAGATATATATAGCATCAATTGCACAAAAGTATATATACAAACATATGGTTTTGGAGTTAAGTAGTAAATGTTTAGAGTAATAATTTAAATTCATCACTTCTATTTATTTTTGTAATAATTGACTATTAAGTGTTTAACTTGATCTAAACTTAATAAGTTCAGTTAAACATAAAGTCTATTGTTTCAACAAACAATGCAAGATCCTAAAGTCCTTAAGATTTTAAAGATTTTATGAGTTGAATTGGGGTTTACAAGATTCTACTTAAACTAAGATTTTACCTCGAATCATATCATTTTCCATATTATGGGTCATAAAATCGTAAGATTTTAATATTTTAATTAAGATTTGGACAAGCTTATGCTAAGTTGTGTCATTTTATGGTGCTCGAATATTTAAGTGGCTTTATTGACCTTTCCTTTTTCTTCCGTGATACATGATTCATTTATTTGGGTGTTATTTCAAAACATTATCAATAGTTTATTCAACCAGAAAAAAGCAATCCATGGCCAAATCGGGAAAAAAAAAAACGGAAACATTATTAGTGAGTTGTTGGTGGATTTCGCCGATTTTAAAGATAGTGCACGAACTTCAAAGTTTACATTAACTTCTCCCCAACATTTCCTAAATGAATGTGTAATTTGAAAAATGATTTACTATGCCAAACGGCGCACGTCCTAATCCGAAAGGCGCAAATCGATGTAGTGTCTAATTGTCTAATTAAATTGGTTTGGATGGGACATCATTATGTGATTTCTAATTAAGACATATTAGCCAGCCACTCACTACGGATGCAAATCTCCCCACTCAATATTGCTAAGCAGTTGAATAATGTACCGACTCAACTATTTTTAGCTTAATCCAGGGCCATATTAGCTAGCGCTTAACAACTGGATACATAATCCGACCCCAGAATCATGCATATATACGTTTAGTATTATAACCACATATATTATTAATTGGAGTATTTTTGTCTGAAAAAAATCATATTATATCCATTGAAGCATAAAATCATCAAATCCCCTATAATACCCTCAAACTCTTGCTCATTGTCGTATGTCAGAATAAGTAGGAGAAATAAGTCTGGAAAAATAAAATATTGCTTTAGAGACAATTTATTTTTACTTAAGTTAATTTAATATAAAATAATTTATTTTTTATTTTTACATCATTTTTACTTAGAACTAATTTATTTAAGAGAGGATATTCTATAGGTATAATAATCCATTAAAAATACAATTTCTATAATTTTACTAAATTTTTATAATTTTTTTCTAGTTTTATGTGATAAAGTGAAAATTTTTTTAAAAAAAAAATTAATAAAAATTTAATAATATAAAAATTTACTTTCAAATGGATTATTACATCTATATAATATTAAATTTAAAATAAAATTGATTTTAAAAGAATATAAAAATAAAAATAAATTATTTTAAGTAAAGGTGACATTTTTCATGTACTTTAATGTTATTTAGGAGGCGAGCACCGAGAGCTCCAGCTCCATTTCTTTTTACTTCTTTATTTTTTATCTTCTTTCCGGCGTTGAACTTTTCGCTCGAGCCCTCCAATTTTTTTTCCCAAAAAAATAAGAGAAAGTTTGCTATCATTTTTTTACGGCAAAGCAGATGAAGTACGTCTATTAACCTTAATTGTTGAAACAATGCATTGTTTGTTTCATTTGGAATTATTTGTAGAAACTTGATAAATTACTCATCCATGGCACCTCTAGTTTAAAGGGAAAAAAGGACAAAAGGTAGATGATAGAGGTAAAATTTAGGGTACCAATTTCAAACCCCTAGACTGGTACTCAACCTTCGGGGTTTGTGTAATTTGTGGGTTAGGGTTTCAGTTCTTTTTTTTACAATATTACCCGTCCAGTTTGAGACAGATATGAAATATGGTGTCTACCTCCCCAAATTCACCTCATAACCCGCCCCACATGCATTTTAAATATGTATATATTACTTGGGAAAGTTACAAAAATCTCTCTGTGGTTTGGTTAAACCTACAGTTTGTCCCCTCTATTTTGAGAAACCTACACTTTGCCCCCCATGTTTTTTATACTGCCTGATAACAACTTTTGAAACTGTATCTAAACTCTACGATAATCATCTTCCAGTAATTTCAATCTGTCCAGTATTTTTTTTATAGTAAATATAAAATTTAAACTATCAGTTTTTCCTTTCTGTAAATGTACTTTCCCACTTGTAATTATATATCAGTATTTTTTAAATGTCGATTTGCTGTGAAAAAAATATCAAAAATCTTGAAATTACTAGAGCATTATTACCATACAGTTTAAATACAGTTTCAGAAGTTGTTATCGGGCATCATAAAAAATATAGGGGGTAAAGTGTAGGTTTCTCAAAATAGATGGGGCAAACTGTAGGTTTGACCAAACCACAGGGGTTTTTTTGTAACTTTCCCATATTACTTTGGCATTAATACAAATAAACAAATACATATACACATGCATACATATGTATATTTTTTTATGGAAAACTGGAAAATTTCATTTATTAAGAATCAAAGACAACCAAATTAGAAAAGGTCTCTCTACTGAGGACCTGCCAAGCGAACAAAGCCTCTGCCTAGCCAAAACATGGGCAACCATATTCGTTGAATGCCTAATAAAAGAAAAGGCATACAACTAAAAAAAAACTATCTAGTATCCTAGACTCATCAACCAAAAACCTAAAATAAAACAAAGAAGGAGCTACCCCGTGGTTAAGCTCAGATATCATAATAGAAAATTTTGACTTGAGGACAACCATTGAAAGATCGTGGCACCGAGCTTCTTGTAGTCCCCATAAAATAGCTATTTCTTCCACATACAAGGCATCTTTCCCAATATACTCAAAGTAACATTGAATAGAGAACTTTACTTCCCCAATAGCAGACCTACAATAAAGCCCCAAACAAGCTCTTTAGTTCCCTGTGTCAAGTGCCACATCAACATTAATCTTTCAAGAGTCCCCTGCCGGCAATATCCAACTTGTCCAACTTATAGTGATGATCCTACCCACTAGTTTATGTTGTTCGCTTCGTGTAGCAAACTATGAAGCTAAGACTTTATCACCCTTGCCACATTTTCTGGCATCTGGCATAGCCCATCATGAACAACTTTATTACAGTTTAACCACATACACCATGAAAAAACCGCTACTTGCAAGAAAATGCATTCATCTTGCTCAATAAAGGATCTTAGTTCTTTCCGCCACAGAGCTTGAACATTTGGGATGTTCAGATTCAATAATCTTCCAACCCACTCTGAGAATGCACATTTGAACAACAAATAGGCTGAAGACTTTGATCACTCTTCACACACTAGGCATACCATAGGAGCATCCAAACTATGGCGATTCAAGTTATTGCGAGTTGGCAAGATTTCAGAGAGTAGTCACCACATGAATAATTGAACTAGAGGGAGAAGAGAGATGATCCAAAACTAGGTCCAAAAATCTAACTTGGTGGTAGAATCTCGGCCATAAAGAATAACCACTACTAGATAGTAAGCGAACTTAACCGAGAACCGACCATTGTCATTTATTCCCTATGTAAGAATATCCTTCTGGCAATAAGATAAGAGGGGAAGTTTTTTGATTAATCGAGCATTAGCAGGGTGTAGAAGGGCATCAATCAGAGCATTATTCCATTGATGAACCTGATGGTCTATCAAATGGCCCATTCTCTAGCATTCAGTCCATGGCACTGGTTGCATAATTGGTTTAAGATTTTCCCCCAGGATCCAGTTATCTGTCCAAAGATTTAAATTCATCCTATTGGCCACTTGGCAAAAAGCTCATTTCATAAGGATTGCCCGGCTCGCCAAAATTCCTTTATAAATAACCATATAATGCTTTGGAGCCTCCAAGCAAGTGAAAGATGACTAAGAAAAATATTTCCTGCTCAAAACCTATGAAACTAGTCCTTCCAAATTATGAGCTAAATGCCACACATGTTTCGCCTAAAGAGAATGGTTAAAAGCCCCAACATAACGAAAACCTAGGCTACCAGAGCTTTTAGATGAGCATAAATGATCCCAGCTACACCAAGCCATTTTCTTTTTCTCTATTTCAGATGACTAGAAAAATCGTATAGCCATGGAGTGTCGATCATCCATAACCTTAGTAAAAAGCAACATGCAATTCATGAGATGTGTTAGCATTGCCTAAACCATGGCCTTAATTAGGATTGAGTGCCCTACTTATGATAAGAGGGAGGTTTTCCATTTTGCCAACTGTTGTTTGACGCTCTTTAGTAGAAGACTAAATTGTGTAGTTTTCTTCCTCCGCAAAATTCATCGATAGCCTAAATATTTGTCTGCCACCATACATGAGCTCATACCCATTAAACCCAAGATATTCCGTTAAATGGATGGGCTGCAATTTGGGCTAAAGAAGAGTTATGATTTCCTTATATTCATCACTTGTCCTGAAGCATTTCCGTTGAGCTACAATAAAGCCAACACATGCTACACATTAGTGTTAAAAAACAATAAGTTATCATCAGTGAACAATAAATGAAAAATCAGAGGGCTATACTAACTAATCACAATTCCTTGAATGGACCTGATCTCCTCTGCATGGCGAAGTAAAGTAGACAACTTTTTACACAGAAAAGGAAAAAGGAAATGAAAGGGGAAAGGGGATTCCCCTGTCGAAGCCCATGAGGTGCCCAAAAGCTCAGAGTAGGATTACCATTAACCAATGCTAAAAAAAGAGGCCATGACTAACCTCAGACGCAACATCACTACTTAGGTCAACCTCAAATCAAAGCCTAAACGCAACATCACTGCTCACAAAAAATCCTACTATACCTTATTATAGGCTTTTGACATATCAAGCTTTATGGTTACAACACCATCTCCTTTTCGATATAATCCATTAATAAGATGGCAAGTCTTTAATGCCACTAATGCATTATTCGTCAGCAATCACCTTAGTATGAAAGCACTCTGGTTAGCTGAAATTAGCTTAAAAAGAATTAGTTTCATTCGATTGATGAAGGCCTTAGACACTAGCTCACAAACCACTTTGAAAAGGCTGATGGGTCTGAGATCTACTACACCTTTCGAGTTATGTATCTTTGGAATGAGGGCAATATAGGTGTGTTTCGGCTTGGTCAAAATAACTTCGCTATTCAGAATAGAAATAATGAACTTTGAAATCTCTTTACACAAAATATGCCAATGCTTCTGAAAAAAATATCAAAGGAAAGTCATCCGGGCTTGTTGACTTGGTCAGGAACATCTGAAATAATACAGACCTGAACAGTGACAACAGAGTTACATTCATCTCATCCAATACTCGATGTTTAACAAAATGGACCACATTTTTCCAAGCCCGAAAATGATGAATATTTGAAAAGCACCCTAAAATAATGCATAATTTCATTTTGTAATTCCTCATATTTCTTAAGGACAACACCACCCTCCCCTATAAGTAGGTGAATGTTGTTTCTTTGTTTTTTGCTGATTGCAACTTGGTGAATAAATTTTGTGTTATGATCTGTTCCTTTCAACCAAGTCACTTTAGCCATTTGATTCCAAAGTTGCTCTTCCTTCATGTACAGAAAACTTAATTCTTCCTCCAGCTTCTGTTTCTCCTTAATTGAGTCATGAGAAGGCCATTACAGCATCATCATCTTTAACTTTTTCTCAGCATACTTGATCTGATCTGCCAAAGAATCGGCCACTAAAGGCTATAACTCTAGCTTGCCCTTACAACCATCAAATTTTTTGAGAAACAAACTCATGGCATCATAGAAATTTTGTTTTATTATTGCTTTGTACTCTGGCTCATTCAACCATATCTATTCGTATCTCCAAACATGCTTATAAAATAAATCTGGTTTTCCCATTAGATAAATATGAATTCCATTTCGATTAGGACATGCTTATAAAATAAATCTAGTTTTTCCATCTGATAAATCTACATTTTTCCAATCCATAGTGCCTAAGCCCTTATCTAATCTCTTATGAATTAACACCCTTCTAGTGCTCACATGCCGCCATGTTAAGTCAGAGCTATGGTAACCAAGGTCCACTAAGCCTATGTCATTTACTACCTCCCTGAAAGCCTTTATTTGACTTTGTGCACAAGGGCATGCCTTTTTGTTTCCAAAGACCAAAGCAACTCATTAAAGTCACCGAGCACAAGCCAAAAGAGATTAGCTTGCCCAGCAAGATTATAGTGTAAAGACCAAGATTCATGCCTTAATTCCTTCTCAAGATGCCCATAGAAGCCTGTCGATTGCCATACTAGATCAAATGCTTTAATCCGCACATCTACATGGTATTGGGACAAGGAAAGCAGCTCCACCTCCTAAGCAAGCCTCCAACAAAGAGCATGTTAGTGTTATGCCCAAAGCCAATCATGATATGATTGTATTTTGCATATTGAGTCATGATATTTTATTGAGGCATCGTTTCAATAATTGTGTTTGTTGTTTATTTCTACGTAACGTAATTAAACATAATTATAACCCTAGAATAATAGTATTTTTAAACGTTCTTAGTCTAGTATTATTGTGGAGTGGGCTACAATAATACATAAAGACTAATACATGTGGAGACTAATATGAGAAGTCTACATATAGGTACAAATTGGAGAACTTGTGTACTGGACCAATCCACCATGAGAACGTTATATGGATCATTATATTAGTGTCATAAGTGATTCTCGTAGTGATCATAGTATTTGTAGTCCGTTAACTTAAGGTCATCAAGGTTCTTTACATGTGAGTCACGTATTTTGATATTTCCTTTTGTTGCTTGCAACTGAGTGAACATTAAGGTGGTCATTGGGTATGTCACATATCATGCAAAGGATTTTGTATAATCAAGATGGGATTTGTCCCTTCTATGTAACAAGAATGATATCTTTGGGCCCCTTGATAGAGTGAGACTAAGAAAATGCATGGTCATGTTAGATGAGTTAATATATAATATCAATGTCATCAGTTTAAGTTAGTCTACCCGAAAATTAAGAAACCATAGATTGGGCTATACGATAGTGACACATTTCATGTCTCATGTTTGGTGTTGATATATTAGAAAAAGAGACAATGACATGTACGGATAATGATCATAGTGGTTTAGTCGAATCACTGGTTATCCTGTCACTTGGATAGCAATAATGTGTTGCTAGACACCGCTAATTGTTTATGATCATAAATGTGATTTATGATCATTGCTTACATGGTAATAGCCTATTGGGTCACACACATAGAGCCAATTGACTTATTTCAGTGCATGGGCCAAATAGTTTGGGTTTAAGTTTCATGATAATTTTGGATTAATAATTGACCAAAATGTTGAGCCATTATGAAGCCCAAAATTATACCTAATTGGATTAAGGTTTTAAAACCCATTAAGATTGGGAGTTAAGGCTCACTATATATACATTATATAGTGAGAATTTTTGCAACTCTTGCCCTAACCTACCTAAGAATGAAATTAGAAAAGTTTTGAAAATTTCCAACCACACTCGTCTCTTGCCATTATTGGGAAGACGCAAGTTAGCACTACGGGCGCAAAAAGAACACATATGCCAGAACATGGCAAAAGTGTAATGATCCAAGGGGTTTATGTGGATACTGTAGAGAACTTGAACACGTCAACTGTTCAAGTTTATGATTCGACTCAACAATTAGGTAAAACATTTCAATCGATTAGGTATAAAATTTTCACACACCCGATTTACTCCGTTTCACTTGGATCCTGGAAGGTTTCGATTATATTCCACTGTGCACCTTTGGCTCTCAAAACCCTACAGAACAAGGCATCGACACCGACTTTCATATGAAATAGCAAAACAAAACTAAATGCCAAGCTTGCGTCTGACCCATTCAAACTCAAATAATATTGTCCGGGTCTCTAGAAAGAAGACAACATCTAGGGTCTTTCTATTCATTGTTCTACACAATAAATGAATTATCTGGCTAGACCTAAGCCCTGTACACTTGGACTCATAATGCTCATTTCTAAGGGCAAGGTGAGTCAAAGCTCAACTCTGCTTGAAACAGAATGCCACAACTTTTTTGTGCCTTCACGACTCTTACATTACCCAAGTTTGCATCCTCCACTTTATGTTTCGAAGAAGTCATGTTTAGAGGAGGGAAAAGGCTCTCATGCACCATTGGCTCCACCCAAACCTTCGTACCAACTTGCCTTTCCTGGGCTACCTTTGAACGCATTGTTTGCTTCAGGTTTTGGCTTCGAGTTTGTGAACAAACCCTCGTATTACCTCTCATTGCTACCTGATTACCCCTGAACTGAAAACCTTCACTGACCATCAATTCCTTCCCTTTCCCAACTAGCTTGTTTCCACTATCCTATGCAAGTTTCATTGCTCCCTGGTCCATTGGATTTATACCCTCCTTCAAAGCATACTTAGTAAGGAGATGATCATTTACTGTCTTTCGTACTGGGCATGCTTCACAAGTCGGTGTAGTCCCCTGTTGAGTATCCACAAGTTCAACTACAGTCTATGTTATTGCCTCTTTTATAACTGAAGTATGCTCAGTTGACTCTTATGACCGTCCTTCAAAGGCTTATGTCTGGTTTCCAGTCAGCATTCCACCCAATGTTCGCAAATTGGCTCCCTGTCTAAGCTAGTCCCCATGTTACTTCACCCAACCATCCAAACCTGCCGGGTATTCCAGGTACTCCTGTTTAACATGATCAAAATTTCCACACAAGTAGCAAAAATCGGAAAGCCTTTTGTACTTTAAATAGTACCATTATTTCCTTTCATCATCCTTCTTTGGATTGGTTTTGATATGCCCATTAAATACGTATTCGAAGGGATGAACTAAAATAATCCATCGTTGCTACAATATCAAGTCTATTCCCTAGGATTGCTGCCACATTTGCCTTAAACCATTCAAGTGGTACATCGACGATGTAGACCCAGAAAGCCGTACTGTTGAATTATAAATAAAAAGGATAATCTCCTTTCCTTAAATTCTACATGACAATCAATCTGTTATTGAATGACCATGGACCATTTCGGAATAATACTATACGATCTTCATCTTTTTTAAAATTTGCAATGTAAATATTCAGATTTAGGTTTAGATAATCAGTACACAAGGTAAAGTGAATCTAGTAGTGCCAGCCTTTGCACAAAGAATCATGCAAGTATTTTACCCTAACTAGTTTGTTTGATAACACCTTAAGTGTAACCATCAGATTGAACAAGCCTTCACATGATTCATCCATCAGAAAAGGCCTACAAGTTGTCCCTTCCTATGACTTTAAACATAGATTTGTGAAGAAATCACGTAATGAATCCCATCAATGAACTATTAGTTATCCATATGCATAGTAAAAGCATAACACTAACCACGGTGTAACCCCAAGTTAATCAGTAAAACAACTAGCAAAAACCCTAAGGAAACCACAATCCTTAAGCTAGAAGAAACCTAGTCATAAAGAACCTCAACTTGAGGAGAAAACCCTAGCAGAGCAGGGTAGACAGATTGAGTTTTGTTACAAAATTTCATACATACGTACATAAATACACACAAATATACATAAATATTTCCTCTTAAAAGTTAAAGCATTTATTATACTTCCCCTCTTCCAAAAAGGATGACAAACATTCCTTTTTAGGTTTTCCCAAAAAGAATGAATTGTTTCCTTTTTTGGAAAAAAAAATTTTAACATCTAGTGTAGCTTATTACCCTCATTACACAGCAAAACACCCAAAAAATATTTTTTTTTTCTTTTTCTGATCTTCCTTTAAATTTTCATTATACAAAACTTAAAAAGAATTTTTTTTTATTTTAGCTCCAAGGTAATAAAAACAACAACATAAATCACACATATCTCAATCTCCATACACAAAGGAACATATCATCCAAAATGGCATAAATGTAGTATATATTAATAAAGCAAGAGTTGAAGGTGAGTTATTCATTGTAGAGTTATTTGATAGACTAATGGATTGTCACATCAAATTTTTACTTGAAACCTTGGAATTACCATCAATAAAATAGATCAGTTGTTTTATTCTTGGATGTTGTCCTATTTCTCTCTACATTTATAACCATAATTCAACAAAAAAGTTTCTAGCAAATTAACAAATTATCTTATAGGAAAAAATTACGCTAATTAAAAACTTTTCCCCTTACTCTGTTATGGTTTTTCTCTCCTAGGTGAGAGTTAATGTTTTACTGGCTTTGGACTTTTGCTCATAGCCAAATTCTGTCTTGGATTGTCTTTCATTTGGTCTTAGCTTTAGTGGCAATTCTTAGTTCACTTATTTTTATTGTGGTTTTGGGGTTTACGACGGTCTTCTTAGCAGATTTGTGGTAGTAGTTAGTGGCAACACCATGGAGACCCTTAACAAATGCTTCACATCTATGAGCTAGATGGCAAAGGAAGAAACATCATATAGGATGGTGTTAATGGACAAGGTCTGCAAGGGATTCTTTGACTTGATAATGGCAATGAAAGTTCTCTCCAACAAGGTGGTTAGGTTAGACTATTTAAGAAATTCTTTGAGGAATGAATGGCGGCTTCAAATAACTTTTACTTTGTGGACTGCTAGCCCCAATCCAAATGACAATCTATTTATAACCAACTTTGAGAATATGGAGGATAAGATGGTGGTGTTTTGGAATGGGCCTTGGTGGCCCTTTTCATTTTAATTCAACAGGGCTACATTTTGGGTGAACATTCTAGATGCCCCTTTTGCATGGTTTAAGGAAGAAGTAGCAAACTTGCTAGAAAACCAACTTGGTGCTGTTGTTAGGTTGGATATTTTAGGATCTTCGCTAAAGATTCAGTTTTTATGGATATATCTTGACCACTTCAAATTGGATTAATGGTGGAGGATAAAGGTAGACATCAGTGGTTTTACATTAAGTACAAAAGGCTTCTAGAGTTTTGCTATAAATGTGGGAAGCTTGATCATATTGAACCTGAATGAATGGATAGCCCAACTGTGTCAGACGGTGTCATCACATAATATAGGGATTGGCTCTAGTACTTAGCTTCTTCAACGGGTAAGGAAGATTATAGACTGGTTTGTTTGGGGGGTGACGATAGATTTAACCTCACAAGAGTCTACTAAGAGGTCATCATTCAAGTTTGAAGGATTAAATAAGTAGAAAAAAATGTCGACTATCTTTAGACGATCTCCAATGGTACCACTGATGGAAGGAGACATTCTAGCTAAGCTGGGGAAGGAAATGGAGAACAGGATTGCAACTCCTTCTCGCATAGTAGTTCAATTTGCTCCACAGACAATAAGAGTAATTGTGCGAATAGAAGCATCTTTGGTGAAGTTTATGGCTCTTGCCCCTTTTAATCCTGATTTGGTGTTCACCTCACCCCAAAAGACTAAGTTAGATACCCAAAGAACCCGTAAAACAATCAAAATGGGGTCTGTAAGGGCTTTAGCTAGAAGTGAAGGGCGTCTATAAGCCAATGATGCTCCCCTAATGAACAAGAGACTGAATATGAATGAGGAAGAGATAATGGGTGTTATTACCCCTTTTAAAGAGGAAGAGATTGTGGGTGTTATTACCCCTTTAAAATGAAAAGGAATTTAAGACATTCAATGCAAGACAGCTATGAAGACATAAAAAGAGGAATAGACTCTTTTTCAGGTAGGGTTGAGTGCTAACTCGCCCTGTCGGGAGCCATTAGTAACATTAGTTTGAATTGTCGGGGGGCTTGGGTTGGTTCGGACAGTTGACGCCCTTCTTATGGCATTTGGTAATAGGACCACGAATGTTGTTTTTCTCACGAAAACCTAAAAAAACATCTAAAATGGAATGGGCTTGGAGGAAATTAGGCTTTCAGTTATACTTTGTAGTTACTTGTGTCGTAAAAAAATGGGGGGGGACTTGTTCTTTTTTGGCATACTTGGTGGAAAATAGAGCTATTATCCTTTCTCAATACCACATTGATGATAAGAAAATGGTAATAAGGATAGATTGGCATATAACATGTTTCTACAGTTATCCTGAGCATGACCTTTAGCATGAGTCTTGGACTTAGTTATGTCATTCTCGATCCGCTTTACCTTGGATGGTTATCGAAGTTTTCAGTGAATTATTGTAGCCATCTAAAAAATGAGGACAATCGCCCTTGGATTGAGGGGTAGATGTAACTATTTAGGAAGCCTTCTCAAATGTGGGACTCATTGATTTGTGCATCCATGGTAAGGAGTTTACATGGCACCATGTATGTTCAAGGGGAGTTTGGGTTCATGAAAGACTAGATAGAGGCATGAGAACATTGGCTTGGAAAAATCTTTTCCCCTGAGCATATGTTGCTTACTTCTAGTTTTCATGCTCAGATCATAATGGATTCCAGTCATATCTTTTGGGCAAACTTGATCTTTTCCATGGATATGTATGGCATTCTGAAGTGGCATGGGTGATTAAATGAGGTTGTGGGGAGGTTATTCGAGTTAAGATGTCCAAAAATAAGAGGATCCTTTCTTGTGTCATTTAAAAAGGTACAACTTTGGTCTGACGAGCTAGAAGCATGGGACAAATTCACTACCATTTGATATTAATAAGGCCAAGATGGAATTGGAATGCTTAGCAAAGGATACAAATGATGGTGATAGTAGTAGGAAACACTATAAGGTGTAAAAAAAGCTTAATAAGCTCTATGAACAGGAGGAGTGTCACTGGAGTCAAAAAGCTAATCAATATGGCTCTATGAAGGGGATTGAAATACAGTATTTTTTCACAAAGTAACTTCAATGAAAAAAGCATAAAATTTTATTCATAGTCTCAAGGGAGCTGATGGCATTGAATTTGTGGAGACATGGGCTATTCAGGATGAGGTGGTTAATTTTTTTAAAAGTTTATTCAAATCAAGCTAGCCTTCAACAATAGAGGAAGTTAAGCCTCTAATGTAGTGCATGGTGACAGACAAAATGAGCGAGGAGCTAATGGGAACATTTAGACTTGAGGAAATCAAAATTTTTCTTTTTCAGATGCAACTGACAAAATCATCGGGCTTAAATGATTTCCCTCTGTCGTTTTTTTAAAAGTACTAGAATATTTTGAGTGGGGATGTTGTTGATTTTGTGTTATCAATCTTGAATAGTGGTGTGATCCTGAAAGAGTTAAATTATACTTAAATTTTGCTTATCCTAAAGATCAAGGATTCAAAGTTGGTGACAAATTATCAACCAATTAGTCTTTGTAACATACTATATAAGCTAATGTCTAAAGTCTTAGCTAGTTGGTTGAAATGGATGCTACCTTAGGTAATTTCGAATACACAGTGTGCTTTTGTCTTGGTACAACTTCTGACAAACAATGCCCTCGTTGTCTTTGAAACGTGCCACTTACATCAATAGTTTATATGGGAATTACGAGGGTTCTATGGCTTTAAAACTAGATATGGATAAATCATATGATCAAGTGGAATAGAGGTTTTTGAAAACAGTAATAAGCAGGATGGGTTTTGATGGCAAATGGATTGAGTTGGTAATGGCTTATGTTAAGTCATCATCATTAATGGGTAACTTACTCAAAACTTCTATCCATCGTAAGGCCTGTGCCAAGGCAATACAATATCACCATTTTTGTTTTTATTTTGCACCAAAAGTTTATAAGCTCTTTTATGCCATGTAGTAATTAATGGGTAACTTACTCAAAGCTTCTATCCATCATAAGGCCTGTGCCAAAGCAATACAATATCACCATTTTTGTTTTTATTCTGCACCAAAAGTTTATAAGCTCTTTTATGCCATGTAGAAGTAAATCAAAGGATCTTAAATATGGCAATAAGTAGATTGAGCTTAAATATCTCACACTTGTTGTTTGTAGATGACTCTATTCTGTTTACAAGGGCTAGGGAAATGAATGTGAGGCAGTTAATGGTAGTTTTAGCACTTTATAAGCGTGCCTCAGGCTAAAAGCGTAACATAAGGAAATCATCTGTTTTCTTTAGCCCATGTTGTAGTTGTGCACTCAGGCAATGAATTCAACAAATATTGGCTGCACAAGCATGTTTACGAGATGGAAAATACTTGGGCTTTCCATGGTATTGGGTTGAAAGAAAATGGCTTAATATGTTTTCTTATCAAATATGTGAAGCAGAAGTTATTAAGATGGAAAGCAACTTTTTTTTCCCAAGCTGGCAAATGTTTGTTAATCAAGGCAGTAGTCTATAGAATGCTAACTCAATTGATAAGCTTTGCTCTTTTGCCCATTAAAGTATGTGATAAGCTTTAGTCTATGGCTATGCACTTCTTTTGGTCCTTTAATCTTGAGGAGGAAAAGATTGCTAAGTGTGCATGGAGTTGTTTGTGCATGTTAAAAGGTGTTTGAGGGTTAGGCTTTAAGGATGTAGCAACATTTAACTTAGCGATATTGGCTAAGTAGATATGTCGTATTACAAAGCAACTTGCAAGATTGGTGTCCTAAGTTTTACAATGGAAGTACTTCCCTCTTACATCATTTTTTCGAGCTCTTATGCCATCCACACATTCCATCATCTTTAAGGGGATCCTGGGAGGAAAAAGATTATGTAGGCTAGGGCTTTCTGAAGGGTGGGCAATGGCATCAACATTTCAGTTTAGGAAGATAACTGACTACCTGGATAATGCTTTAAGATGCATACAACTCCAGTATTTGGCATGGAAACATGAAGAGTAAGTTGCCTTATTGATCAAGCAACATTTTAGTGGAATTATAAGATTGTGGAAGCTTTACTGCATCCGTTGGATGTGGCCATGGTAATGGCAATTCCCTTTGCTACAAAATGCCGTTAAAATGTGTTAATATGGACAATGAATAATAGCAAGAGATTTATTGTTAAATCGGCATATTATCTTGCTTATACGAAGCTGTATGGCTGTGACCCACTGTTAAAGTCAAAAATTTGGACCTAAAGATGGAGCTTCTCCCTCCCCCATTGGGTTCACCTATTTTTTTGGTGATTATGTGTTGAGATTATTCCAACTCTGGTTAATCTTCGGTAGAGAGAAATGGGAGTTCCTCTAACTTGTCCAGTGTGTAAAGAGGATGAAGAATCACCAGTACATCTTTTTTGACCATGCCCATTCTTAGTGCAACTTAGGAAAGCACTTCAGATCACCTTAACAAATCCTACACCTTAGTGGCAGAAGGGGCTTCATTTTTTTTTCTTTTGCATGGGAAAGAGATAAAGACGCTACTAATTGCTATGTTATGATGGTTTGTGTGGAACAATAGGAATAAAGTGGTGTATGAAGCAGTAAATGAGTCCCCCCTTAAAGTGGCGCCTTCTTTTTGTGCCCAGATTATAGCCTAAGATGATGTAACCACAACAAAGGCAAGGTGAACTCCAAGGGAAGGCCAAAATCCAAGTAGATAGGTACCCATTAGAGGTTGCGAGCTGAAAATTATCATCAATGTTGTACTAGATAAGGGGAATAGAAAAGTTGGTGTCAGAATCATTTGCAGGGATGAAAAGGCGCACTTATATTTTCCAATTTCATGCAGCATGCAATATCACAGGGGAGATCCAGCTAATTTGGAGGCATTTGTTTTTATGTGAGGGGTGAAAGAAGGTAAAAGGTTTGGCCTCATGAATATAGCAATAAAGTCCGATTTGAGGATTATCACCACAGAGTTAATGAAAAGGGAGCCCCCATTGTTATTTTTTTTTTGTGCATTGATTGATGAGATTAAAGTATTAGGTAGTTTCTTTTCATCATATTTTTTTTTTATGTAAGTTGTTCTTTGAACGAAGTAGCCCATATCTTAGCTAGAAAGAGCCTTTGATTGTCTGGCATTATTGCTTACTGGCTATTACATGCTTTGATTTAGTTTTATAAAATGGCTATTCTTTCAGAAAAAAAAAAATTGTTGATAATTTTATTTCATAATTGTTAAACAACTCCTGATTCAAATCTAAATATTTTATTATATTCATTATACGTACAAAAGTAAAGAAGATTTTGTTGATGAAGTGATTCCGGCATTGATTAGTTATTCAAATTTTTTAAGCAAAACTATCATAAATAAAATCATAAAAAACAAAAATAGAAAGCAATATTTCTAAGGGAAATTGTTCCAATTTCTAATTGTCTATATCACATTCTAAAAAAACTCTAACTCTAAATGACCACCATTAATACAAAGAAAGCATATCATCAACTGGTACAAAAATTTGTTGGTGTATTTTCTAAAATTTTTTTCTAATTCTTTTTAATGTAATACATTCATTTTTAATATACTAAAAGGCTTTTTTAAGAACTACTTCATATTTTACTGCCTGCAATATTTCTTTTAGTTTCATTTTTATTCATAGCACTTCCACATTTATTATTGTAAATGATTTTATATGTTATTAACAAATGGAAAGTAAACACAAGATTGTCTCCAATATGGATGACATAAAATTTATGCTAAAAATGCAACTAATATAAAAAGAAGAAAAATATATGTTGTGTGTGATTGGGCAACAATATCTACTGTAACTTTTTTTTTTTATCAGCAAAAGAAAGATTTTATTACTTGGCCAACAAGTACTTGGATACAGTAAATTTATCAAAGACACCAAACAAGAAGAAACTTGAACTCTACATGGAAATAAATTATACTACCATCCTTGATTGAGACACCAAGCTTCAAACAAAAGGTGTTGATTTCTAACTATATTAACAATCCAAAAGAAGGATAATAACATAATGGAGGAAAGCAAATCAAGCCTATCAACTGTTCTATTATTGAAAACCAGGTTATTACATGCATGCCAAATACTCCAAATTGTAGACTTTACTATGATATGCCAAGCATGTTGTTGATTCATCGTTCTTGAAGTTGCTGATGTTGCACGAGGGTGGATAAAAGCATGGTGCAGGGAAGAAAAGTTTACAAGTTTGAATCCCCACCAAGTGTGGGCTGCATTCTAAATTTTTGCAAAGAAATTGCAATTAATGAGAAGATGATATGTGTCTTATTGATGCATCCTGCAAAAGGGACAAAGCCGATCAAGCTGTGAAATTTTTTGATTTGCCAAGCTTCTTCTACAAGGAATTCTACCTAGTAATTTTTTCCACACAAAGAAGTTTACTTTCAAAGGACACCACGAATTCTAAATGAGCTAGATGTTGCTGATTGTTCCTTGAACCTGTTGAGAATCTACCAAAATTGCCAAAGATTTTATAGAGAAACTACAATTGTTGTTCATGCTCTATATGGCCTTATCTAAACATGACCTATTCAAAGTTACACCACTTAAATAATTGTGCAGCGCTTGAAATTTTTCTGGCACGGCAGTTGCTGACCCCTAAGTTGTCCAAACCATTGAAAATCTTAAACCCAAGTATTTCTTTTCCAATACTCCAATTTCAGAAACACATGCATCTTTTTTGCTTGACAATCCATAAACCCTAATAAATTTGTCCCTTAAAGACTCAGACCCTAACCAACGATCAGACCAAAATTTTATAGTGCCCCTATCACCTAACCTATAAGAAGAACAACCTTTTAGGACCACACCTTCACTATCAAGACAAAAACTAATTCTCACAATATCACTATACACATACCTTACTTCACAAACACCTAAGCTACCCCCACCCCCATACATAAAAAAAATAACCCTTCTTTATAGATAGAAGAAAAGTAATCTTTTAAGACCTCACATTTACTGCAGCTTTCAATACAATATCAAGCTATTTAATCAATGTTTCAAAAAACCATAAACAATATATAAATTATGGTTTGCATAAAGATTATAAAAACTATAAGGAGGATTGTGAAAAACTTGGAATGGAAATTCAAATGTGACATTGGAAAAGTCTTTGTGATTGATTATAGTGCAATATACTGAATAATTTCACTATGAGTATTTTAATTTTTTTATATTTACTTTGATTATAAATATGCATTTCTTTGTTTACGGTAACAAATATCATACTTTTACAGTTTCAACATTACGATGACCATTAATTTTAAAATGAATGAGGTGAAATAAATATATTTTGTCTAGTTTTTTGATATAGTTTAATTTTTATTATTTGAGCATTATGCTTTGTCTTATGAAGATAATTTTTTTTTCTTGTGGAACGATGGTTTCATTCACGCCTTTAAATTTCACTTATAGCTATAGAAATTGCATGAGAAATAATTCTTCATACATCTGATATACAGACCATTAGGATATAACACATTTCATATTTAAAATTCTTAAGTTTATTATTGTTCCACTCAATCATAAATATAAATTTATAAATTATTCATTGTTATACAAAAATTTTCATTTTGTTGTATAATAATTTATATAGATATTTTCTTTGATTATTATCTTAAAATGATGTGTTGTTTGCTCATTAGTGTAGCATTCTTTTTTCTTTTGTAGTTGATAAGATTTTAAATCGTCATTTATATAATTTTTTCCTATTTACCACTTTAAGTAGGCTGTGTATTACTCCTTTTATTCCAAAAAAACAATAAGCCATATCTCTTTTTAGATTGTCCAAAAAAGGTTGAATCATTTTCATATTTGGAGAGTTTTTAAGTTTGTAACACTTTGTGTAGAAAAACAAAAAAACAAACACCAATGGATAGTCATTTTATTTCATTTCTTTGTTACTATTAGTAGGTTCACTTTTTTCTTCACTTATATCTTAAGGGGCCCTTATAACTTGACTACATCGTTTTCTCCAAATGCATTTAATATCACTAACTTTAACGAGTTAGTCTCTTAACTAAGACTTAACCCGTATTGATCGCCAAACTTGCTAATTAACTTTAGATGAGTTAGTCTAACACCTAATGGAGACAAGCGCATGGCATCATATGCTTTAAACACTGTGATAAAGAGTGTGTTAATTTATTGGACCAATTTAGTAACATTGTTGGCATAATTAAACCACTTTAGTAATTTTAAAAGCATAAATTAAATTAACGTAGTAAAATTGGTGGTATAATAGACCAAATTAAAGTTGAGTGATAGAAGTATTCATCTAACCTAGTAAACCCGTGACACCATCTAATCCAAACCAATCCACTCCAAAGGTTATATGGGTTTTATGCATATTTGGGTTGATTCAGCTTGTAAAAATATAAACCCCAATAATGCATATGATCCAGTTCAAGTTAGGCATACAAAACACGATGAAACTTGAACCAATACTATAACCCTCTAAGTTTAACTTAGCCCAACCTTTACTAGCCTAAAACGAAAACATCAACCCATGTCCCAACCCAATTTCATGTTTTTGATTCTTGGTTAATCGTGTTTTTTGGTTTTATTAGCCTAATTAATTATCCCATTTCATTTTATTGTTTATAGTTTTCTATCTAAGAAACTAAAAACTAATTAATCTTAAGAAATGTATGTTTTTGGTTTTAGTGATTAATTTTTTATTTGTTATTCTTTAGCAACTCTTGCTGCAACAAACAAGTAATGCTTGTTTCATCTTATTTTCCTGATTTTGTTTGTGTCATTTGTCATTCACTACCCACTTTAATTAATTTTATTAAAAATTCTTAATATATATACATATACATATACATATATATATATATTGTTAGCATTTATTGGCCAAAATTCATTTTACCCTTTCAAACTGTCAACTTGCTCAGAAGATACCATAAATTTTGGCGTGGTGCAACTCAATCCTTTGACTATAGACCATTGAGCATTTGGCCCATTTGACCATCCAATCCATTAATTGACTAACCCATAAAAAAGATAAAACTATGTTTCTAATCATTCAACCTTATTAGTTTCTCTCTTTTATATCTATATTTTCACATCTAGCAATTTAAGCCCCCTCCCTAATTCCTTCTTCCCAGCTGCAACCTCGCTGCCACCGCTGCCCATCAAGTGGTCTCTAGTCCCCCTCCCTACCATTGATACTCCCTTCCCGCACCACTGCATTGACTCCCAAAAGCACTTCCACTCCACCATCGCCTTTACAAAGCTCCGCTACTTATCCCGATTCTCCTCCTACACCGTTGCAACCTCCAAAGTTCCATTTCCCTTCATTTAAAAAATTTTGCTAAAAAACCTAGACCCAATTTCTCCCAAATCCGCCTCAGACCTCATAACCTCACTTAATGTCACCAAAAAACCTAGACCTAATTCTAGCTTTGGCAATCGTGAAACCAGTCCTTGCTCATACAATGTGATCAAGGACCTTGTTGTACACTCACGAGTCATTTCATTTGTCAAAAAGGATTTTTTTTTCATGTACGGTCAAGAGGGCAGGAAGAGGCCATAGTACTACTTTGCATAGACTCACAAAAGGGCTTTCAAGCTATTCTATTGTAGCCTTACTACAAATTCAAACCTTGCAGTGGCAAATGCTTTGACTTGCTCGCCTGTTGGTGGTAAGCTGAGGCGGCAAGTGATGCCCAGCAGCATCTTCGTCGGGTGACATTATGACTTCGGGAGGGACTTCCTGAGAGGGAAAACGTCTGGTGCAAAGGTTTCCCAGAGGAGCGTGCCTGAAATGCTCAGAAAAGAGGGTTAGGAGGTCCCCGGAGTGTTTTTCCGGGGAGGAGCCTCCGACACCCAAGTCAGGGTCCTGAGAGGAGATAGAGGAGGAACACTAGGAGGTTAGATGGCCTTGCCTGTGTGTGTTTTTTCAGGGAGAGAGGGTCTGATGCCTTGCCAGGTCCTGTTTCCTGGTATTTATAGGAGTGCCCAGCCCGTTCAGATTACGACACGTGTTCGGCCGGATGTTTTCTGTACCTTCGGGCATAGGGGACAAGTAGCCGTTTATAGGCTCTTTGAGTCTTGGACTGAGACAGGTTGTGACAAGACTTGAACGGCGTCGGCGCGTCAGACCGCCGTTTGAGGCGGCGTGTAGCGCCTGTGGGCGACATGTCAGAGGCTCCTTAAATGCTCATGCCGTACTCCCGAGGTCCTTCGGGCGAGACCGTCCTTTGGTACGGATGCCCTTCTTCGGGAATCATGCCCGTAGTTCGGGGATTTCCCGGATTCGGGGGTTCCGCCTTCGGGGAGAGTCTTTCCTGTCTGCAATAGCTGGTCTTTTATCCCTGAAGGCGATCCGTTCGGTCCCCCGAGGGAGCTGGCAACATCTCTGAAATTTCTGACGTTCTGGCCGAAATCGTGAGTTTGAGGCGTTTGGCTTCGCTTCTTCCGAGGTCAGTGTTAGCGCCTCCTTCGGATGACGCCAGGTTTCCCGACCACGCTTTTGGTAGGAAGTGTGTGGTGAGAGAGGCGATAGCCCTTCGGCTATCACAGGCCCCTCCTCCAGAAGCCGAAGTGGAAACTTCGGCTTGTCAGCTTTCGGAGAGGGTCCTTCGGGGACGTGGGCGTAATACCTGTGCCGAAGACGGACCTTCTGTCCGAAGACGTAAGCTGTTCGCTCAAAGCCTGTCTTTTGGTGTCTTCGAGGTAACCTACTTCTCTCCTTTTGTAAGTCTGCGCAACGTCGCGTCTCGTAACCAGGCGTGTCAGTCTGGAGCGGCGCGCCCAGGGTTTAGGGGTGTCAGAAGGCGTGTCCCTCTTTCGGCGCGATGGCTGACACGTGGCAGCTTGTTAGTGGCGGGGACTGCATCGGATACAGCAGGCGCACCTTTTTACGCGCAATGAGCAGTTATGGCGACTGTTCGCCTTCGCGGAGTACTTATGACGCCGGTTCGCCTGCCCCCCCTTGGCCTATATATATGCTACTCCGTCATAACCGCCTTTTGCTTCTACTTTTGCTTCCTTCCTGCTTTCTGATTCTCTCCTGTTTTTTGCGGCGGTGCTATTGACGGAGTTTTTTCCGGCCACTTTTCGCGACGGCGACTTCAAACCCAGATTTTGGCAAAAGATTCGGTGGGTTTTGATTTTCAGAATCCTTTGATTTTAAAGCTTTCCCGAAGTCGGTTTTTTCATTCCCCGAAGTTGTTTTTTCGTTCAAAAATGTCTTCGCCAACTGCTTCCCTTATCCCGGAAAGTTGGCATCCCCTTCTCGGTCACACTTGCTGTACGACCTCAGAAAAATTACAAAGATGGATCGCAAAATTCTTTCTTCCTTCTTACGCCACCACCAGACTTCCTGGACCTTAGGAGGTCAGTTTTATGAACCGCCAAAATGAGGTTACCGTTTTTCGCGCCCAACTGAAAGCCAGACTTCGATATCCTCCTTCGAGGGTGATTTGCGACTTTTGCCAATTTCATGGCATTGCCGTAAATCAACTTCCCCCGAACTCGTACTGCTACTTTAACTCCTTCCTTTGTATGTGCGGCGTTTTCAAAATAGAACCCCATTTCATTCTTTTTTTGCAGTACTATAAGCTCTATACGGTCCCGAAGGGTGGCTTTTACTTTATGCTACCTCGGGGATCGGGGAGCAAAAAGTATATGTTCACCTTTGCCACTAGGGACAGCTGGCGAGGGTGGCAACAAAAGTTTTTCTTTCTTAAGATGGAGGAGGCCTGGTCGTACGTTCCGACCAAGTGGGCTCGGGGAAAATTGGAGATGGATGTCATAGACCCGAGGATGCTGCTGACTCCTGAGCTGGCAACCAGATTCGCGGACTTCGACAGACGGATCCGAGCAGTCTCCGACTGGGATTCCGAGGTCCCTTCACGCTCCCTCTACCCTTTCCCCATCATGTGGAAACTGATGACCGAAGAGGTCCTTCGGGAACTAGGGGTAGTGAAGGAGCATAAGACGGACCTCGGGATGCCGGCTCCTGCCATCGCCGGGAAAGACTCCTGGCTGGTGAAACTCCTTCGGAAGGAGGTTACTTACGAGGCTTTTTGTGAGAGTAAGTTATCCAAAAAATTTTGTTATGGAAACCACTTAGACTCACACTGATATTTTCCTTCTTTTTCAGAGATGGGCGACGAATCCGCTGCCTACTACAAGGCGCTCTTCCTCGGTCAAGCCGAGAAGGGCGAGCAGACAAAGAAGGCCGTCTCCCGAAGACGGAAAATGTCTGGGGCCGGGCCATCCTCGGCAAAACGGGCGAAGAAAGACGCGCCTCCTCCTCAGCCAGAAATTCCCGAGGAGGTGCGCGAAGAGCCTGACACGGCTGCTGTCCCTCCGACCGAAGTCGCTGCTGACGCCCCCCTTCGGAGTCCCACTTCCTCGGCTGCTCTTCTGGACGCCCTGGTGGAAGTCCCTTCTGCCGAGGAGCACCGCAAGAGCAAAGGCAAGGAGATCTCTGCCGATGGGGTCCATGACTCCGACGACGACGTTGCCGAGGTGCCGCCAGGTTCGTTTTCTAGACAAGTCTGCAATGCCTTTATCTTTTGAACTTTAAGGATTACTTGTCTTGACAAACTTCTTTTCTTTGTCGTGCAGAGGAGGTACCATCCTTGGGATGGATGGTCGAGCACGCCCGGAAACGGGCCCTTCGGGATTCCCATATCCCGAAGGGGAAAATCCCGAGGGAGCCTTTCTGGTCGTTTACGGAGGACATGAACTTGTACTTCGGCGACTGCCCGCAAATGGCCAACCAAATTTCGAAAGGGATCCTCACTGAGGCCTCCTTCAAGGCCATTTCCGAGGCGTGCCCGGACGATGAGTCCCTTGTTGCAAGGGTTTCCGAGCACGCTGCCCAGGTATACATTACGCCTTTGTTTTTTCCTTTTGATTTTTTCTAAGTACTTGGCTCATTTTTCGCTTTTCTGACTTTGTTCTTACTTTTTTGCAGCTGTTGGGGTACACCGGCCTCCTCAGAGTTTGGGCAGTGAAGCAAGCGGCCTTCCGAGTCTCGGCCTTAGATTGCATGGAAAAATCTAAGGCCATGTGCTCTGACTTGGTTGCGAAGAACAGGGAGATGGCTCTGGCTATGAAGAAGGAGGTTGCTGCCGTTCGGGAGGAGTTTTTGAAGGAAAAAGAAGAACTTTTGAAGGACTCCTCCCAGAAGATTTCTGACCTCGGCTCTAAGGTGGCGGAGCTGACTTCGGCAAATGAAGCCTATCAAAAGGAGAAGTCAAAGTCGGAGGCTCTCCTGGCGAAGGCGCTTGCTGAGAAGGCCGAGCTCTAGGCCAAGGTCGAGTCTTTGAAGAAGGAGCTGAAGAAGAAAAAGGCGAAGGCACTGAAGAAGGATATCGCAGATCTGGAGAAGGAACTTGACGCCTTAGGGGTCGAGAAGGATAAAGCCGATGAAATGACAAAGGTCGGTTTTCAAGACGGCTTTTGTCTCGCTCGGCATCAAGTCCTTCAGAGGTTCCCAGATCTGGACCTCTCTTTTTTGGAGGCCCTAAACATCCCCGACGGGCCTTGGTGGTCTTGGTCCAAGATCGAGCACCTCAAATTGCCCTCCCCTCTTCCCGCGTTGAAGGCGGTGGACAAGGACGCAGGAGCTGGCGGTTCCCGGGATCCCGAGATTCCTTAAGTTGTTTTAGGGTCTTTTGCCTTCTTTTTCTCCTTTTTTGTACTTCTTCTTTCGGAGAGCCTCCTTCTTTGTAAGCAGATCCTTTGTTAATAAAGACTCTTTCTTTCCTTTGAAAAAATTTGGCTAAGTCTTTTGCAAGTTTTTTCCATTGTCCCGAACACATTCGCTCAAGAGACTTCGGAAAATCATACATACGTCGATCACCCTCGCGAAATTCTAACTTGTAAAATTCATGTTTAAGAATTTAGGCTAAGTCTTTTTTGAGAAATTTTTTCTAACTTTACAATAAACTTTTTTCTAACTTGTACAATACAACTTTTCCACCAAAATCCTAAGCATAGAATTTTTTCAAGGCATCCGAATGCCATGTATTTTTTAATTCTATGCCTTCGGCGTCGCCTAGCTTGTAAACTCCTTTTCGTACTTCGGCCAGTACCAGGTAAGGACCTTCCCAATTTGCGCGAAGTACCCCGTGGGATGGCCTCCGGGGTCCAAATTCAGCCTTTCGGAGAACGAGGTCTCCTTCCTTTATTCCCTTTGGCCTGGCTCGCAAATTTATAGCCGCAGCCACTCTTTGCTGAAAAGCTTTTCTTCTCAGCTCGGCTATTTCTCTGTGTTCGCCGACGAGGTCAAGCTTGGTTCTCAAGCCGAGGTCATTTCCCCTTTCATCAAACACTTGCACTCGCACCGATGGCTGTACTACCTCGATTGGGATGATAGCCTCCGTACCGAAAACAAGTGAAAAAGGTGTCTCCCCTGTGGCTCTTCGGGGTGTTGTTCGGTAGCTCCATAACACACTTGGGAGCTCTCCTGGCCATTTCCCTTTTGCTTCCCCCAGCCTCTTTTTCAGACCATCTTTTATGGTCCTGTTAGATACTTCTACTTGCCCATTGCTTTGGGGGTGAGCTACTGGGGCGAAGTGCATCTTTATTCCGAGGTTGTTGATAAATTCTTGGAATCCTTTGTCTATAAACTGGGACCCATTGTCGGCTACTAGTACCTTCGGTATGCCAAATCTGCATACAATGTTCTTCCATACGAACTTCTGCACATCTTTTGCCGAGATAGTCACCAACGGTTCTGCCTCGACCCATTTAGAGAAATAGTCTACTGCGACTACGCAGAACTTTACGCCTCCAGGCGCTGTCGGGAGTGGCCCAATGAGGTCTATGCCCCAAACTGCGAAGGGCCAGGGGTAGTCAGCCGAAGTTACCAATTCCGAGGGTGTTCTTTGGATATTCGAGTGTCTTTGGCAATTACCACACTTCTGGACGAACTGCCTAGCGTCCTTTCTTAGGGTAGGCCAAAAGTATCCTTGGCGAAGGATCACTGCTGCTAGAGCGTCGGTTCCAATGTGCGAACCACAAGCGCCTTCGTGAACTTCTTCGAGGATCATTTCAGTATCCTCTTCGCCAACACACCTCTGCAGTGGATTTGCATACCCCTGTCGATATAACTCTTCTCCAATCAGGAAGAAACGACCGGAGCGTCTTCGCACTTTTGCTGCTTCGCTGGGGTCTTCGGGGAGCGCACTGGTTGCGAGATATCTTTTTATCGGATCTTTCCAGCCTTTTCCCGAAGTTACTATACTCAGCACTGCGATGCTCGGGTGGTTTAGCACCTCGGTGCATGTTTTCGATTTTGCCAAGCAATCTGCCTCGGCATTATCCCGACGAGGCACATTTTCGATTCGTACGGCGTCGAACTCTCGGATAAGCTTTGCTACCAGTTCATGGTATTTTGCCAAGGTTGGGTCCTTCGCCCCATAGTCCCCTGCTGTTTGCCGAACTACCAGCTGGGAATCGCTGTGGGCTTTCAAGTTTCTTACACCAATTTTTCTGGCTAGTCGTAACCCTGCTATGAGAGCTTCGTACTCAGCCATATTGTTGGTGACGTTAAAGCTGAACTTGATGGCCTTCATTACTTCTAGACCTTCGGGACCTCTGATAATTACCCCAGCTCCCTGGTGTTCGGACCCTGAGGCTCCGTCTACATACAAAGTCCATTCTGGCTCACCTTCGCCAGGATCCGAATGGCTATCCTCGGTGATGGGTACTTCGGCAATGAAGTCTGCCAGGGCTTGAGCTTTTATGGCTTTCCGAGGTTCATAGGTAATGTCGTGTTCGCCAAGCTCTATGCACCATTTGGAAAGCCTTCCCGAGTGATCAACTTTCTTCATGACGTCCCGTAGAGGTAGACTACTTCGGACAATGATAGGGTGAGCCTGGAAATATGGTCGTAGCCTTCTTCCTGCCAGTACCAAGGCATATATAGCTTTTTGTAGCAATGGATACCTGACTTCGGCACCGTGCAGGGACTTGCTTACATAATAAACCGGCCATTGCTTCGACCCTTCCTCTTTCACAAGGACCGAGCTCACTGCTTTTTCTGTGACGGCGAGGTATAATACGAGGGGCTCTCCCTCGCGAGGTTGTCGCAGAGTGGGCAGACGGGTTAAGTAGATTTTGAGTTCTTCCCAGGCCTTTTGGCAATCCTCATTCCAAGGATGATCATCACTTCCGAGGTTGCCCTCCTTTTTTGCCGCCTTAGTGAGGACCTTAAAGAATGCTCGACACCGGTCTCCATACCTGGAAATAAACCTGCTAAGAGAGGTTATCCTTCCGGCGAGTCTCTGCACGTCTTTTATTGTGACCGGAGTTCGGAACTCGAGCAAAGCCTTAATTTTTTCTGGGTTAGCATCAATGCCTCTTTCTGATACCATGTATCCAAGAAACTTTCCCGAGGTTACTCCGAAGATGCACTTTTCGGGGTTAAGGCGGATCCCGAAGACTCTGAGCTGGTGGAAAGTTTCCTTTAGATCTGCGACGTGGTCGTTAGGCAGTTTGCTCTTGACTATCATGTCATCGACATAAACTTCCATGTTCCTCCCCATTTGGTCATTAAAGACCTTGCTCATCAACCTCTGGTACGTAGCTCCTGCATTTTTGAGCCCGAAAGGCATTCTGATGTAACAATACGTCCCACCTTCGGTGATGAAGGCGGTCTTCTCCTCGTCTTCAGGGTCCATCCTTATTTGATGATACCCACTGAAGGCGTCTAGGAAACTTAGGAGCCCGTATTCGGCAGTTGAGTCTACCAATTGGTCTATTGGTGGGAGAGGGTATGAATCTTTTGGGCAAGCATCGTTCAAGTTTCTGAAGTCGATGCACAATCGGAGCTTACTGCTCCCTTCTTTTGTGGCAATAACCACATTGCTTAACCATTCGGGGTACTTGACCTCCCTGATTACACCAGCGTCCAATAAGCGCTGGACTTCGGTTTTGACAAAGTTATTTTTATGGACTGAGATGCCCCGTTTCTTTTGCCGGACAGGTTTTGCTTCCGGACTTACTTTAAGGCTATGCTGTATTACGCGAGGGTCTACCCCCGGCATATCTTTCGGCGAGTAGGCAAACAAGTCTTTATTCATCAGTAGAAAGGATACAAGTTTTTTCTTGTCACCTTCGGCCAAGTTTTTTCCTATTCGGGTACTTCGGCCTGGGACGAGTTCTACTTCCTCCATTTCTACCTTCGCGGAATCTTCTGCCCCGCCCTTTTTCGGTTTTCCACCTGGCAAAGCCTCTGCCTCTACAGTTTGTGCGAAGTTGTTTGCTGGAGCTTTTCGTGCCTTGACGAACACTTTCCTTACTTCGCCCTGATCAATGAAAATTTCTGCGTCTCCATCCTTGGTGGCGAAAGTGACAGTTAAGTATCTTACATCAGGGCGAATGTGCAGATTTCCCTGTGTTTGTCTTCCAAGGATGGCGTTGTATGACGAAGGAACATCCATGACAATAAACCTTGTCATTGTGGAGGCGAATAATTCAGCTGTCCCGTCTACCGAAGTCCCTTTCACCATTAGGGGAAGATCAATCCATCCGAGGACGGGCAGTTCGGATGGTCCTACCCCGAAAGTAGGCGAAGTGACGGGCTTGAGATCGCTGTTGGATATGCCCAAGTTCGGTAGCAAATGTGAAAAGAGGACGTCAGCGTTTGATCCGTCGTCAAGCAACACTCTCTTGACGTCCCAGTTTCCTATCCTCACCATGACCAGAAGCGGATCGTCATGGGGAAAGATGACAGTGGTACCATCCTTGCGGGCCAGCTTCTTCGTCGGACTCTGATATTCCATTACTGATATTTCTCTGGCCTTCCTCTTTCTTTCCGAGGATGGAAGTCCTGTCGTAATTGTTTGTATTATTCCCGCCGGAGGTGGAGGACGCCTCTTCGGACTTCGGTTCCTCCGTCTGTCGGAATCGTAGTCCTCGTCGTCCGGCTTTCCTTCTTCCTCCTTCCTCCCTTTCGGGGAAGGCACTCGCAGATATCGCCGAAGTTGGCCTTGTTTTATCAGCGACTCTATGTACTTTTTCAATTGGAAGCAGTCTTCGGTGTCGTGGCCGTGGTCGCGGTGAAATTGGCAGAACTTCTTCATGTTCTTTTTGTTATCAGCGGTCATGGCCCTTGGCCGCTGAACCTGGGTCCCCTGTCTCTCCATCGTCATGAGGATGTTGGTCCTTGTGGTGTTCAGGGGTGTAAAGGTTGGAGGTTTCCTTCCTCTGTTTCTCCGAGGTCGTCCTGCCTGGTCGGTTGGATACCGTATTTGCTGGCTGGACCCTTCGGCGCGGGTGTGATCGGACTTCGGTCCACCCATCCTCAGTTCTTCGGCTGTCATGTGCTGCTCGGCCCTTCGGTAGAATTCGCCAATCGTGTCCGGAGGGTCCTTGGAGAATTCGTAGAATAGTTGTGAGTTCCTCCGAAGGCCCCGTGTCATGGCGAGGATGCGTATTTCGGGGGAAAAGTCTAGGACACTTAAGGCTTCTCTGTTAAACCTTTCGACATAGTCACGGATGGTTTCTCCGTTCTTCTGCGCTATGTCGAACATCTGGACAGGCATCTTCGCCGTTGGCCGACTTCCAATGAATTGCTGTGTAAAGGCCGTAGATAACTCCTGGAATTCCCTGATGGTTCCTGGAGCCAACGAATTGTACCACGCTGTTGCTGGTCCTGTGAGGGTCACCTCAAAGCATTTGCACAAGGTAGCATCATCAGCACCGTGCATCATCATGCTGCGTTTGTACTTGGTTAGATGAGCCTGTGGATCAGTTCGGCCATCATAAGTTTCCAGCCGAGGGACCCGGAAGTCACCTGGCATGGCTGCCTCAACCACTGCTCGGGTGAACGGCGACTCATCCCCACAGAAAGTTTCAGACAGCCTAGCCCAGACCGGCTTGCGAGCTACCTGTTTTTCTACTCTCTCCAACCTTGCCAATATCTTCTCCATAAGGAGTGTAGCACTAGGCTCTTCCTCCTGGTGCTTGTAGGCTTCTGGGAAGGGAGACTGGCGGCGCCTCTTCGGGGAGTGACTTCGGCGCCGAGGAGATGGGGACTTCGCCTCAGGTGATGAGCTCCTTTGGCGTGGAATTTTAGGTCACTTGGACCCCGTTTGTCCCATAGGTCGGGCCCCAAGTGGCATGTTTTCCGTCGAGGACTCCTCTCGTGGATCCCCGCTTCCCGAACTGCGATAGGTTGGTTTAGGGCTTTTTTCCCGAGGACGTGCTGGCGAGGGAGGCCTTTGGACCTGAGTTGGTTGTGGCCACCTTCGGTCTATTTGCTGTGTCATTTCAGCCACAACAGAGTGCTGAAAGTCGCGCAAAAAACTCATAGTTATGACTAGTGGACGCTCTTCCTCAGGCGAGGAAGTCCCTGGAAGGGTTTGCTCGGTAGCCAGTTGAGCCTCAGGTGCGGACGAGGACTTAGGAAGTCCCTTGTCCTTTGAACGCCGAGTTTCAACGACGGCGACCTGAGAGTGAGTTCCCACAGACGGCGCCAAATGATGCCCAGCAGCATCTTCGTCGGGTGACATTATGACTTCGGGAGGGACTTCCTGAGAGGGAGAACGTCTGGTGCAAAGGTTTCCCAGAGGAGCGTGCCTGAAATGCTCAGAAAAAGAGGGTTAGGAGGTCCCCGGAGTGTTTTTCCGGGGAGGAGCCTCCGACGCCCAAGTCAGGGTCCTGAGAGGAGATAGAGGAGGAACACTAGGAGGTTAGATGGCCTTGCCTGTGTGTGTTTTTTCAGGGAGAGAGGGTCCGATGCCTTGCCAGGTCCTGTTTCCTGGTATTTATAGGAGTGCCCAGCCTGTTCAGATTACGACACGTGTTCGGCCGGATGTTTTCTGTACCTTCGGGCATAGGGGACAAGTAACCGTTTATAGGCTCTTTGAGTCTTGGACTGAGACAGGTTGTGACAAGACTTGAACGACGTCGACGCGTCAGACCGCTGTTTGAGGCGGCGTGTAGCGCCTGTGGGCGACATGTCAGAGGCTCATTAAATGCTCATGTCGTACTCCCGAGGTCCTTCGGGCGAGACCGTCCTTTGGTATGGATGCCCTTCTTCGGGAATCATGCCCGTAGTTCGGGGATTTCCCGGATTCGGGGGTTCTGCCTTCAGGGAAAGTCTTTCCTGTCTGCAATAGCTGGTCTTTTATCCCCGAAGGCGATCCGCTCAGTCCCCCGAGGGAGCCGGCAACATCTCTGAAATTTCTGACGTTCTAGCCGAAATCGTGAGTTCGAGGCATTTGGCTTCGCTTCTTCCGAGGTCAGTGTTAGAGCCTCCTTCGGATGACGCCAGGTTTCCTGACCACGCTTTTGGCAGGAAGTGTGTGGTGAGAGAGGCGATAGCCCTTCGGCTATCAGCAAGTTTGCTAAGCATCAGGGGGTTGACTAGGGGTAGTAATGGCAAGCTAGTCTATTATTTGATTTATGAATTTTCATTTAATTACAATTGATTATATTTTTTTGTAATTATTTATATTGCTTGAGAAAATGTATCATATTTATTTTTTCAATGAAAAATTTATTTTTAATTAAAATTGATTTTATAATTGATTTATTTTTTTTAGTTAACCCAAAAAACATACCATTATTTATTTTTTTACTTGAAATATTTTTTCCAAGCTTCTTTATATAATTTTATTTTGATTATATTTTAATTTATAATTTTGAAACTTTCAATAAGTTTTTGTTTAATCCTCATTAAGTGCTTCAAGTTACATCATTTTTGTTATTTACCAGTTAACAGTTTAAATTTTTTCAATCAAGTCACTAAATCATTAAAAATCTAATGGAGTTAACCAAGTTAACGGGTTAAAGGGGCAAAATGCTCAATGTTTTATAAGTGAGTGATTAAGTTACGCCTCGCTAAAATTTAAGGACTAAAAAACCCGAGTCACTATAATATGGGAGAGTAAAATGGATTTTGGCCATTTTTATTTTCCTCAAAGTGAAAAGGACAATTAAAGGGATAATGTGCTTGTATAGAAAATAAATGAATGAATTGAGACCCAACCATAATGAACTAAAGCAAACCAGCTTCTGTGCTATTCAAGTTTAATAAGGCGTGCAGGTCTAGTTGGGTTCTAATGGAACCTGGTGATACTTTTCTCATGAAGATCCTATGAAGTGGCATAATTAATGAGTGGAAAAATGGGCAAATTTGCCACTAAACTTTAGTGGGTAAAGTAATTTTGTAGCTGAACTTTCTATTGTAGGTAAATTTGTTATTAATCATTTTGAAATGTGCAAATTTGCCATCAATGTTTTGTGTTGAGAGCAAATCTGTCACCGGCTGTTAAAATTACTTATCGTGCCAAATGTTAAAAATTGAAAAAAAAAATGTGATTGTCAATTTCAAGTCTCCTTTACCTAAAACCCTGACCCCTAAGTTTCTGGATCTATCACTTTCATCATTGTCTTTACTTTAGCAAACTCCTTTACCCTTTGCTACCTTCTACTATTTCCGCTATCGGTGTTACCTCCACTCTTCCACACATCCCAACAATATTCTTGGAAACACTCCTTAGTCCAAACTTTGATCAAACAGGATTTGATTTATGCATGTAAGATTAAATTTAAAGGTGTTGGATTTCTAGAACAAAAGCATTGATGGCAACTGTAGTGGATGGTTGGTCCGTGACAATGAAAAAAGTGAAAACAATAATGCTCAACAATGGGGATGTGTGGTCAAATATGAGATTTTGACTCATTTAGATATTGTGAAATGTTTAGGTATGTAGGGGTTAAGGAGAAAACTTTCAGGGATTAGTTTAAGAGGTATGCCACAAAATATTCTCTAAAAAAGCAGAACATTCCTACTATTTAAAGGTCAATGGTAAAATTGAGCGCAATGAAAACGTTAACAACAAATTTGCCTGTAAAAAAAAATTAATAATAAAATTACTCTACTTCTATAGTCTAATGACAAATTTATCCCATTTGCAATTAATGATCCAAGAGCAAATATGAGTTTTTCGTTGGAGCTTGTATTTCAATTGTTTTTTTTCTCTTTGGTGAACTAGCATTATATTAAGAGACAAAAGCAAGCGGATCAGAGAGCACCCGACCCAACGGTGCAAGTGCAACATTCAAACCTGGTTAGTGTGGAATCCAACTTTCAGGGGCAGAAACAGCCCTGAGAAAAGAGGTTCCTACACAAAACCGCTAATAAAGCGTTAGTTACAAAAACACAAAACACAAGTGTCCGTATCAAGGTTGGCTCCTTCCTTGGCCAATAGGTCCACTACATTGCTATGTTTATTATTATTATTTTTTTTGGAAAAAATACTTTTGCCACTCTTACTCCTATACTATTAGGCATCGACTTTTTAAATTTCTGGTTGAAAATTGTAATTAATTTCTAGTTGAAGATAATGAATTGCTCTTTTAATGTGGTTCATATCATTTACTTAAAAAAATTAACGTAATAACCATGTGTCTTGTTAAAAACTTATAGGCACTAATTAACTAAATTGGAAATGAGAACAATGCGAATTTCGAGGGTCCTACATCTAGAGACAGCACAATGAAGAAACTAGAAATGGCCCACAAATGGGGAGGGAGATTCCAAATTGGCAAGCATGAAAGGGACCCTACTTGCACGAAAGTCTGCGTCTCAGTCCTCAGAAATATTCCAGTGAGGGGGAGAGAGAGAGAGAGAGAGAGAGAAGCCTTGGCTGTTGGCCTTGGTCTTCTCCTTGGGGGACCAATCTCTCCCATCAAATCTACCCAACTCCACCCATCGCATTAATTTGTTTCCACCCTTCCCCTCCCTAAAAATGCCTAGACAAAAATCTCACCCTCCACTCTCTCCTAATTCAAACTTATAATAACTGCCATTGAGCATCATTTATTAATGAAAGCCAAAATCTAGCCTCAAGGTTTGAGGTAAACATAAGTCGTCGCAAATTATTGATCAACTTATGATGTCCTGGAATGACTCGAATTTTATGTAATTGATAAACTGCAATAACTCACAGTTATCACAATCTTTAACCAAATATTCTTAAGTCCACTTCAACGACGAAAGGCCATAGACTTTGAAGGGTGAATCGTTTAAGCTCAGTTACTTTGTTTCTCTAAGTAGGGTTTATTCAAATAAATATATGGTCTTACTGGTGAAGCAGAGAAAAAGGCGATCGAATATGTGAATATATCACGATCATGTGCGAGGAAGTATGCGTGTAGTTTCGTTTGGGACCATGTCCTGGTGAGTGATTACTAACCTAGCCTGTCCAAATTATGTACCTCCTGTACGTACTAGCATGGGAATTATATTATTAAATGCAAGCCTGTGATAAGTATATATATATTACTGTCTTGCCTTTAATTATAGATCAATTTATAAATAATTAATTTTTCCTTCATTTGTAGACTGACTGAGCGAAAGTGAAGTAAATGTATTTTTGAAAATCTATGGGATGATATAATATATTCTGGAAACATGGAAGGGAGATTTGTGGGTTCTGCTGAATCTTAGGAGAGTAAATTTTATAAATGGTTTCTAATCTTTAGTTATTAATTTTTTTTAGTTTTTAACCTATTGAATATTCTATTTTAATCTTGAATATATTAAAACATTTTATTTTAATTCTAAATTTATTGAAAACATTTCAATTTGGTCTCAATTTAATGAAATTTGTTAACATAAAGTATTTTTATGATAACAAATTTTTAGATCTTAATTTAAACTATCCGGTAACTATTTTACAATAAATTTAATATGTATAATAATTTTTTTACACTTAATGAAAAATTCAAATCATATTTTTTCTCTCTATAAATTGAACTTATTTCATTTAAAAAGAAAAAATTACTAATTTAAATTATCTATTTACTGTCAAAAAATATTAAACTGTTTAAATTTACTGAAAAACAATTACCAAATATTTAACTTAAAATTTTAAAAGTTTTTATCAAACAATTATTCTAAGATAATGAGTTTCATCTAGTGAGGTACCAAAATGAAATAATTTTAATAGGTTTAGAACCAAAACAGAACATTCAATAGGTTATGAACTAAAAGGAAATAATAACCAAAGATTAGGGACCATTTACACAATTTTCACACAATTTTCTCAATCTTAGGGACTTTTTAATAGTTTTGCAAACATTTGTAATTGAAATTGAGCCTATCGTTGGTCTCGTAAGTATTTGAGATTGGTACTTCGACCTATGATGGCAATACAGAAGGCACCTATGAGTGAAGCATAGGTTCGAAGAGTGATATCACACTCTACACAAAATCAAGCACCTCAGCACTGGGCTAATTGCAGCCACAATCCTTGAAATTTCATACAACAAATCCCTTCACCATAGATTTATTATTCATTTTTCATCCCTACTCTTCTAATATATTTAGATTAAAAAAAATTCCACAAGACAATCAACCAGCCCACATAGAATGATTCTTAGTTTCATGTTCCATTTAAAAACTAATAAAAAGATTAATAGTAAATTTTGTGTAGAAAAACCAAATTGATACATGTGACGACCCTCGGAGCTATAAGTCTAATCAGCTAGGTAATTAGTTAATTTAATAAATTACACTTTAGATAATTTATTTGCAAGCTAAGTCTCGGTAATTTAGGGTCCAGTAGTTAAAAATGAATAAAATTGATCATTTAAGCAAGCCGGGCCAAGAGAAGTATTTTGGTCATTTCATATAATGGCCCATTTTTATTGCACTGTTGGATAGAGCATGAAAAAAATATTAAATTTGAGGTGTTACGATTTTTCTTGATTTCCGCTCTATCATCGTGAAATTTTGGATTAACTAGATTATTCAGAAGTGGTTTAAATCTAACCTTGATAAAGGTAGGGACAAAATGGAATATAACTGAAAGGCTGGGACTGGCCGCGTATTTATTTATGTGAAGGAACCAGGCGCGGCGTAATACCAACTTTGTTCCTCAAGTTCTAAGCATGTTACGAATAAACTTAAATTTCCTGGAGAGTACAAAGACAGCACCATATGTGTGGCATGTGCAATTAAAGCCTACATAAGTTGACTTCCCATTAATTGCTCGGCCATCTTCTTCCACCTTCGTCTCCAGACCACCAAAACCTCTCTTTCTCTCCAAACACCATAGCTAAACCATATCCAAGCTCCAATCCATCATATCCAAGCACAAATAAGCAAGATTTTGAAGGAAAATCAAGTTTTGTGCTATCATAAGCTAGGATTTCTTGCTTCTTGCTCGAGTAAGTTTGGTTCTATTATTTCCCCCCAATTTTTGAGCTACAGTTTAGCTCTGTAAATTCTGGAAATTAATGTTAGACTTGGTTGTTAAGATAAATCAAAGGTTCTCAACTTGTTTAAAGGCATTCATGAGCTTATCCATGGTTAATTTTGCTCATATGGTGTAGTTTTCATCATCTTTGAATTTCTGGCACTATTCATGCGATTTTTATGAATAAATCATGGCTGGGATTGTTGTTTGATATGTTTCCTAGCTTTAAGAAGTAACTTGAGATGCCAACGAGCTAAAACCCAAAAAGAACTAAGGCTGGAATTTTGGTGTAGCCGAAACTGTGAGTGTTGAGCTAAGTATGGTTTAATTCTTGTATAACCAGCCATAATTTCATTTTCCATGGGTTTTGGTAGCTCAATAAGGTTGTTTTCTTACTTATGAACTGATATTGGAAGGCCAAGAAGTGGGATAATAGGTGCTGGGCAGTGAAATACACATAGAAACCATGTTGTGCATTTAAGGTGCATTAGTTAAGAGCTTGTGGTATTAATTTTGTTCCAGCTAGGAGCTGCTGGTTTTAATGGTTTAAATTAATTCTAGATGATGTTATCTTGCTTATGATTTGGTGTTTAAAAGCTAAGAAGCAAGAGAACATTTATTTGGAAGTGAATTGCCCATGAATGCAATGAATGTGCATTAAGGTGAAGTTTTGGGGTTACTGTAATTGTAGTTACTTCCAAGAATAAACTGTATTATTACAGTAATTTTGGTGGCTTTCGGTGGTGATAATCTTGCTTATACACCAGTATACAAGGCATAAAAAATAAGGGAGCAAGATTTGGGCTGCATTTATGCTATTAAAAGTGTAAAGAACCACAAGATAGGCAAACCAGAGACAGAAAATTCTAGACAGCTGGTGGTTGTTTTAGGGGCTGTTTCCAAGTGTTAAAATTGATAAATTGTGTTTAAAATGATCAATATAGGTGTTGGGAATAAGCTACTAACAGAGGACCTAAGTTTGGGTTGAAACCGAGACAAAAAGGCTAAGTACTTGAAGCTTGCAAACTAAGTTATCTAAGATAAGGGTTATTTAATTTGTATGCTTATGTGTTAAATAAATTTGGCTATGATACTTGTATATCAAGTGGCCGAATTATGGATAAATTTAACAAGCATATGATTTGAGTATTGATGGCTATTTGAGAAGCTTATATGATTGGGTTTGGTAAGAAGCCAAACTATGAAGTGCATATGAAGTGTGTAAGTGCATATTTGTAAACTTATATCTATAGGCAAAATGGACCTTAATATGGTTTAATTTACGATGAGTATGACGGGTTAGGAACCTACGATACCTAAGGTCACAATGATGGGCTAAGACCTGGATGGACCTAAAAGAGGGAGGTGTCCTTAACCACTCACGAAACCTGATAAAGGTAGCACTAACACATGCACTAAATAAGCAAATAGTTCACTCCTGTATATAAAATAAGGGATATTGGCAAATACTAAGAAGCTTTCAAAGCAGTATTTGTATAGACAAGTTGGACTTGTCAATTGCAGGACAAATGAGTAAAGGAATTGTGGGAACTAGCTACTCCCATAATTATTGGCCAATAATATGAGTTCCTAGCACTATGACTTGAGCTTAAGTGCACTATGCATATATCGACATCCTTATGGATAATATGCACGGTCCTATGTTGTTGATTTTCTTGCAGGTTATAACCCTTACTGAGAACTTTTGGTTCTCACATCCCTTACATATTTTGTGTGTAGATACTAGTGGACTTGGGGCTAATAACCAATAAAGAAACTGGTTGTTAGTATTTTGATACCAGGTGTGCAGAAGTTAATTACTATTGTACATTATTATTAAGTTTTTTTCTTGCAAGTTCCTAATTACTGGAATACTAACTTACTGGCCTTTGTTGTACAGAGGTAAGAAACAGGGAATACTTGAACACTGTAGTGACCCCTTTTTGGTAGTGTAACTCAGGTGGGATTGGTTCCCAAGATTCTCAGTGTGCAGCATATGTATAACACTTTTGTGTATGATGTATATATATGTGTGTGGAAGTTATGTCTCTGGTAAATGCTATAGAATTAGTGGTTGTGTTCCCTAGTTGCTTGTATGGATTCTCAATGCATAATAGTATGTTTTATATAAATGCATCTTTGAAGTGCTGGCCAGCTGCATCGATTATATATTATTTTTATGGTCATTGACCTACAGCCATAGTAAGGCATAATATAAAACAATATTGCATTAAGGATTTAATCAATTACCAGGCCCACTAAGGACAAATTTACACAGGCCTAATACTGAATGAGTGTAAGGTTCCTGGGGTCCTATATGACTAAGATAGGATTAAGGTTCAAAGCCTGTGACAATACATCCCTCCAAATTAATGTTACAGGATTCCACAATGAGAAATTCCTTGCAAAAATTAAAAATATGGAATAAAATTATATCACATTGGATTCATTGACATTTCATTTTCTAGTGTTGACAACCAGTTTTGTCCAGGTGCAAATTTTTGTTTAGTTCTAGGTTAGAAAAAATTAGTCTAGGGGCATTTTTATTTTTTAGGGGTAATTTGGTCATTTTCTATAAAATGTGGGTTTTTTGGTCATTTTATAGCTTAGGAAATTGGCACAATAAGTGAATTTAGATTTTTTTGTCATTTTATGTTATGAATTTTTAGGTATTTAGGATGGCCATCTATAGGGGTGTTCGCGGGGTGGGTAGGACCGGGTTCGTGCTCAACCCGACCCTACCCGCATCATTGACCGGATTTTACATTTCACTACCCAACCGTACCCGTATACTTCAAAATTATATAAAAAACCGACCCTCATGATAACCGGTTAGGGTCGGTTCGGTATGAACGGTTTTTTACATTCACCTATAAGACAATAATTTTTATCTAAAATAATTTTTATCCAAAATGACATATCTCAAGTCATATATCAATTTTTATTTTCCTTTTCAAACTCGGGATTGGCAAGGAAGCTACATATAATTTTAGTGATAATCATCTTGCCATTCTATAAGTTTTTCTAAATAAAAAAAAAGAAGGCAGAAATAAGTAAGGTAGACTGGTAGAGCAGAAAAGGAGATATTGATTATTGGACTCACTGAGAAGAAGAAGGCCACCGGATTGTTGACAGGGACGATGCCGGGGTGGGATTCACATCAGTAGCAGAAGCAGCAGAGTAGAAACAGTAGAAGCAGAAGCACCAAAAGCAACATAGCCGGAGCGATGGAGGAAGAAGGCCACCGGATTCACTTCAGCAGCAGAGCGAGGCAGCATTTGCCGGGACTGTTGATTGTTGACAGGGACGACGTTAGGATCCACGTCAAATTGCTGGTCCTCGTCGCCGGGATTCACGTCAGCAGACAGCAGCAGAGCATCATAGCCGGAGCGATAGAGGAAGACGCCACTGGATTCACGTCAGCAGCAGAAGCAGTTGAGTAGAAATAGTAGAAGCAGAAGCACCAGAAGGCAGAAGTAGCATAGCTGGAGCGATGCAGAGCAGCAGACGTCGGAGGTCGGATTCACTTCAGCAGCCAGACGAGCAGCAAAAGGTCAGACTCAGACGAGGTCACGAAGACTGGAGCGCTGGAGCAGCAGATGCAGAGACCAGAGAATAGCTAGGGATTTTCAATTTTATGCCGATTTGGGATTTGGGTGATTGCCTAACTGGGCGTGAGACGGTGAGTACTGAGTAGTGCCATTTGCCAATTAAGCGGGTCGGGGTGGGTTTTACGGGTTTCAATTTTAAAACCCAACCCGTACCACATAACTCACCGGGTTTATGTTTTTACTACCCAACCCGACCCTAACCCTCATCCCTTGCGGTTAGTTTTGGATCAGCCGGATTTACGGGTTATGCGGTTTAGATGAACACCCCTAGCCATCTAGAGTAGAAATAGGAACTAATTTAGTTTAGGTACTAATTTGGTGTCCTAAAAGTCTTTTGGGGTTTGTTTAGGTAAAAAGGAGGGTTTGGGTATGACTTGGAGGTCTTTAGAAGGTTCTCGGAAAAATTGAAAACTTTGGGGCAAATATATCAACTCTAGAGAGTTTGAGGCAAATCTGGCGATTCTATGAAGTTCTAGGAAAATTCTAAAAATTTTACAAAATTTTGGGCTCAATTGATAAATTAGGAATGTTTTGGGTGAAATTGAAAATTCACATAAAATCTGGGGCCGAATTAATAGACTAAGGGTTTTTGTTAACCTGTACAGATATTCTAGCCAGCTTATATTCTACGAGATATAAATTTTATGAAACTTGATTTGAATGAAACAGATATAAATTCATTTTTCAGTGTTTCCCTGTTCGCCATTGCCTCCACCTCGCCTTGTACCACGCCACCGCTCTCAGGTGCTTCCCGCAGCTGTCCAAGCAGATCGAGAGGAAGGACGCCACCCGAATCTTGTTCCCCCTCCGTCCCGCCGTTGCACGTTTCCTCCTGAGCAAATCCCTGGCTGCCATTTGCTTCGTCGCCATCGAATCGAAGAGGACCCGTTTTGCAGACAGAGAACCGACCCGTTCTCACAGTCGACCCAGCCAAACTTTCTTCCTTTTTGGGTTTAATTCTTGTTAGTCCTAGATCCTTTATATTTCGTTAATCTAGATCACTAACATTGTTTTATTTTACAAATTGGTCACTGACAGCAAGCTTTTATTGTTTGTTTTTCTTGGTTTATTTGTTTGTTTGGCCTTGCATTAAATGTAGTTATTAAATTTGCCTAGGAGTACAATGTAGTAGTTTGGTCTGTCTCTTCTTTGTTTATTTTTAGAATAGTTTAATTTTAATTCTCATAACACATCTAAAGGTTAATAACACATAAAATTATTGGTTAGGCAATTGTAAAATGCCTAACAAATTTTTAGGAATCCATTCTTGGTGGATTTGATAAAATCTCACGGCAGATTATTCATTTGATTCCGATTGGTCTAATAAGACTCACAGTTTTAAACAAGATGTTTCTTTGGAGTCTTGATGGTTTTGGTAAAATCTTGAGATTTCAAGAACATTTAGGATTTCATATCCGGCTGATCTAGTAAGATTCAAAGTTTGGAATTAAATTAAAAATTTAAAATAATTAAATAAAATTCATTAAAACTAATTTATCAATGATTAGGTAAGGAAACAAGAATTTAGGAAGAGAGGAATTAAATTCCCATGGTACCAATTTCTAGACTTTAGAATAAGGTTGACTAACAATCATATAATTTCTTATAAATCATAATAGTTATTCAATCGACTTAGGCAAAATTGATTAGTGATAACTCCTAAAAACACATTGCTACAGTTTTACGACTCCATTGGGGATGAGTCTAGCCATAAAATGGTTGGATTTTACCTTTTTCTTTATTTGTATTTTTCTTACTTATTGATTAGATGTATTGTGTTTTTATTTTTTTTAGAAGTTCCAACACACGCTATGGCATGTATAACGAGCTCAATACCTAAGCTCATTTCAACCAAGATTTTGCAAAATACCCAGGGTAGACTAGTCATATGAGACAATACTCTCTAATTTGTACTAGTAAGTAGAGTTGTCCGAGTGTGGCAATAGTCACCTTATGGGACTATAAAAGCTACAACTTGAGTTAATCCTTCCTAACATAACCTTTGTGGATGAGAAATTGAGTCTTTTCTAGTCCGATAGGACTTAGTAAAGGGGATTCAGGGACCAACCCATACCTTTATTTAAAAAAACCACTTATACATATAGTGACCATAGACTCATCTGCTAGGATTTCCATAACAAGACACGCATTGTCTAGTTAATTTGCTTCATTCTCCTCATAACTTGTTCTATGTTGTAATTTCAATCTTATTATTGTATGTTATTATACCAATGTTACTAACTCTTTTGTCACTAGAACATTTTTGTTGCTTTGATTTGTGCGCTTTTGCTTAAATTACTTGTTTTCTTTATGTTTTTCTTTTCATGGTTCTAAGTTCTCTTCTTATTTTAGCTCATATGTTGTTTGCCTATATTAATTGCATTCTAACTTGCTACTAACTTTATTCTTTTTTTTTATTCTTTTGTTTTCTCAAGCAAATTTTCTTCATAAATCAAAATCATATATCAAGTTATACCCATTCTTAACTTTCTTTTCAACAATAAGTTTTGAAGTTTCATGATAGTAGATAATTAAGCTCATTTATTGCATGCATACATCACTCATCATTTTCATGCATTTATACTATGATATGATCACTTCATTTAAGGTGCAAAATTTTCATCCTAAGTCGGTACATCCACAAACAACATTAAGCAAGGCAAATACAATCTTCAAGGAGACCTCACGCTATGCTTGGATAAGGAAAGCTTCTATGCTCTTTTTTGTGGACAAGAAAGGCATCTCTTCAAGAAGAATTTTTTAGCTAGATCCAACTTAGATGTTTCAACACATTCATGAATGACAGGGAATCCTTCAAGTTAACTTGTATCTTTGAGAGCTTGTCAAAGTAACTTAATATTAAAAATCTCCTAGATTTAGTCTAGAATCTGTGGTGTAATTTTTGTTAAATGGACATTTCTTATTCTTTTATTTTACAATAAAAAGATGCAACATGTACATTTCACCACTTTTCAATAAAAACCCATATTTTACATCCATTTCACCATTTTCCCATTATAAAATCCATTTCACCTTTTTTTCCATTATACTTTCTTTCATAAACAAACAAAAATCTAACAATGCTACTGGTGTGTGGAAATAAAAGCTAAGAGAGATTTGATAGCAATGATCGTGAAAATGCTACCAAATCTAGTAAGAAGGATCTTAAATACTATACCTCAACTTTCATCACACAAAAGCAAAAGAAAGTCCATAGTGGTTATCAATATCATTATAAGAAGTTTTTGATTAGTTTTTTAAGAAGGTAGTCCTCATATTAAACGGCTTTGGTGATATTCCATAAATGCTCAATATAATAAAAGGTTCCTAGTTCTTGACAACTCAAATTCCAAAATGGAAAAAAATCCATCCTTTTTATGAAAAGGCAAAAAGGGAAAGTCAAAATAAAGAAAGGATTGAAAGTAGGCATGAGCAACAGGTATCACCTGAAGCCATCTCATTTAAGTCAAACACTATAGGAGGGTTATCTAGCACATCACATAAAAGTGAATAATATTGTATTCAAATTATCAAAACTATTGCTCATAAAAAAAAGTAGAATAATAAGAAAAGGTAGTAGCTTATTGGGCTATTAATCTCCAACACAGCCTAGGAAAAAATTAAAGTAAAAACAAAAAAAATGAAAAGAAAAGTGGACTATGGATTTTGAATTGAAAACCTGCAAAATATAGCTTAGAAGATAAAGACAACTTTCAAAGTAAGTTTATAAGCGGATCACAAGAGTTGAGGGGCAACAAATGAGATCTAAATTTCTAAAAAAGGTGTTAGATTTGAGGTTGTCGTCATCGAGTTTCCCAAGGCAATCAGATCTGCTTATAGGTGACATTAAAAGGCCTTTCTTTTACATAGTTCGAACTTGACCTTCCTCTTGTACACCATTTAAGCTTGACTTTCCTCAACCAAGTATTTACTTCTCAATACCATTCCACTTCATCTACATAAAGACCATCATCATCTTGAAGCTTGTTTCTACCTTTCACATTGTGCATTTTGCATTTTTGAGTTGGAAAGAAAAAGAATAACATAAATTTTTAATTAAATACAAAGACCATAAGTTATTTTTTCAAGCTTTACAAATTGATGAAAGTTTTTCTTTAAGGTAAAACCATTATTCATCAATGTGTGTAAGTCACAAGTGAAGAGAAGACCTAAGATTGTTCTAAAAAAAAAAACATTTCTTAGACACACTGAAGGGCATTAAGCATTGAGTACCATCATGGTCACAAAAGATGCAAACACATTCTTGGATTATAAGGCCCAGCATGAGGTAAGAAATCATAATAAATTCAAAATAAAGACCAATGAAGGTAAACTTGAATCTAGAGGAGGAGTTAGTCATCTCTCATGCATCACCGTTTTCATAAAATATATGCATTTTACTTATTAAGGTTCTCACATTTTTTTCAAAGTCATAAGTCATTCATCATAGGTAACATGGCCATCATTGTACAACGCATATTCCTTTAAAATAGTTTTAAAGACAGGTCTTGTGAAGGCATTTTAAGAAATATAAGGATCTCCAAAAAGGAATCTTTTAAGAGGCATAGGTTAAAGGCATTATGGTGCACAACAAAGCTTGGTTATCAGGAAATTCTTCGATTCTCAAGGGGAGTAACAATTCAATATGGGGTTCATTAAAGTAAGACGAAAGGACACCAACACAAACATTCAGTAAAAAGTATTCAAAGATAAAATCGAGGTAAGTTTTCACTATCAAAGAAATCATGGTTTATTTTTATACTTAGAGGACAAATTTGAAAGGTTGACATCTATGAGTTATCATATCATCATAATCACAAAGGCATTTTTAGAAAATTGTCTATTTAAGGCATTTTCCCCAAATATCATTTCATGACGTTTTTTTAAGGTACCTCTAAGGCATCTTGAGATACTTTCAACTCTTAAGATTTCTTATAGGACAAGCTTCATTTGAGAAATTAACTTATTTTGTTGAATTTCTTACTCTTAAGATTCATACATTTTGAGGAATTTTTAATTTTCTTGAAATTCACTCATTTGGTGAATTTTTCACTCTTAAAATTTACTCATTTTGTGGAATCTTTAGCTTTCTTGAAATTCACTCATTTTATGAAATTTCTCACTTTAATATTCATTCATTTTGTGGAATCTTCAGCTTTCTTGAAATTTACTCATTTTATGAAATTTCTCACTCTTAAAATTCACTCATTTTGTAGAAATCTTTGACTTTGTTAAAATTCATTCATTTTTTGGGATTTAAATTTTTAAATTGACCCATTTTAAAATTCACACTTTTGATAGAATTATTCTAAGTTTGTTTGTTTTCTTAAAATTTTTTACTTCAGATGACAAGTAAAGTTCCATAATTTCACTATAAGGCAAAATTGGGGTTTTAAAGAGATCTAATTCTTTTCCTCGGAATTTGGGTCAAATCAAGATTTTAAATGAGGAAGGTTTTTCTACTTCATTATATCTAAAGAAAGGCTAAACTAAGTTTTAAAGATAAGGTAATTCTCTTCCTTGTAAATTGGGTTAAACCAAGATTTTAAATAAGAAAGGTTTCTCTATCTTGTCATATCAAAGAAAGGCTAAATCGAGATCCCAAAGAGAATGTAATTCTCTTTTTCATAACTTGGGCTAAACCAAAGTTTTAAATGAGAAAAGTTTTTTTACCTCATCACATTTAAAAAAAGGTTAAACTAAGGTATTAAAGAGAAGGTAATTCTCTTCCTTGTAACTTGGGTCAAATTGAGGTTTTAAATAAAGATAGTTTTTTTACCTTGTAATATATAAAGGAAGGCTAAACTAAGATTTCAAAGAGAAAGTAATTCTCTTTCTTATAACCTGGGTCAAACCAATGTTTTAAATGAAAAAGTTTATCTATTTTGTCGCATTTAAAGAAAAGCTAAATCGAGGTTTCAAATAGAAAATAAGTATTTTCTTCGTAACTTGGGTCAAACCGAGATTTTAAATAAGAAAAGTTTCTCTACCTTATTATGTGTAAAGGAATGCTAAATCGAGGTTTCAAAGAGAAAGTAATTATTTTTCTCGTATTTTGGGTCAAATCAAGGTTTTAAATGAGAAATGTTTCTCTACCTCGTCGCATCCATTGTAAGGCTAAACCAAGTTTTCAAAGGCAAAGTAATTCTCTTTCTTATAATCTGGGTTAAATCAAGGTTTTAAAGAGACATAGTTTTCTACCTTAAGGGAATTTAGGAGTGCTAAAAAGAAAAGGTTCTCTACCTTAAGGGTATAAAGTGGTGGTAAAGAGTCCAGGTACTCTATCTTAAAGGAATTCAGAGGTGGTAAAAAGATAAGTTATCTACCTCAAGAGTCATAAAAGGTGATAAAGAGTTAGGGTGTTCTGTCTCAAAAGAATTTAGAGGTGGTAAAAAAATAAGGTTATATACCTCAAAGGCATTTTAGAGGTAACAATGAAACATGGTTTTCTATCTCAAAGGTAATAAGATATGGTAAGGAGATGATTCTCTACCTCTTAAATTATGGTAAAAGATGGTTCTCTGTCAAAAGTAAAAGAAATGAGAGTTTCTTTCTTCTATAAAAAGGTTTCTATAGAGAAAAATGGTAAAAAAGGTTCTTTAACCCCTCAAGAAAAGAGGAAAAAGTTTTTCTCTTAGGTTTGAAAGTAATGAAAAGGTTCTTATTGCAAAAGGTTAGAGGAGTTTCTAGGCCTGATACATAAAGAGGAAGACGTATTTCTTCATAGATTGTTAAATGATATGAGGGTTTCTATCGTAGAGGTAATAAAAAAGATTCCTTAACTTTGAAAAAGATGAGAAAATGGTTTTTCTCCTCAGAATTTTTGGCAGTGAAAAGGTTCCCAGTATTGAAATGAAAAATCAAACAAACTTTTGTAAAGACATTACATGCATCATGTTCCATGAAACATACAAAGGGAGGTAGTTGTAAGCACCTAATTTTTTACGGGTTCAAATTTTTCTTTAGTTTTAGTATAGAAAAAAATAGTCTAAGGGACATTTTATTTTTTAACGATAATTTGGTCATTTTTTAAGACCTGTGGGTCTTTTTGGTCATTTTATATCTTAGGAAATTGGTAAGATAGGTGCATTTAAATTATGTTGTCATTTTGTGTTATGAATTTTTAGAAATTTATGATGGTCATCTAGAGTAGAAATAGGAATTAATTTTAGTTTAGGTACTAATTTTGCATCATAAAAGTCTTTTGGGGTTAATTTAGGTAAAAAAAAAAAGTAGCTTGAGTGTGAATTGGAGGTTTTTATAAGGTTATAGGTAAACTTGGAAATTTTGAGGCAAATATGTTAACTCTAGAGAATTTGAGGCAAATCTGGCGATTCTATGAAGTTCTGGGAAAAATATTAAAATTTTACAAAATTTTGCCTCAATTGACAAATTAGGGAAGTATCGGGTGAAATTAGAAATTGCTTAGAATCTGGAGCCGAATCAGCAAACTAAGAGTTTTTGTAAACTTGGACAGATATTCTGGCCAGATTATATCCTAACAGATATAAATTTTATCAAACTTAATTTAGATAAGGTTTAACCTTTCAAAATCTTATTAATCATATCCATGTCTCCCTTAGTATAAATATGGGTCATCATTTGAGAAAAATCTCGAAGAAAAGGCTAGGAAGTTTGGGAAAGATCAAATAAGAATTTAGGAAGAGAGAAATTGAACCTTCATGATTCCAATTTATGGGCTTTAAAAAAAAGTTATTTTAGTGTAACTGACTCACAATTTTAAAATTTATCAAAAACTATAACGGGTATTCAATTGACCTAGATGAAACTAATTAATGACAATTCCTAAAAACACGTTACTACTTCTATACGTTTTCTGGTTTTCTTGGTGTAAAAAGAAAGAAAATAACCCTAATCTTTTTCTTGTTACCTACAAAGTATTTTCAACCCTCAAATGAATATATGTATTATTATTATATACACTAAAACACCAAGGTTGATAGCGACACTAGGAATAGCACTACCTTGTTCTACGGTACATTTTGTTTTTGTTCTTTTGGTTATGCCCAACCGTTCCTCTCTTGGGTCAAAACACGTCCAAATTAGAAAATTATAAAATTACACAATAGGTACTCATTGTATATGATAATATCTTTTTGGCCTCAAACTTTCAAATCTATTTTTTTGGTCACTCTATCCTAATTGTCCAAATTTAAAAATGGTAAATTTACACAATATGAACTCTTTATATATGATGATATATTTTGGTCCTCAAACTTTAAAATCATATTTTTTGTCACTCTATCATAATAAATGCAAAAGATATTCTCGATATTTGGTTTACATTTTAGGTCCCCAAACTCTCATTAATTATAAGGAACCCATTTTGTGCCTTAATTTCAAAATAAATTGGTTACCAATAACTTTGAAACAATATTTCAAGTTTTCAAAACCTTTAAATTGATCATGATTTTGTTTTGAATTCATAACTATTTAACCATTTTTTTTAATATAAATGTAACTAGTATGAAAAATATGTTTTTATTGATCAATCTGCAATGAAGTGCGGGCCTACTACTAGTGTTATCTAAAGCTATTAGTTTTGATGTGACATTAACAATAGCATTTTTCTTGCTACAGTTATTGCTTTTCTGGGCTAATTCTAGCTTGACTCTACTACAGTATTTTTTGTAGCCCACTTTGCCCCAAAATATCCAAAGCTAAATAATAGGTTATTGCACAACAGGTCCTTTTTCATATATGATCATAATTGTTGGCCCTCAAACTTTAAAATCAAACATTTTTTACATCATGTCTTAATAAATACAAAAGATGTCATAACCTTTTGATTCTTATATTTTAGATGCCCAAACTTTCATGATTACTGTAAGACCCTAGTTTGTGCCTAAATCTCAAATCCGCTACATTGGCCTTATGCCACTTGTTTTTTATGTACCAAATTGATTACAACAACTTCGAAATTTTCAATTTTCTTCAAAATTTTTGAATTGATCATAACTATGTTTGAAGTCATAATTTTTTTAACATTTTTTCTCTTGGAAAAGTTATATCTTCGTTTATCGACTCATAACAAAATGTGAGCCTATATCTATATATTTTCCCAAATTTTGAGTGCCCGCATAATGAAGCAATTTCGAGAGAACAACCTGAGGCCCATTAGCAGCTTGTGGAAGCGGCTCAGCAAGTCAAACTTAGTTGGGACCATTGGGCTAATGTTTTGCTAAACGAGGTAAAAGGGCTCGAGATAAGCCCAGGAGAACCTTTCATCGGTTAAGTGGGTTACTAGTTTTACTGATTAAAACGGGGGAAGATTTCACTTTACAGAAATTACAGGAAAATACATCTACGGTTATCATGATCAATTTGCATGAAATCAAATTTATGTTCTGCGTTTCAATTTTTTGAAACTGAAGACATTTTATTTAGCACTTAAAGTTTATCCATGATTACATGTAAATTGAAAAGTAACTAATAATTAATTTTCATTCAAAATTATTAATTTTAAAGAACAATTATAATTTTTAATTTTTAATTTTTTACCAATTATTTTAACAATATAATTAAGAAAGTAAAAAAAAAAACATAAAACACAGTCTAATCACATACAAAATGAACCTATAACATTGGATTTTGAAAAGCTTCGGTAATAAGTAATAACACATGCATACTATTGCATTAAATATTTTTGAACGTGTAATACATATAGGAGCTAAAGGTTTACTATCTGACTCGATTGGTTTTTGTTTCCTTGATTTAGGTAGTGTTTTTTAGGCATTAATTAGGTGCTAGGTGATAATCAAGATTTTATTTTAAATCATTTTTATTTAATTTTGTGAATCACAATTGTAGAACTGGATTCAATAATAAGATTTACAAGAAACTTTTTAAAGATTATATAACAAAAGATATGATACTTTTATGATAACATTATAACTAATCCTAAAATTATTTAATACACCTACTTATGTTGTTTCTTATTAATGATGACATGTGAAATATAATTAAACACTTCTATTATCATTTTCTAAAATAAATTTATGTCGCACAATAATATGCATGAAAACACATGTCTAAACAAAGCATGTACAACCATAATAATATGAGCAGACTGCTACAAAAGTGGATTGCTAATTGTCAAACTAAGACAAAAATCAAATAATTCATCTAAACATGAATTAAATCAATGTTTCAACCCATTTGAAAGACTCATAGACTAGTTACGGTTGTTATAAGATTTTAAGAGTTGAATTGTGCTTCACTTTATTCTCCAAGAAATATGAGATTTTATATAGGTTTTTTTAAATTTTAAATCGTAGAATTGTAGGATTCAAATCCATAATTTAATAATCTCACTTTTATGTATATGTTTTTTGGTCATTTTGGGACCTTACAACAAATGTAGGTTATAGCAACCATCATGGGCGTCTATTTTTCTTGTATGATCTTTTTACCGATTGTCTAGCCAACCACTTTGTTAGTCATCACCTAAACAGTCATGAGTATTAACCTTGGACTTTAATACTATATTAAAGCATCCAACCCAAAATCAATTTGTTATAGGTAAAGAAGCCTCATTACTATATAAAGTTTCACTAACCCCTTTTCTTAGCTATATAGTATTTGCCCACTTAATTCACACCCCATGTATAGGTCGGTTTAGCTTTATCACCTAGGTTATCTTGGCATTGGCTGGGGTAAGGGCAAATCTAGGGATTTGTTAACATATTAGAATATTCAATCCAAAACCATTTAGCAACAAATAGGCAGGTCTTATCGCCATATAAAGCCTTCACTAACCTCTTTTCTTGGTCGCGCGGGATTTTCTCACTTAATAGCTATAACGGTGGCTAAGACGGTTATCCAAAAAATCCTTGAACTGCTTGGCAATTATCTGACCACCGTTTTTAGTTGGTTGTTGGGACAAATGCGAAGATCTCCCCTAGCGACCATTTTAGTTGCAACTTTGCATGAGCTTTATATTTCAGTGGCTAGATGGTTGGTCACTACTTTTAAAAATTTACACAATGATGGCCAAGATGGCTGTTGGGCCATAATAAACTTGTCTTGCCCTTTTGTTCTCTTTTCTCATCATTTTTCTTCTCCAACTTATTGTTCACCTTCCTCTTTATCTTGATTGTTATCCACGACAATCTCGAGGAGGCAATTGCCAATTTTGAGTTCTATTTCCTTCTATTTAGCTTTTTTCTTTTTAAGAACTATCTTTAACTTTCTTTTAGATTTTAATAAATTTTGAGTTAAAGTTTAATCCCCTAACTATTTGTCTCATGTTTTTGGGTTATAGGTTGGTTATCTGGATATGGCGCTTTGGAGGAAGTTATTTACAAGGTGGAGAGGAGTTGATGGCCTCCCTTAGTGGCAGCGACTTCGTTAATGAAGGGAGCGATTTCCTGTTGTTGTCCATATCAACCTTTGAGCATGTGGTTACATGGTTCGATTCCATTTTTCCTTCTCTTTAACTAATCCTAAAAATTATCTTTAAGTTCATTTTATATATTTATAGATCTTAAGTTCAAGTTCAATTGCCTAACTTTTGTTCTTATGTTTTTGGATATTTTTTTAATGGCAAGAATTTTATTAAATAAAAGAAATTCATGCACCTAAATCAAGAAGGGATTAGTAGGAAGCTGAGCCAAAACCTACAGTGACAAAGTAGTAAAACACTATCCTCAACAAGACATCTAGAAACTAGCAAAAAGTCACATAAGACCCCTAACTAGACCAATTTGCTATTGCCAACTGAGGATTGTAGTAACACTATTCATACCAGCTACATTTAATTCTTCTATTTCTATTAATGATCTAAAATAATGATATTTCTTCCATAATAAGATCCACGGAGTTAAAGACTCAATTGTTGAGATTTCCAAATTGCCTATGCAATTATATTCAACGTCGTATAGAGACATTATACCTAGTTACCTTTTCATGGTCGCTACAACTAGAGCTTTAAAACAAAGAACAACTCCACACCAGAACTGCAATCTAACTAGCACCAAGCATAGAGACTCTCCTTAATGAAATCAAGTAGTGAATGAGAATATGTCCCATTAATTCTGCACAAGATTGCAAAACAGGCATAAGTCATCATCCAAAGTAACATGCTATGCAATCAAGTTCCACTTTGTTGGTACCCTAATTTAAAGAGCTCTCCGTAGCAAAATGTTGATTTTGTGCCAGACTAACTAGTTTTAACATTTCTTTTTGGACAAGGATGAAACCTGCGACAAAAACTAATCAATTAAATGGCTAACTTCCTTGACTGGATATGCTCCAGATATGCTTGATGACCAATAATAAGTTTCAATCTTGAATCAATCAGGATGAACATTGTTACAGATCTGCAAGAAAGACTCTATTTACCAGCTTTTTTCCCTCTGGATACCCTATGCCAACCCTAATTCTAATTCCAAACCCCACCATCCTATGATACTCTCTCACTTATAGTTACATCCATGTTTGACTCCAAACTAAATAGACTAGGAAACATAAAGCTTAGTCTCTAATTCCCCACCCAACCATCTTTCCAAAATCTCAACTTAGATCTAACTCCCACTCTCCATTTTACAAAATTCACAAATGAAACTAGTAGGATTTCTATAACAGGGCCAATCGGGACTACACTGCTCCAAATATAACCTTTACCCCTTAACGGCACACCTTCAACAAGGCCCCCATCCTCCTTGTACAAATTATGGATTATCGTACACCATACAAATTATGGATTACCATACACCACAATGCTCTATTTTCACAATAAAACTGCCACCACCATTTCTCTAAGAAAGCTAAACTTTTATTCATTAAGCTACCCATGCACAACTCACCTACTTATTTATCCACAAGTGCCTTATGTTAGGAGACCCACCTAATACCTTTTCCCACCCCAGAGCCACCCCAAAAGAATGAACTTCTTAAGCACTCAAGATGTCTAACTACACTCAATGGGGCTTAAAACATAAAGAAGAAATACATGAGCAAGCTTGATAAACCTGACTTAATGAGAGTAACTCATCCTCCGGCCGATAACAAATAGGCCCACCAACTACTCAATCTAGAATTATAGGTTGGGTTATAGATTGGTTTTTGGGTATGGTGCTTTGGAAGAATTTGTTTGCACGGTGAAAAAGCAAAAAGACCTGTGAATTTCTTATTTAACTTATAAAACCAAGAATAAGAATGTATTTGAATGAGTAAACTTATAAACCTAAATCTAGGTAACTAATTTTTTGAAATTTAAATTTGGGTTTGATTGCTCAATGGTCAAACCTTGGCAACTGAGTGAAATGGTCGTAGCTAGTGACCGTATAGTGACAATTTGAAATAGTCAAGAATTTGGTCACCAGATTATTTGCCCATATGTAATGACGAGGGTTTTTTGCCACTATCTGGTAACCATTACTTTCTAGTTGATATAGCGACTCTCTCATTATTGAGTCATTGTTTGCTATTTTACTTTTGTGTTGTCATGGGACACAAATGGCTATTGCATATGCATTTCATTAATTTAAAGTTGTGCATATGCTAATAGGGTTTATAGTAGTTGGAAAAACTCACTAGATCTTAAAAAAGAAATTATTTCCACAATGTTTTCTAAATGCATTTAGACTATCTTTCACCTGACAGGTGAAGACTTATCTTTCAAAATACAATTAGGTACTAAAGTGATAGCATACCAAAGGAATATTTTCCATCAAAATCTCTTACTTTAAGGTGCATAAGTCATTTTCACTCAAAATAAACTTGAGTTGCTATCTCCACTAACGTTGAATAAATTGATTGCTAGCAGCCATGTTTGCATTGAGGTGTAGAACTTGTAGCAATTTGTGGCTTTTGGTACAATAAGAACAGAAAAGGAAAAGTCAGCAATAATTTGTATTTGTTTTCTGGGTACAATATTGTTTCTGGTACGTTGTATTCAGAGTTTTCAAAATGTTGTATGTATACGTACATAGCAGACACATAATTGATCTATCTCCCTAGGTCCTAATGCCCAGTTCACTATTAATTTGACAGCTAGAGAAATGAAAACTTTGTGGTCCACACCTCACACGGGATGATAAATATATTCCTCAGATCTTTTTTTTTTTCAAAGAAAAAAAAAACAAGAAGAAAATAAGCTGACTGGCCCTTTTATTTAGGTCTTCGCCAATACTTCTCCAGTCACCAGAAATGGGAACAAAAAAGAGTGACGGAAAGAGGAGCTTGAAGGAAATGGAGGACGAGGGAGAGGAAGAGGATGAAGAAACAGTATTAGGGTTTCTAGGAGATGATGAGGAGGAGAAGAAGAAGAGGAATTTTAGTAAGAAAGGGAAGAGAGGAGGGGGCGGAGCAGCGGCGGAGGCAGCCTGCCAGGTGGACGACTGTACGGCGGACATGAGCGGCGCCAAGAGCTACTACCGCCGCCACAAGGTGTGTGAACTCCATGCCAGGGCGGCGGTGGCTCCGGTGGCTGGTCTTCGGCAACGCTTTTGCCAGCAATGCAGCAGGTAATTAGTTGTATGAAAATTGATGAAAACCCTAATTCTAGTTGCTACCAATTAATTTTAAGATCTGTGATTAAACCAACAGGATTATTGCTCTTGATCTAACGCATTTTTAGTTTTTCTCCGGCCATTTCAATGTTTGATTTGTCCTGTCACTTAGTTATTTCCAAAACAAGAAATCAAGGTTTTGAAACAGTAGTATTGATTCAAGATGTAACTCTAATTAGTAAATCTTACGATTTCTTCAATAGTCAAAGGGTGGTAGGCGCACCAACATTATCAAAACCCTGTTTTAAATCTTAAAATCTGGCTATTTTATGATCTAAAATAGAAAAAATGGTTCAATTACATTCCATAATTACAATTATAATTCTGATATGATTCTTTTATTATGATTCACAGAAAATAAAAAATAATTCCACATAGAATCTTGATTTTGACATTGTTGAATGTCATCTAAAACTTTTTTATAAATCCATTTTATTGAAAACATTTTCAAAAATAGAAAATGAGAGCAATTTTTAAAATTTTATATGTAAAATAGAAACAAAATTTTCAAAATTGATCATATAACATAGAAAAATAGTAATTGATATTTGATACTAAAGGATCACAATTATTCGATCTAAGATCTTGCGTATGAAGAAAAATTAGAAGTCTCAATCATGTCAAAAGAGCTATTAATTAATTTTAAATTACCAAAAGGTAATTAAAAAAGCCATAATGATGTAATTAACTTCGAAATTTTTATAAATGATTTAATAAATTAGAAACTAATTTGCTTGACACTGACATCTATAGAAAAACAATCCGAACATAGAAATTTTTCTGTAGCATATATAGTTATCATAATATTGCATCTAATCCTAAATTTCAATTATACTGAAGCTAAAGCTCACTCTGTGCCGATACAATTATGAAAATATTAGATTTTTTGGTTGAATAGGGACACAATTATTGCGAATTACTGTGGAAGAACTTCAATGTAGACGTATGTTATTGTCAACTAGTCATGAAGGGAGAGAAGGGAAGGGGAGCCCCCACCTCCCCGTCTCTGTATCATCTCCAACACACGCATGCTATACAAAGAACCTGGCCTTTCTTTTTCCTTTTTACTTAGAAATTTCATTTGATTTAGGTTCGTTAATTTTTTTTTGTTACATCTTGGACTAGTGATTTTCAGGAAAGCTACATATTTATCATTTGTTTTGGATTTCAATGTTTTAAAATTTAAGATTATTAAATAAACAATCACATTGTTTGAATTTGTGTACATATATGAGCTTTAATTAGGGTTGAACATGAGTTGAGTAGAACCGAAAACCAACTCAAAGCATCTCCAATCAGTTGGTTTGAGTTTGATAAAAATTAACGATGAATCGCAGATTGGTTCATTACTAGAAAATTTATCGGTTTTCAAGTTGGTACTAGTTCAATAGCCAACATGAAATGGAACCGTACTGCAGATATATATTTAAATATTTATAAGATTTATAACTTCAATATATTTATTTATATATCATTTATTGCAAATGATATTATGGGGTGTTCTTTTCATTCAATTTTAAACAAAAGACTTAACCTAATCTAATGCTATTGCTAACTTTCTCAATTGATCTATAATGTCCGAATATAGTACATGTGTATCTAAATTTGGAAATAATTGTAAATCGTGCTAAATATTTTCTAATATTGTGAATATTGATGAATTCAATTATTTTCAGTTTTTCAATTGTGGGTTTTGGATGAAATTTCGTTCAATTCTATAATTTTTGTAGACATAAGATGCAAACCGGAAAGAACCAAGAACCATAACCATAAAAAACTGAATCATGGGTCTGATTCTTTTCAGTTATTGATTCTCAAGTGCGGTTAATTTTTTTTTTTTTGAACCATGACTATTTCGGGTAGCTTAATTCACATTTAGCAATTTTTCCCCCCTTTTTCGAGAGGAGCATTCATTTTAATGTACTTGCATCCACTGTAGTTTGTCTGTTTCGAATACCAAAAAGCGAGCTCGTACCTTAGCTTAATCCCGGAGAAGACAAGCGAGCAAGAATTGTTTCGAGTTAGGAAATAGAATGGTTGACTTGGGAAAGGGGAGTGTTCAAAGATCAGTTGGTCCAGGTAGTAGTTGAGATACAAATCACCCTGTAAGCCTGTAGTTTTTGAATAGGGTTTAAGTTGGTGTTTATTGTATGTAACCGGATTTCATGATTATCTTTTATATTCCCTTGCTTTTTATATATCACTATTAATTATATGATAATACACGGACATTTCTTATTTTTAATAAATGATTTTTCAGAGAAATTAAGAAAAAAAATGATTTAAGAATTGGTTTATAGTTTTATCCATTTCTTATTAAATATATGGTAAATCGTAGTCATAAATGCATTATTAAGGACATAAAATCAGTTAAAATTGTAAAAAATATGTTTCACCATGGTTCAGGTACACATTGGTTTTTGGTTCTCCCTGTATCCGAAGAGAACGACGATGCAAAAGTTAAACAAAATCCGTGAAAAAGGGAGATTTTTTTTTTAATTTGTCTACATATTTTATTTATTTTAGCGACACTGACTCATGTTTAACTTAAACTGGGGCCACAGGTTCCATGATGTGTCGGAGTTCGACGACAATAAAAGGAGTTGCCGACATCGGTTGGCCGGACACAATGAGCGCCGCCGGAAAAGCTCATCAAACGAGCACTACCAAGGAGAAGGTTCAAGTTATTTGAGTTGAGAGGAAATTCTCCTTCAATTAACCTTGCATGCTCTCTCTCTTCTGTCAATTTTTCAGTTTCCACTTCCGGCATTTTGGACATGCTTTTCGGACATTTTCAATGTGCTTTGCCAGTGTCTCCCAGCAATAGCAGTTGCTATTCTTTTGGTAATTAGGTGTTTAATCTACATGCTAAATGATCGATGTCTGAGGGTTTTGATCTATCTTGGAAGTCTACAAGTAAACGATCTCATAGCCGAGTACAAGAAAACAATCTCCGAGTGAATTAACACCCACCTATTCAGATGACAGCCACTGGTTGTGTTTGATACATGATGATGCACGAAATGCCTGTGGAGTCGTCGGCACTGGGATGGATTGCTGTTGGTGCTGCAAATGTGTAGGGTTACCATGACATCCACGGAAAAGCTCTCATGAAAGGGGGCATCAGCCCATGGTATACCAATCTATTTAGTGGCTCTCGAACCCGGGTAGACTCATTTGCATGTTAAAGATCATTTCCCAAGATCTTCCAGGGAATGACCCAATAAACCTTCAAGACAGGCAGCTGCCCGAGTCACGGTAGTGTGTTCAATCAACAACCTTTATGCACAATGATCTGTAATTTAGATTTCGACATAATAGCATTACCTCTACCAAGAGCTATCACAACAAGGCGATGAGTCATAAAACTTTATAACGTGCTCAAATTCAATTATTAAACTGTAGACCATTGAATCGTCCACTGAATGTACTGCATGCTTAGATCTCAATAACTAAGCTTCGCTTACCAAAAAAACAAAAAAATAACTAAGCTTCTGCAGCTTTCTTCATCCAAAAGTGTAAGCTCTCTGTCACTGGTGGAATGGATCAGTAAACCTAAGGGATCTGGAATGTGTGTGGCCAAGCAAAACTGCGACCATGGTGGAAAATGAGAGAAAATAAACAGCACCTTTTTGGTTTAGATGACCTGACATATACCTTCCTATTCACGCTCAATTCCTAGAAGCTTCAGTGCCAGCTCCCAAGTGACAATTGCAGCTGCATTAGCGGGAAATGCTCTTGTAATCGTGGGGCCAAGACCCGCATAGCATCCTTTTATCCCAGCCCTTCTGTAGATCTGGAGCACCAAACCGTGAAACCATGTTTCACTCAGGGTACAGTTTAATGGAGATCACAGAACCTTGTACAGTTCCAGAAAATAAGTTCGGCATCTTACAGTGTTTAAAACTCGAAAGGGATTTCGTGGGGTGCTTTTACCAGGAGCAGTCTGAATGATGGTTTTTGCTACATCTAATGGTAAGACTGCCAGCCAGCACTTAAGGGGGGAAAAGCAAAAAACACATCGGATTAGAATGTATGCAGTGGACAAAATTAAGCAAAGCAACTCTAACCAAAATTCCTTGAAAGGCTTACAGCTATACCACCAAGACCACCACTTGTGATCCCGATTCCCATATCAATCAAGTGGTTGTCACCAGAAGAACCAGATTTGGGCGGCAAATGCATGTAGTAACGAACATACTCGTAGGTACTAAAGAAGACAGCATTTCCTACGGATTCTCTTAATAATGTTGCATAACCTCCACAGAAAAGGCCTGTAATCTGAAAGGAAATCCATCAACTGAAAGGAAAGAAAACAAAACAAAAAAAATTGACATCAAGCAGAGTTACTTCTCACCCCTTCACTTCTGATTGTTTTAAGAGCACAATCAAGTGGGCCAGTATACCTGGGGGATGATGGAACTAAGGAATCGGTAACCTGGACTTGCATCCTGCACTGAACAATTTCATCACTGCAAGCATATCAAGGAAGAAAAGGCAACTCTATGCGGACACAATTGCCACAATTGAACTATCCATACAACTCACATACCTTCACCAGCTCCGATGGACACAGTATAAAACTGATGATTGATCCAGCAAAAGCTGCAGAAGGAATTATTGCTTGCAGCTCTGGCGAACTACTCTGAACTCCTCCCTTCAGCAAACACAAAAAAGTAACATAAATAGCACATTTTACTCTTCTAGATAAAAGGAATATTAACAGAATGCAAAGCAGATGCAAAGAGCACTTGTTTAGAGAAAGCAGCACTAAGCATAATTGCATATCCACTTTGCTACAAAACGAACCAGCAATGCCTGCTTTGTTTGAGAATAGATTCCAAATGCAAGTGAGCTCTCAAAAGCCATCCCAATAAAAGATGATGTTGCTCCAGTATAAAGTCCTCTGACCTACAAATACAGGCAGCAATTAGTCATCTAGTGAAAAACTTAGCACGGGTGATAGTTGAAGGAAAGGCCAACTGATAAAAAGATGTCTCTGGGTTCACACACAGTTTGAACTATTATTAGAAACCAAACCATGGGCTTGAAAATATTTGCCGTCTCTAGATGTTGAGCATGGGAATCAGAATAGATTATATAATTTTACAAATTTGAATTGTAAGTCCTTATGCACTCAACTGCTCATGGAGTCAGTCAAAGACAAGTTTCAGAAACTCAACTACTCATGGAGTCAGTCATGGACAAGTTTCAAAAACTAAATTTTCGAATCAGTAAATGACAGTTGGGCTCAAAATCTAAAACAGATAGTCCCCAACTATACATTAGTTTTCTAGAATCAAGTTTCAAGAAACGTACTCCTTCAGTTGCTAAGATCCTAGTCGCACAATGTAAACCGTTCCTGTATTTAATCCCTTGCACTTCTGTGTTGTGTTTCTGCATCTTCACCTGATATGGAATGTAGAAACCCGAACATACAAAAGAATTCTGGTTAGCAAAGTGATGTTGTAAAGTATTATGGAAAGCCAAACACAGGGAACCAAACAATTCATTCATTGAAATCAGACATAAAGACTTTTCAACTCTGAATTAAAAATTTTCAGATGAAGCAATTACCAATATCATGCCTTGCCTATCAAAATGAGATTAAACAAACCGAAAGCATAATCAACCATAACAATGACAACCCCTAAACACAAATCAGACCTGCCCTTAATCAATCTAGCAATTAACATAATGGCCCCAAATTGAAAACGTCATTAAGCTCCATCCTATTAACCCCTAATCTGACAAATTCGACTTCTAGCAGAGCTTCAAATTGAAACGAAATTCAGAAGTAATATAAGTAAGAATAAACAAACAAAAGTACCTTGACGGTGTCGAAGGGGTGGCCTGTGACGACAGTTCCGAGCCCGGCAAGTAACCCAGCAATGTAATGTTTGTAGCCAGCGGCGTTCGCCATTTTCTCCCCATGTTTATGGTCGTTTTCCATCTCCCTACAAGACCCGCCGAGACCCCAGCAGTGGACCTATGCAGAGGACAAAACAATGGCGTCCCGTGTGCCCCCTGACTTGGTCGCCGGCCACTTCGTCCGTCGGATCACAGACTTCAGTTTGGGCTCCTTTACCTGATTTTTACATTCAGGGCGAAAGTGCCAAATATACCACTACTGTTTGGCCTGTTTGAAAGTTTGACCGCTAGCTTTTTTCTTGAGGCGAATGTACCACCAGTATTGATGACAATTATGACATAGGGTCAATCTGTCGTTTTTTTTTGTTGGTAAATTAGGCGATATATAGAAAAGCAAAAGATCAGCCGGAAGGCTGATTACACGGTTCAGAATTACAAAAGTTGTAAGCTCTCAAGGCTGAGCTACTAGTGCTACAATCTCTAGATCTAGAGACACCAACAAAATCTTCACAAAAACTGATCCTAATACAGTTAGGTAATTGCCAAAATACAAGAGTGCCTTCTAACTCTTGATTGGCCGCCCTATTAGCAAGTTGGTCAGCTACATGGTTGGCTTCTCTAAAGACATGATGAACCTGAGGAACTCTCCTTCTACTCCTAAGGGACCTATATTCAGAAAGTAATGGCATTAGCATAAAGGAAGAGCATTGAGATGAATTTAGAAGTTGAATCCCCACTTCCAAATACATCTCAACTTGTAGAGGAAAGGTGTTGAGCCAATGAGCAAGCCTTAGACCTTCTCTAACTGCCCATAACTCTGCTTGTAAGGCAGAGAAAGCGCCTACATTACGAGCAAAAGCAATCACAAATTCACCTTTATCATTTCTGATGATACCACCAGCTCCAGTCTTACAGATGACTGATTTTGAAGAACCATCTGTATTGCAATCTGTCGTTAATATTGGTGGTACATTCACTTCAAGAAAAGTAGAAAAGCAATTTTAATTTCCCCTAAATTTTCTAAACAATAAAGCAAACTTGTCAAGTCCACCAAATATGGTAGTCCGCTGCATTCGGTAAAGCAAAGTTAGAGAAGGGAAGTGGGAAAATGTTTTTGCAAAACGTTTCCTTTCTGTAAATTTTTTTCCTTTAATAGTTATTTTTGGGGAAATATTAACAATATAGCTCCTCATGAATTGTGAGAGTCATGAATCATTGAACTTTTTACATCTTTAAGATAGGCTAATCTAATAATACATTATTGTCACAATTCATGATGGACTGTGACAATATTAGGTCCCTAATATTCTGTAGTTTAATAATTTAGTATAACCCACTAAGAATTTTATTTTGTAGTAGTAGTTTGAATTTAGCTTAATTTATAAGTGAGCATGGATGCTAGCCTTCGTCTTTTGGGTTTAATGCCTCTTAAGTATATGTTTGCACTTGAAATAGATGAACGCAGCCCATGAGTAACACAGACTTGTAAATCTAATGTACTAAAATAAGGTAATCCAAGATTGGATTTAAACCCATGAAACAATACTCCAGAAATGTAATGCAGCCAATTGAGTCATAACCCAATTGTCATGAAAACTGGCATATCATGTGACTAATCAGGACTTGAGTCATAATTTGTACAAGAGATTTCTTCTTTTTGTAGCTAGTAAGATTTCTACTTTTTGTAGTCAGTAAATAAGTTTAGGTTAGATATTAGGGTATTAAGTAGGTTAGGTTGTAAATATTTCTTATAACTTTTCCCCTATAAACTTTTTAGGAAAATTACAAAAACCCCTTGTGGTTTGACCTGACCTACCATTTTCCCCTACCTCATTTACACTGTTCAATAATAAATTCTGAAACTCTAATTTTAACTGTTAGATAGTAATATGATAATTTTAATTTTTTTTAATATTTTTCACAGTTAACTAATATTTAAAAAATAGTGATTTGTATTTATAAAGAGGTAAATACATTTACAGAGGTGAAAAATTAATAATTTACAATGGCCATTAATTTTCAAGAAAAAAATATTGGAGAGATTGAAATTTCTAGAAAATGACTATGATACAATTTAAATTAAGATTACAAAAAAATTGCTGTTGACAAGTATAAAAGAAGAATGAGCAAAGTGTGGATTTTCAAAAATTAAGAAGGTGAAGTGTTGGTAAAACTAAACTATGGGGGCTATTATAAGGTTTCCCAAAGTTATGAGTACCGATAAAATCTAAGTGTGTGCATCTAAATACATAAACTTTAGGTGCGTAATCAGTGGGTGGGTGTAGGTTAGGTTAAGTTTTGCACTTTGCAGGATTAAGGTTTTCAACTAGTATATAATTTGAATCACTTGGAAGATGCCAATGAGGTTGTTAACTTTATTGTCATAATAATTTCTATCTCACATTGTTGATCAAGATTCAATTTTTATTATGCAGGTTGACTAAATCAGTACCGGAAAAATGACAAAATAAAGTTAATTAATATTGTGTAACTCAAAGAAAGACATCGTTTAACTCAAAGAAAGACGTGAGCAAAAGAAAAGCCTCTATGATCGCCGCCTAACTCCTTATTTATATAGAGCCATAAATATTTTCATCATATTTGCTATGCTTATATATTTTTTTTTTTATCCTGAAGCATCATATAAGTGTATAAGGAATGAATATATTATTATTACAAGTTAAAAAAATAATGTTAGCATTTTTTAGATGAGAACTACAACTAGATCAATTTTGTTGCTGCATGGTGTAAGGGATGGAGAGGGTAGAGTAAGTGCTGTTTGGTTTTGAAATTAATAAAATTTATATAAGTGATGGTGTTTTACTTCCAATAAATTTATTCCAACATTTTTTACTAAAAAATTATTTTACAAAAATTAGGAAAAAATAAAAAAAATTTTAAAAAAAGGGCCTAGGCCTGACCCAGGACTAGCCCAAATCTGGCATGCCTATAGTGGCGCCGTACCCGATTCCTCTAGATCCATCGAGTTGGGTTAGCCCACTATGTCCCTTTAATGGGGTATATATTGGCCGGGTTGACCCACCATGCACCTTTAATGGGGTATATATTGGCCGGGTTAGTAGGGAATATATCCGCTTTATTTATCCACTATGCACCTTTAATGAGGTATATATTGGCCAGGTTAGTAGGGAATATATCCGCTTTATTTACCATTTCTTGCTTTTAAGTAGTCATTTGGTGCAACAGCCTTGGCTGAGTAGGCAGTGAAATGCTACACCCTCGACCATCGTATGATTTTAAGTGTGTGTGTGCATATAGAGGGAGAGGGGGAGAGAGACAGGGAGAGAGGGAAAGAGAGAGAAGATACTATGTGAACATGAGGCCGCCCATTAGGCTCCAGCCTGGTTATATTATAATGGCAACCAAATAGAAAATAACACAAACTTATCACCCCTAATTATTCAAATCTTGTTGACTTAAACCCCTTTCAACCAAATGGATCCAATTAGAGCAAATATTTCCGTTAATTGAGAGTAAGTAAGAAACTTTGGTCTTTAATTGACATTTTCTACATAGTTTAAGCTCCCTTTCGTATACCTTTATCCGAAAAGTTTCAAACAAAACATTACACATTTTATTCATATTACTTGGGCAGAAATCTGAGCCCGGCCCTGTCATCCTAGCCCATACAATACAAGGCCCATAACCATTCCTTCCAAAAGACGCCAAGTATTACATAATCATACATATTAGTGAGGAAATTAAGCAGGGCTTCCCAGTCTCCGCACGCTTAATTAATTGACTTAATCAACATAATTAGCTCCTCCCTTCACCTTCATTATGAAACCTAATCACAATACCACACATAAACTAGAGGACAAACACCAAGAGGTCACAGCACAGAACACGTCATAGGATAGGATCGTGAAAAAAGGCACAACTATTTACACGCAGCCGCTGGTCGTCACCGGATCTGAGATGGATCTTTCCCACTCTGGGTAACAAGAACTTTAAAAGTGCTTGCTCCTGGTATCATCACTGTATAGCCTGCACGTTAATTTTCATCAAATAAAATAAACTTAAGCTTCAAAAACGTATATGTATCTAATTATCATATCAAAGTTTAATTAGCCAATTCAAGCGGCAGATCTCTATCTTCATGTTAATACATGAGTGGGTGGTGTAGTAGTTTACTCTCAAAAAAGACTATTTCCAGGCGCCAACCAAACTTAGAGCCACGTGTTCCTCCCTGGTTTGTATCTCCGTTTGGTTGCTGTGAAAATGGGACAAAAAGCAAAATTCTCTATAAAGTCTCGGCTAGCTTTAATTAACCTCTACCTAGTTGCATATATCCTTTAATCTGACCAGTTAATAGTTGGTAAATTGAAGAAAGAAGCAACTAATCCGGCAAAATCTATACCACCATGAAGATCTTTAATTAATTTAGATCATCTATTTGGAACGCCAAAAGAAGAAGAAAAAAAACCCCATCATGTACATATGCATGTGTCTATGTATGTATGTACTTATTTACCAGTCGTAGACGGTGGGGGAGTTGGGCTGGGCTGGCTTGTCAAACATCTCAGCTCCTATTTTTCGGGTGGCAAGGTTGCTCCCCGGGTGGAACACGCTCCGCCACACGTTTTCCTTACGCGCCGACACCGGCGTCCCCGGAGTGGTCGGAGTAGCCGGAGAAGACGGAGTCCCCGGCATCGTCAGGGACCTCGCGAACGTCTTGCTCCCTTGCCCTGCTTCACCATCTAACCCCGAACGCAAATATAATAAAACCAAACACTTGAGGTTCTAGCTTTTAGGTGCAGATCAAGATACAAGCAGATATATATATATGCCTCTGAAATCGTAGACCAAGATCATATACCTTTGCCGACGGTCAGGGGCTTGGCGGTGGAGAGCTTCCGGAGACGGCCAAGGCCGCGTTCAGGCTGAGGGCCGGCCAAGACATCATCCCACAGCGCCTCTAGCAGCACCATCTTTAATCTTTGGTGTTCTGTTTTTTGGTAGCTACAGTCTCTAGTTTGATGATCCTTTCTCAGTGGGCGTAGATTTGGTGATGCCAATGAGTAGGCACTTGCAAGTTGCAACTCTCTTATCTCTTATAGAGATAGACCAACTACTTGTTTAATCTTCCACTCCTATGAGGTGGCAAGTGACAGAAAAGACTGATAATACGATTTGTTATTCTGTCTTTTTTTTTGCTGAAATTTTATATTTTCGTATATTGATTGATATTTGATAATATAAGAGTAATTTATGTTTACCCCTGTTCACCCCTAAAGTTCAATTAAAGTTACCCCATGGCCCTGATTACTAGTATCAAGTATCAACAGATATTTCTTTCTTTTTGACAAAGAAGTAATCAACAAATATTGTCTTGCAGTTAAACGGAGAGAAAATTAATACTTATTGGACTATATATTAAGTTAATTAATCTTTTACCATTAACTCGCTCTTTCATGCTAAAATGATATTTTTCAAGGTACCAACTAACATTCAACTAAAGCTGTTAAGAAAACAATAAGCAAGCGCAAATTTAAAAATCTGAAAGGTATATGAAATTGAATTATGATTGGTTCACGGCCATTAATAATCATGAGTCATCGTAGATGTTCGTCTCGCCAAGGCGTACAATAATTTATGGCTAGTGATTACGAAACCAGCAATAAGTAGTAGTTAACCAATAAAATAATATAAAATCACATTTGTGTAGGTGTAAATTAATAAATGAAATAAGCCAAACAAAAATGCTAACTAGAAATTCAGATGATAAATAAGTTTTCGGTTTCATTTTTCAAAGTTAAAATCTGATGAAGATATTCACATATTTAGTATTTTTTTGGTTTTGGAGGAAAAGGCAAATGCTTTTCAGTATAAAAACTAAGCAACGAGGATAGGAACTTGGTCTTTTTTTTTTTTAAGGTACATGTGAGACTAGCAAGGGAAAATGAGATGCTTACGTGGTGTTTTAGTGGTAGAAAACTTATTTATTTTTTCTAATTTTTATTAAATATTTGAGTGTATAGTGTTCCTTAGAGATGTGGAAATTTTCATTTTCTAAATTTTAAAAAATTAATATTTTAAAATGAAAAGCACCTGAACAAGATTTTTATTTTATAACATAACCTTTTCAAATTTTTTTTTAAAAATGAAATTTTTACATTGTTTAAACAATTTATTTACTTAATTTTTATCAAATAAAATATACAAAAATGCATACAAAAAATTTTTTATATCGAAATACGACCTTAATATTTCATTTTTTAGCATCACTCATAAATACTAACTACCAGATCAAAGAAATTTAGAAATGCACAACAGAGCGGTGGAAATTGAGTGGAAACAAGGAGTGGAAGTAGGGAAAAAGTGGATAAGGATGAGAAGTGACTCAAGTGGCCTACCTCAATAATATCTACCCTGTCTCTATAGCATGAAAGCCTTGAATAAAAACAAGTGTACATATATTTTTCTCGTCGTGGGCCCCAGTGCATGACACCTTGGTCCCATTCCTAATCTGTTTCTTTGTCCAGCGATAGTGCACAGTGTATTAAAATATGGGAACAGACAGCGAGAGTCCTACATGGTTCGTGAAATGTTCATTCCAGTCCTGAAACTTACTCACCCATAAATCTAAATCCAAAAGTCATTTTAAGCGGGACAAAATTGGAAGAGTGCTATTGTCACTGTTCGTGTTAACGTGAGGTAGTTAACCGGCGCCCAGCGCAAATCTAGGAGACTACATCATCTAGAAAAGAACACTAATATCTTCCAAATGAAATACGATAGGCAATTACTTGAGGCTTTGAATTCTCAACTCTTAGGTTAAAAGTTTAAATTTATCATTAGTCATTTGTATTGCAATGACATGTTTTGATGGTAAAAAAGTGAACGGATACTCTTTAAATTTTAGAAAATTGATTAATTTTCCTTTAACTACTATAAACTCTTAAATCCTTATTTGTAAATGATTCTCAATACCAATAAAAAGATGAAAATATGTTGAAGCATACGATTCCCGAACTTGTAATGTGCATTCATTGAGAGGACCAATTACATAGAAATGAGCAAGTGCATAGCCAAAGCAGACGATAATGTGAGAATTAATCTCTATTCGTAAGAGTAGAAGTAGAGGTCAATTGCCAGCTTTAGTTCCATCTACTGGAGCCCAGAGTTTTGCCAAAAAGCGATGAGCTGTCCACAACTTATTGCCAAAAAGCCTAAAAAACTTTGTGAGATATAGAGAAAGCAAAATCCTTTTTGAGGTTCCACCTTATTGCAATTTGAAGTGAAGACACTCTAATGGTGAGAATTTGGTTTCAACGAGCATGGCATTCTAGCACGCAAACTGCCTTACTTATATATCAAGTCACTTGACTTACACAAGAAGTCTAAGTCTAGTATAAGACTATTACCGAAGGAAGATAAAGATAATAAGGATGGATAACATCTATCCACCAACACCCCCCTCAAGTTGGAGCATAGAGTGTGCTTTTACCCAACTTGTTAACAAAGAATAGAAATTGAGCTTTGCCAAGAGGTTTTGTGAAGATCCGCAAGTTGGTTGCTGCTCGAAACATGATGAGTTTCAATCTCTCCTTCTTGAAGTTTTTCCCGGATGAAGTGGCAATTGAGCTTGATATGTTTCATTCTTTCGTGAAAAACAGGATTGGATGCAATATGGATGGCTACTTGGTTGTCACAGGTGAGTAGCATGGGAGAAGATTGTGTGACGGTGAGATCCTGTAGCAGCACGTGTAGCCAAGTTAGCTCACAAGCAGTGACAGCCATGGCGCGGTATTCCGCTTCAACTAAGGAACGTGAGACAATCAGCTGTTTTTTTTTATTTCTAGGATATAGAAGCATTGCTGAGCATGGTAATGAACCTAGTAGTAAGCTGTCGAGTGGTTGGGCAACTTGCTTAATCTGCATTGCAGAAAGCCTTAAGTTGTAAGTCACCTTTCGAAGGAAAGAACACCCCTTGTCCCAGTGTGGTTTTCAAGTATCTAAGAAGATACATAGCTGCTGCAAAATGTTCTTGGCAGGGTTCTTGCATGAATTGACTAAGCAAGTTCACTGCATAGGTTATATTTGGCTGTGTAATGGTGAGATAAATGAGCTTTTCCAATTAGATGCCTGTATTGACTAGGATCTTTTAAGGGGTCACCTTGCTTTGACCCAAGCTTGTGATTTTGTTGAATGGGAAAACTTGTTGGTTTCAAACCCAACATTCCTGTTTCTGTAATAAATCAAGTGTCTATTTCCTTTGAGACAAGAAAATGCCATCAGAAGAACAAGCTGCTTCAAGGCCAAGGAAATATTGCAGCTTTCCAAGATCTTTGATGAAGAAATGCTCATGCAAGTATTGTTTTAACCCGTTACGCCACTTCGACTTCCCTGGCGTGTATCTTTTTGTTTCAACCCGTCTAACCCATCGTGTTACTCCAACTACACCAGTTAGTTTTCCTCATTCGATTACGAAGAAAGGATTGTTTCCTCATCTAATTGAATTCCCCGACTACACCAACTAGAGTTGTTCAAAAAACTGTAGGTGATAGGTGATCAAAGGTAGCCAACAACTAGAGGCAATCGGTGATTTGAGAAACGTAGGTGACAGGCAGTCGCCAATTGGAGGCAGGGTGACAGCCAGCTGGGCTGGTGATTGGAGGGCAATTGGTGATGACGACTGGGCTAACGATGATAGATGAGAGGTTAGGGTTTTGGGGGCTAGAGTAAGGAAGAGCTCAATTGATTTTGGTGGAAGTTTAAAGGGTTAGAATTAGTGATTAGAAAAGTTTGATGACTAAAGTTGTCATTTTAAATTTTTAGTGTTTTTTAATATCATATCAACATTTTCCATCCATTATAATGATTAAATCGATGGAAAAAAAAACCAATTAGTAATCGTAATATAAGATTAGGTAGTTCTGTGGGACAAACTTGAAGGTTAGGTACCTATTTTGGATACAAAAAATGAGCTAGGATACCTTCGGTGGACTTTACCCCTTTTGCCACAATACTAAATAAATTTATGATAGTTCATGATTTAATAGTCAGCCAGATAAAATGTTGAAGAGATTGTTTACATGGTAAATAGAAATAATCAACAATGAGACAACGCTAATGAGGACGGTGAATCAACAATGGCCAATGAAGACAGTGAGAACGGTGAATTAATAACAGCTACGAGGACAATTGATTGGTAAGGGGAGAGGCTGCGAATGACTGATTGCAAAGGTTCCATCATGGCCACTCGCCTCTTGCCATTGCCTTCCTCCACCATCACTAGCCTCCACCTCTGTAGCAAAAATGAAAGGCCTAAACCAAATTAGACTAGAATAGAGGAAGGAGAAATGATAAAATTGGTAAATGAATGAAAAACAGTGAAATGCCTAAAACTACGTGCAAGGTGAAATGGACCAAAGTAAACGGAATGGAGAAAGTAATTAATAAGTTCATTTCACATGTAATCATTTTAAAATTAAATATTTGTAGCAAATTTAAAATGGAAACAAAAGAAAGAAAGAAGGTCGGCAAAGGGCAAATGGGCTGAACAAGTTAAAGGAAAAAACACTATTGGTGAATAAACGTCTCTGCGACAAACGAAAATGACAATGACAAAGAATTATCTGAAGTCATATCTAGATCGGCTGTGTCTTGTTAGATGTTTATTTTTGGTGCTCCTGCAAAATGTTGCTGGCCTTCAAATCAGTTGCCGCCATTCGACACTGCTTCCATCACAACGTTTCTTAACATTAGCGATATGTCTGTAATTTAATTGAAAGACAAACATATTGTAGAGATGTGCCACAGTAATTCGACTACTGTAAGACCTTAATTGGGATGTATGAGGTTAAATATAAAATTTTCTTTGATTTTTCAATGAAAGAAAAATACTTTTTGAGCCATGGGCAATTAGTTTACTGATTAGATTAAAATACCTTGTGGTAATGTAAAAAAATTATGGTAGTGATCTAAAAAAATATTGCTTGTAGTTTTTTGAACTACTGCCAATAAATTATTTTAAATTATTGTTAAGTGTAAAAGTTATTGGAAGTTTCACATATTGATCAAAGTTTCTATAATGGTAGCCGAAGTGCTGTTAAAAACGCAATACAAATCGTAGAGCCACACAATTTTATATTTTAAATCTAAAAAGATTTTTCAAAGTATGATAAGATTGATAATATGATAGGATCGGAGTTAATATTAATTTCTATTGGATATATTTCTAATTTAGCTCAAATTTTTTAAATTTAAGTCGGTGGCACAAGTTTGGCAACCCAATAGATGATATTACTCAATTGCCTAATTCTTGAGTTATTGAATTCAATTGTGAAAGAGACACTTGAAAGTTTAACCCAATAGTGCACCAAGATTGCCTCTGATTTGAAGGTCAAGATTCAAGTCTCTATAGAGGTAAAAAAATCACTTAATCCCCAATTTCCCTCCCTTAACCTTATAATACTTTGTATTATATTGTATTTTAAGTACAAAAAAGACATGTAAGAGAGAAGTAAACAAAAAATAAAAAACAGAAAAAATCTCATAGCCTGTTCATTTATAATGTGTGTTTATGAACAAAGATATTGTCCTTTCTTTTACTTGTCAATAATGTGTTTGTTTATGAATTAAATTTTAGACTTGTGTTAGTTATGTTGATGTATTCTCTATTAAAGCTTGAATTTTACTTGTGTTGTAGCAATATTTGTATTATATCATTGTTATATCACTTGAATTTTACTTGACTTTCTAATATAGTTAATTTCATATATGAATCATATTATTTAGACAAACAATTTTGGGCTTTTAGCATGATTTTACGATCTACAATATAATCTTAGAATTTTAATCTTGTATGCTAGCAAACAATTATAGATAGAATCTCAATATTAACAACCTTGCGTTTTTTTTAATGTAGAGTCATTTCAAAATGATCTTGAAATTGATACCCGAGGCTAAAGTGTCATTCATTATTCCCACATATTCACCAAACTACAAAAGCTCTTCGTAGCTCCAAGCTTAGCAAATACAACAATAGCTTATAAGAACTATTTGAGGTATTTATGTCGGTGACAAACATAAAAGTTGATCCAACTTGGGTTAGTCGAGAGACACAAATCAAATATGTTTATTTGACATTTTGTGAACCCTGGAATGGAACTACGGAACCCTTAAAATGAAGATTAGCGAAGAAAATTTGACCTCTTTTTGTTTCATTTTTAATTTGAACTGCTTGTAGTAATCACCATTCCCTCTCTGCGTGAAGTTCTGTATCTATCTTCAAATAGCCCATGGTTGAAAGAGAGATTCAGATGTTAGCTTGTATTCTTTAATCTAATAGCAAGATCGAAAGTGACTAAACGAACTAAAGACGAAACTTAAAGTAGAACTCCAACCATAGCTCACCGCTCCAGGACTGCACAAAAATGGCCTCAAATATGATAGAAACACGACAATTCTGGGTTGGGAACATATCGACAAACAGTACAACAGGCAAGTCAATTCAGTCAGTTTTCTTTTAAAAAAAAAATTCCAAGAAACTTCACTGGCGAAATATTTGACAGCTTCTAACGTGAAAAATTGTGTAAAAAAACACCTCATCGTTTGTTATTCCCACTTGCCTCTTGTAATTGATATGGCAGCATACACATTGGTACTAGAGCTTTAACTTACCCCAATAGCTTTGTTTACTTACCGATCTCACTGGTAAATTCACCGGATGAAGGTAAAAGTGCCGTATGCAGCGACGAGGCACATTGACATTTAGACCATTCCGCTTGTCCTTCACAACTGCAGCCTCACGTAATCTTGAACAGAACCAAGAAAACAGAACTGCAGTTTTGCAATGCTTGGGTTCATACTCACAAGTGCGGCCAAAGGCAGAAGAAAACACGAAGATACAGCCAAGCTACACAAAATAAGTCTTGTATAAAGTATCGAAGCTGCCCAACCAAGCTGAACAATCAATGGGAACTCAAGTGAGAAACAAGATTTCCATGGATGCCGCATCTGATGACTCTCTCTCCTTCACTGGCCTCGTATGCCTTCAAGAACAACTGAAGATGCCTCCTCCCAGCAAAAGAGCTTATAATGATCCTGAGTTCGAGTTTGGCACACCTACACCTGATTCAAGCGTCGAAGACTTGACCAGAGATTCTCATCCTGCTACAATAATGTCTGACAATCAGCTGCTGCATCATGCAATTTTATGGAATGCGAAGCAATATGAAGTGAATACCAAACTGGACACCAAAGGCTCACTGCCAGTCACTCGAGCCAACAGCAAGGGATCAAGTCACAGCAACAGGGACAGCACAAAGGTTTCTGATGAATCACAGTTCAAAGGGAGAAACCGAGAAACCAAGGAGAAAACTGCTTCAAGATCAGGGTTTGGATGGAAATTCTGGCAATTTATCTTCCCATGCAGGGAATGCCAAGCTGCTGAGCCAAAAGTAAAGGCGAATGCTGTGGTGGAAAGAAGTGAGAAGTTACACTAACTGAAGCCACTATTCTTTCCAATTTTGAATTCTTTTTTCTATCAGTCGAGGTGTATTATGGCTGCTAATGACTGGGCTCCAACTCATCCAGCTTAGAGTTAGTCCAGCTAAGTATATCTATCATCCCCGGTGTGCTGAGTATGAATCATATTGTAATTAGTGTTTCTTGTTGTGTCTGCTGAGAACTGGTGCTAGGAGAACAGTAAATCACCTTAAGTAACAAAATATAACCTACATAGTTGACTGACGAAGTGCTGTAATAACCTTAAAATAAATTTCACAGTAGGCTAGTTGCAGTGCATGAGACAGGAGGGAAGAACGAATGTGAAGGAGAAACAGGAGAGGAACTGAGAAAAGTGAGAAAGTATGATCAATGCAAAGCAAGAATTACCCAGAAAAAAGGGGGGGTTTACAACAGTGCACGTACAGTTAGAAGTAACCTTCCTTTGTCATCACCAGACACAGAGAATCCAAAGAAATACTAACAATATAATGCTGGAGCACATTAATGTAATGACAATGACCTCTAAGAACCACAGAACAATGTAAATTGTACAAGTCCAGTTTATCAAATACCACAAACAATGCATATCCATATTACCAAAACATGGAGTTTTTCGTTTCATTAAAACTCAACCACCAGTTACCTGAGATCCTGTTTAGAGCATGAATATCCTACTCAGATCAAGAACCATATGCACTATTTTATTTGGAGCAAGATGCTTGTGATCATGACTAGACTAAAAGCTACAATTCCATTGGAATTGGCACTACAAGCTAAGACGGGATTGAATAATTTAACACTTTTCAAATAAGTCTACGCTCCAGAACCTTCAAGGAATTTCCCAACATAATCGACAGCCCAAGAAGTTCCATCAAGTTAGTGTGAATTAGTTCTTTTATGTCGCAATATCACCAAACTAGGGCAGAGAACATTTAATGCATCTTAACATATGAAACGAGAACTGCAACAGAAAAAATATATGGAAAGAGAGGAAAGGGATTTATAATTGCTGCATTCAAACCTAAGGGAAGACAGATTCATGTTGTTCCCACAATTGTCAGATTAAATTATGTTCAAGACTGCTTTACAAGAAGCTGTTTCCGAATTCCTCAAATTCGTACATAACTGTACAAGGTTCTCCCCACCATCTCAAGATTTGCCATACTTGGCAACATATCCCTGCAAAACAAACAACAAAAAAATCAAAGGCTGCCATAAACGTAATCATAGGCCATAGGCAAGTATTTGAACTGAATAAAGGAGAATATGTGAAAAGAAAAAGAACATGTTCAGAATGTATGATAGAAATATAATACCATCTCACATGCCAAACAGAAGCACGAAGGTATCTATACATATAAAAAAAAATACATTATTTTCCTCCCTTCATCCCATACAGAAATCGACTCTAGAAACCCCCATGTTTGAAAACAAGACAAGGATAAGAAGAAATTGTATCCTAGTTGCTACTCCAGTCCAAAAAATCCATGCACCAGAATTGGTCAAACCTCAAAAACTAGTAAAAATCAAAAGCAATTACCAGAAAAAACTCATAAGAGTATCAGAAACCATCTGTTTCTGGCAAATTCTTTTCACCAGGCACTTTAAAAATCAATGCTGGCTTGAACATTACTTTGTCGAAAGAAACACACACAAACGTCTCCATATTTGTGAATTAAAGAAAGAACATAGAGTAAGAACCCAAATCAATTAGAATGAAAATATGGTAGGAATCATCACATGTTAGGTGGTGTGGATCAACATGACAATTGAATTATTGGAAACTCAACATATTTGCAGATAGAAAGAAGGAAAAGTACGATAAATCAATTGTATATAGCCAAAAATATTCTGTGGAAGTGAAGGAAGAAATTGCAGGTATGAAAAGGAAACAGATTCTAAAGGTCAATTTGTAAAGCATTGCCAAAAAGCTTCTTAGTTATTACATTTTACAAACCAAAATGGAATGGGCTCGTTATTTTTTTTCCTTTAAAAAGTTAAGCACTTGGAAATTTGAACCAATGAGGGGGTGCTCAACCATTGCTGAGATACCATAACTAATATCTCACATTTAAACCATACAAAAATCAGGGAAAAACTACCAATTCAACCAGCTAAAACCTGCTGACCCATGACCTGCTAATCTAACCATGTTAGGTTCAAAACATTGATATAGCATAAACCTCCAAAGACTCACCTCAACAAGCTTGGAAATTTTTGCTTGGGATGAAGAAAGATATTGCTTAGCCAATTCCATCGTACTCGGAATTTGACGGGCTTTTAGAGTGCTTAGAACTTTCTCAACTGCTTTTTTCACAACTGTGTTATGAACATCTTTGCTGATACGACCCTCTTGCCAGCGTGGTCTCAAAAGTTCTTTAATTAAGTCAACAAGTGCGGCGCGGAAATGTTTTGATGATTTTGTTAGCCTGGAAGCATCCACATCTAACTTGTGCTTGACATCTAGTTCATTCTTCTTTCTTTCCCTATCTAGCTTCAAGCCCCTCTTGCTACTAGATCCATCACTATGATGTGTACCATCATGACAAGTATCGACTTTGCCAACTTTTGAGATGCCTTTGACGTGAGAGGCAACTGAGGAAATCTCTTCCTTGGCTGTTTTTCCATGTTGCACACCCTCATAATTTCCATCTGTCTTCCCATCAGTTGCATGTAAATCCTTATGAGGTGACTGGTATCTCTTCAAAACACCATGACATGTATCAAGAACAGATGTTGTGCTCTTATCACCATTACATTCACCAATTGGTGTTCCTGTTGACGTTGAATCGCCAAATGTCTGATGATTGGTTGCATTAAGAGCTGATGCACCCTCAGCAGAGAAAGCAAGTTTGGAAGATTGCTCTCCTACTTTTGGCGAGTTGATGCTATCACGAAGTGGATCATACTGATCTTTCAACGATGATATTATGGAACTTGTAAGGAAAAATGAAGGCCGAAAAGGCACAGATGGTTCCCAATCATCTGAATCAAAACCTGTCTTCTGATGAACAGGATGTTGCTGAGCCCCTACCATTCTACTACAGAGGAGTTTCTCTGGTTCAGAAGCCAAAAAAGGGGATGAAACTGACCATAAATGTGTTCCAGCAAAGAGCTTTTGAGCATGAAGGGGGATAACACTTGAGGAAGAACCAAAAGGTATTGATCGAGGCCAATTAGAGGAATGGCATGATGGCAAGTTGCTAGCCGTTTGTTGCAAAGTATTGAAGATTGGATCTAGGGAAGGATTAAAACCAGGTGGAAGATGGTACTGTGTAGCAGAATCACTTCTACAAGCAACTCCCTCTAAACCATGTGCATAAGGTTTATTCAGACTCTGGGATTTTCCTGAGGACATAAATGAGCTAGTAGATGAAATTATATCAGGATTAAAGAGACCACTGGGCTTGGCAATGTCATTGACAGGCATATGTTGACCTAAAATCCGTTGTTCTACAACCTGAAAGGATCCTGTATCATCTTGGAATGGAGAAAGTTGCTTGGATGCAGATGAAGTGCTCTTAGACTTAGATAAATTCTCCCTCTGGACAAGTAAAAGCCTATCATTTGTTTCAGAAGGAACATGTGAAAATGATGTCATAATCCCAGCAGCGGAAGGAAGTGTATCAGTAGTATGACGGGATATTGGCATTTCAGTAGCAACCATAAAACCTGGTTAAGGCAAAGGTAACTTGTTAGAAATGCCACTACTAAAAAAGTTTCTGAACATTCACAGTAGCAAGAATCACTGCATACCTTCATCAAACTCCGTAACTCTTTTCCCCTTTGGAGTAGCCACATCTCCATCAAGCTGCTGGCTAGAACTCCCACGTTCATCTTTGACATGGAGAAATCTACACTTATTCCCTTTAATACACCATCCTTTTGCAAAGAAGTTGCAGATAAGGGCTGGCCGTTTTTTCTCATTGGTATGATCAGTGCAATGAGATGAACTAGCACCACTCATCTCAAGAGCTGCAGATCTGGAACAATAAATTATGACTAGCATCTAATTTACATGAGTCTCTCATAAACAACAAAATTTACTAAGGTTCATATTAACAGTTTGAATTCACTGTTAATTAAATCAAACGACGAAGAAAAGCACATCATACCTTGATGATGTCCTCTTTTTTTCATTTTCTGATAATACTTCTTGCTTAACTTCATCCAGAGAACCCATATTACCACTAAAGCCTCCTTCAGAGCTGTATCTTCTTGACGTTGAAGTTATCATCCCTGTGCCCACAAAAGTAGGAATGGGGGGCCCCACGACCATAGTCCCACCATCAAACAGAGAATCCTTTCTATCAATATCTTGTTCCACAGGATGTAGCGATTTTGAATTTGAAACAACTCCAGATCTCTCACCAACTACAGACTCCAGGTTTCTCTTGTCATCTGAAAAATTCAAGGGCTTCCCTGATTTCAGAATCTGGCCAACCTCATGCCTCATGTATGGATTCTCCCTATCTGTCTTCATTTGCTCATTTGGAAGACCATATACCTTTTGGCTATCATTATTTTCCGCCAAGGGAAATTCGCAGGAAAGTAGTGCTTTTCCATGTTCTCTTGTGGTTGAAGAACCTGATCCCATGGTTCTGTCATGTTCCTCAAACTCTTGAACTTTGCAAATCTCTACATTAACAAAAACTCAATCAAATTAATGAGCAGCAACCAATTTATCAGGTAAAAGAAATTGATTTTCAAGATTTATATCAGATACCTATACTGAAATCAATATACAAGACGGAAACCAACTAGGTCTTGGACAAGCAAGCACTTCAACCATAGCCCAAGAGGTAAAATTCAGTTTTCTATCTACAGAAGTACAAGAATGTAGCTAATACATGATAAACACTATTTCTACGTAGAACAGCTAATACAAACTCTCGTTTGCAACATCTGATGAGGCACATTCAAGCTAGAAAAGATGCAGACTCGAATTGGCCAGAAACATGAATTTGTTATGTATATATACAAATGCTCAAAGGAGTTGAAGGAAAATACATACCAAAAATATTGATGTGACACAACATCCTTGAATTTTGTAAAAATGAGACAAATGCCTTTAATTCTAGGAACGAGGGAATTTATGAGCCCTTGCAGCAAGTAAGAGAAGATTGGAGTTGTCTGCTAACTTTGCTGGCATGAGGCCTTGATGTTGAAACAGAGATATTGGGGTTGAATCTTGAATTCACCAGGGGGAGGGTCAATGAAAGGGAGAGAACTAGCTTCTATAGGTAGCTCAACTAGGGTCATTAGCTCTCCTATGAACCAAAGATGAGTACAATAAGCCATTATAGAAAGGAGCCAATTGGCATTGTTGAAATGATGACTGAAAAGAACTCTTTTATTCTAGATATGTTTTCACATATTTGGAGGCGCAAATTCTGGCTCGAAGAAAAAGTTAAAACAGAGAGAGAGGGATAGAGTGAGAAAGCAAGAAAGATCAACCAAAAGACCCATGAATTTATTGGTACTGCACCCATTTTAGCATCCCCTAGAAGTTAAGAAAATTTGAGTATTCAGAAAAAGGTTGGGAAGTATTTGTTGTCAAAATAAAAGATGAGCCAAATAAGAACGCTTCAGGGCAGAAACAACTTATACTCTGTTTTGCAGAGAGAATGCTTCCATGGTTACAACATGAAAATATGATCTCTGGCAAATAATGGCACAACGGAATATTTTCTGGAGGCCCCATAATCATTTGTAAAAGAATGAGGAGCAACATTCAATTATCACATCTTCAAATCGAACCTAAGTTAACTCATTACTACTCTCTTTCTCTCTCTCTCCCTGTGTATATATATATATATATATATATATATATATATATATATATATATATATATATATATGTATGTGTATGTATGTATGTACATATATGTATGAGTGTGTGTGTGTGTGTGTGTGTGTGTGTGTGTGTAACAAATAAGCAGTGAAAATCTTATTATGATGGTTCATTTATACCAAATGTAGGAAAGAGTGGGAATAAAGAGAAATTCAGAATCTGGCACATGCTAAAGCCGCTGGAGTTCTTTTTCTTGTCCTTTTGTTGACTATGAGTACATAATGCCTTTTTTATTCTCCTTCCATTCATATGGTCCTGGACCAGGACCAGCAGGGACAACTATTGGCTCTTTAGTTTCAACAAGAGCTTTGGATTCCACTCCTTTCACTCTTAACTCATTCTCAATCTTCCTGCCCCCATCTTGGGAATGCACTTAAACTTGATAAATTATCCTAACTCCATCATTCAGGCTTGTTGATTTCAGAACATGATTCAGTGGCTTTGACATATTAATTAAAGGATGAGTCTAGCAAAAGGGATCCTTGATACTTCTAAAATATGGCCATTACACATATAGGCCTTGCCTCAGTGGCAAGACTACCATTCATGAGAATGCCATTGACCAAGGTTCACCTTGGAGAAGCAAATGGCCTAATCCTCATTTTTAGAGGATTTCCTCTTCCCTTATCTCAAAATCCATTGTACTTCTAATCTCCTAGTTAGTTGCAACTCTAACTCAATATGCAATGATTGTTGTTGATTCTATCTTTAAAATTTCTCATAACATATGTAACTATGAAAGCAGAATCGAGTGACCTACAAAGTCTCTAACTCTAATGAGTAAATAAAGCTATCTTCCAGCCTATAAAAGAGTAATGGGTAAACATCTTATATGACGGGATACTCTCTCCAGAGATCTATCTTACTGTTTTGGGCATGAAGTTATGATCTAGTTAGGTCAATGGATTTAGGGTTTCTGTTTTTCTTTGTTTATTCTTTTTGTTTTGAAATTCAGGCTGATCCTTTTGTACTTGGTTGGTACTCCCCTTAAAGCCTTTCTTAATACTTGTTTCCTAAAACTATAACAGATAATTGAAACTATCATAAAAGTTGCACAAAATTAGGAAAGAGAGTGCCTGAGAAAACCCATTTGACCCGCACGAAGCAGAAGATTTTAACAAATAAAATGCCCAAAAGCAGATTACTAGCAAAGCACAATGGAAATAGATAGCTCAATAGTTTCAGAAATAATTTTCATACCTAAGATTTTCAAATTTGGCACTCCACAGGGGAACTTAATGTTAGGATGAGACACAAACTGGTAGAAACCTAGCAACACTTCATGTCTCTGTCATACCTATGCACTTCTTGAGTAAAAAGCTAAAAGTGATGTTCTAATTTATCTTCTAGATAGCATATAGCCATCTTACAATACAGAAGACACCCTTTTCAAACAAACTACATTACACAGTTACACTCAACTAATTCAAACAGTAACCCAGACATTTGGTGCTACCTACATAAACCTATGTGTTCATTCTATCATATTCTATCCACTAATCTATTCAACCTCCAAAAGTGAGCCATTTTAGAGAATCACAGATCAGTGCTCCTAATTAAGCAAGTTCTCCATCTCTCTCAACCTTTTTGAACTAGAACGACACTGCACTGAGGTATTCATTGAGCTTAAATTAGTTACATCACCTAGAGAATTGGTAACAGTAATGAGAAATTCGTATTCGCTGCAGTCCTGAGAAGCATTCAACCTGGTGGGGAAGAGATTGGTTGAGGTCCCTTGCTGAAGCTAATTTTTCCAACTGCTAAGCTAACAAGTGTTGCAAATTTTATTTTTTCTAAGAGAAACTTTAACCCGATCTTCTTACCATTGCAAGCCAAGAATGCTCCAAACTTCTAACACAGTGTTTTTATAACTAATCATCAGCAATAAAACACAGTAGCGAATTTGAGCCACTAGAATTTTAGTTCCTTCCCTCTTTTCCCAACTAAACCAACCAAGATCATCGCTACGTCATCAATCGAGCAGCAAATTCTCATGCACCAACAACAATTACAAAACAAAACATGAAATCAATCAACGGTAACCAACTCGACCTACCGTTGCTATTCGCGGAACCTGACAAATCGTCATCTTCCTCCTCTTCTTCCTCTACTATTTCCTCTATTATTTCCTCTTCAATGTCCATGTCCTCCTCCTCCTGGTATTCCACCTCGGCGTCGGAATCGGAGATCTGCCGCTCCCTTTCGCCGTCTGCGTCGGCGCGTGAACCTGCGGCAGAAGATGAGGGAGACATTGGCCAGCCCCGGGGTTCGGTTAACGTGCTCGACGGTAACAACGCCCGTAAAAAGTATAGCGCTGTTGGTTTTACGTTTTCGTTTCTCTCTCTCTCTCTCTCTTTTTTTTTTTTTCCTGAACCTCGGCTCCAACAGTCATGCATGAGTCACATGACCGCAGGGTCCTGTGCTAGTTATAAAGTGTATTAAGACATACATATTACAGATGTCAACAGATATTTCATCCCGTGGGAATCCAATTGTATCTAATTCAATTGATTCAGGTTTTTTTTTTCTACAATTAATTGGATTGAGTAAGATGTAATTTTTTTTTTACCCACAGGTGGGTTTGAGAATCACATGCCCACATCTGAACCCATATTTATGTGTGCAACATATTAGTATTAATTATGTGTTACAAATAAAAATAGAATGGATAAATAATTTAAAATTAGGAACAATTCAATGCTGGTTTAATAGATAAGGTATAATAGATGTTTCTAGCAGTAATAAATGTATGGTTGAGTATAACATGGTTTAACAAAATTGTAGTAGTGGGTAGATTTATTCTACTTGAATTAACTCGTCTAAAAATGAATAGGATATGAATGTGAAAATTGACCACTCAATTGGTGATGGCCTGATAAGTAGGATGCAAGTATTGCATCCAACGTAACAGAGTAGAATGTGGAAATGTCATCACCTAACCCAAATTTGACCCATTGACATCCTTAATACATTTTAATCTACCTCGTTATTCTTCATATATAACTAGCCATTTAACAAGAAATTTAACTAAATTGTCTCGGAGCATACTCTCTTTCCTTCTCCAGAAACTCTACCTCATGCTGTCACCTTTATTAGACCATTATGCCTCCAAATCAAAGATCATCACCTCTAGATCGCGTCTTCTTTTATTGATAATTTTCTATGCATCTAGCCATCATTCCTCACCTCCAGTTAACACTTTCATTACTTGCCTCCAGATCTCGTTATCACCACTTGCCTCTTAATCGCATTGATCACTGCTCTCCATTAGATTGCGCTGACCTACTGCTCGCGTCCAAATCGCATCATTGTTGCTTGCCTCATGATCCTCTTATTATCACCTCCAAATTAATCTTATAGGTTATCGCCTTAAGATCGTGCCAGTCTACACCTCCCACTTACCTTGACCATTGCCACTCTAGGCCACCATTAGGTCACTCCTCCCTCTTTTCTATCACTAAATTGGGCGCAAAAATAGTTTGTAGAAGTATTTAAGATAAGATGTATATGTGACTAAAACTTTTATCTTGGACCTAAAAAGGATAGTTAAAGGAGTGGTTTAAGTGGCCAAAATGAAGCAAAACTAATGTTTTTAAAATCGGGCCGTTGGCCAAGCCGGAAATGCTTTCGGTTCATGGTCAAACCGGTTCAACCGGTTAGACCATTGGGTCAAAGTCACCTTTGTAATTTTGTTTTATGACTTAACAGGAACTTTATTGTTACTTAAAAAATATTATGGATTATAACGACAACTCTGACATAATATAAGGACTCACTTTGTAAATCATCCACTTTAAATACCTATAACATAGAGACACACAAAAAGCAAAATAAGACTTTGCCTCTCTTCTTCATTCTTTCTCCAACGGCGACAGAGCTCCTCCAGTTTTAACCATTCTAGTTTCCTCCGTTTATCATCCACTTTTTCTTCCGTTTTTGCTTTGATTTCTTTCATCTTCTCTTTACTTGTCAATTTTTCAACTTCTGCCTTCGCAATCCATTGATCTTTTACTTCTTGAACTCTTGAATCAATTTTTTCTCTCTCATTGCTTTCTCCCTCTCTTACCCGTAATTGAATCCAAACAGACAAAATTTTCTTCCTTTTTTTTCAGTTTTTTTATTATAATTTTAAAATAATTATGTTAGACTGTGGGTTCAGACGGCTCAACGGTTTTGGCGGTTCCAAGCGGTTCCCCCAGTTTTGACCGATTCTTGACCAAAGCTTATATGAGTCGGTAGCCGGCCCGAAAAGGCTAATGGTTCGCGATCATACCGGTTGGACCGACCAGTCCGGTTCGGTTTTTACATCATTGAGCAAAACTTAGTCTAAGGGCCAAAGTGACAAGTGGGGTAGAGTTTGCGTAGTATGACCGGTTAAGATATATTTATTGGTAGTGAGACCACTATTCATCATTCTTATTACTTGCCATTTTTGCATCTTCTTTTATTCCATAGTTAATCTTCATCATATCTTCAAAATCACAAAAATTTCCTTCAAAATTAAAGGCGCCAAGGCATCCATAACAAGTCTCTAGCTCAATCTTGGTGGTTTTGGTAAATTTGTGTGGGGAAAGGTAAAAAATAGTCCTATAACTTTCACAACTTTTTCAAATAAGTCTTATATCTTTATGATTTTCTGTTTGAATCATATACCTTCGAACACATGATCTCTATTAGTCCTATAATTGAAAAACTTGACAGAAATCCTAAGTGACAGATAATGAACGTTAAAAATAAGGGAGAAATATCAAAATTAGTCAACTAACTTTGTAAATTTTCTAATTACGTCACAAAGTTTTTATTTTTTAGCAACACACCCTCAAAACCCTAAATATTCTCTCCTCCTATCGTTGTCATTCAAGCACAAACCCGCTGCATTTTCGCTTCTCCTTCCTTCCTGAGAGTGAAGAACAAAGAACAATTTTTATACTTCCCAATAAAAAAAATATAGAATTTTAAGTAATAACACTAATCATGATCCAAAAACTAAAAAAGTACAAAGCTTCTAGAAATAAAGAATTCCTAGTTGGAAGCGAAAAAAAAAACCTCCCGCTAAGCAACCACCAGATCATGTTCCAGTGAGAAAGCAAGAGCTGAACAACCTCAATCCCGATCCAAATGTCAATGGCTTGATTATACTGCTTCAAAATTTTGTAGTTAATTAATCTTCCTATTTATCTATATATTCATTAGTTTATAAATCCATTTTTTCATCATCAGCAAAATCATCGTCACTACACTATTATTGCTAGTATATATATCTTTTTTGTACTATACCTATGGCTTATTTTGCAAAAATTTTTAGTTTATTCTTTCAAGATTATATAAAAGCATGAAAAAGTAATATGAAGAAGATTGTATCATCTTATCATAAAGTCTATAAAGTAAAATGAAATATTTATACAATGAAATATTACAAAATTGATGAAATATTAAGTAATGAATTATTTAATACACTATTATTGATTAATATTTGTAATTTTTTTTAAGTTGGATAACTTGTAAATAATTAATTACTTTCTAAAAATTGTTAAGTAGGTAAAGTGATAGTTTTTAAATGGCTCGAATAATGTAATATCTCTATTCTCATGGAATATTCTATTGACGTAATGGCGATCAATGGCCTGAAACACATAGTCAATATAATAGTTTATTTAGAAGAAGAAGAAGAAGAAGAAGAAGAAGAAGAAATGGTTTATTTTGAACATTTTCTGAAAATTCTAGGCACAAAAGCAACAACCTAACCTGTATATTTCAATTAGAATTACACAGTTATAGATTTTTTTTGAACTTAAGGACTAAATTGCAAGAAAATAAGGACATGGTGACTTAATTAGAAAATTTATGAAATTAGATGACTAATTTTGATATTTTCTCCTAGTTTTTAACGTCTGTTATCTGTCACATAAGATTTCTATCAAATTTTATTGCTATAGAACTAATAGAGATCACGTTTTTTAGGATATAGGACTTAAACAGAAATCATGAAGATATAAGACTTACTTAGAAAAGTTGTAAAAGTTATAGGACTTTTTTTAACCTTTCCCCAGTTTTGTGTTGTCTTTTGCAAGTTTTTACTTCAAAACCCTAAGGTAAGCATTTTACACGGGTTTGAGTTGGTTCTAAGCTTGAAATATGGTTAAGGATTCTCTTGATTTTATGTTTATGGTGCCTATTTGGTTTGGATCTAGGCTTGAAACTCAAGAAGAGTAGTTTTGGGTTTAGACCAAAGTGAATTGGCCATAGATAAGGCAAATTGAAGGATGGAAAGGCAAAGAAGACCTCAAAGGGCTCGATTTCAAGACGATCCTTAGGAGCCATGACCCTGGGTTTTTGGATCTGTGGCCTTGGGGCATTTAAGACACACAGAATGTTTGGGAACAGCAACCTTAGGTTTTGGAGGCCATGGCCTTAAGGTATTTTTCTAGCCCTAAGTTTGACCACGGTAATGATCCTAGGCATATTCTAAGATCTTTAAAAGGTTAAATTAGGTCTTAAACCTACTCCTAATTTAAGAACAATGCATTAATTAATTGGTAACTAAGTAATGTGGTAAGTGTAGGGTAAAGAAGGCTACTAAGAGGGTTATGGTGCATAAGTTGCTAAAAAGGCACTAAGGGATACTTCATTGGCCACATAAGAAGGTATTGGATCTCCAAATAATGAAGGAGAATGTAAGTAGATCTCAACCAATCCATGAAGTTCTAGTATGCTTAAGTCATTAAGGTGCTCGAGTCGAGCTTGAAGAGCTCAGCAAAATAAAACCACATAAGAAGTTACCTTACACAACACTAAAAGGGAAAAACGGGTAAGTTGTTTTAAAGTAGATGATGACTTAGCCTAGGACCCCTAAGTGACACTTAAGTAAGGTAATGAATTTGGAGTATGAAGGTAAATATTCCAAGTATCTCAGCCATTTGAGCTCACAGTGAGTTTAAGGTACCTTCGAGTGTAAAAAGTCTTAAGTGATGTGTGTTGCATATCTTTCATACATGCATTATATTTTATCATTACTATTATTGTTGGTTATTTGCTGGTTGTTTGCTTACTTATTTGACATATTTACATGCTTGCTTTCTATCTTCTTTGTAGGACTTTAAGGGACCTATATTAAGTACATAAATGTACTAACTCCCTTTAAACTTATTTGTATGGATTCTAAAATTGGGCCTAACAATTGACTGTGAAGTTGTGGGCTAAGTTTCTCTCTTTTGTAGGTACTTATTTACTTGAATCCATTGAGATTGTAAGATTACTTGAATATTAAGGTTGTACTAACTAAATATTTGATACCTTTACAGTCGAGGCTAAGTATTACACAAGGATAAGTATTGCATTTAGAGCTTTTCGCTCAAAGGTAGGGGCTCAAGTGATCGATCTTAGTTATATTTTTTCCATGTATATAAAGTACCTGGTATACTAAGATATTGCCTCTATTAGAATGCATTGAGATGTATAACACTTGAGTTATTCTTATGATGCACTTGATCAATCAGATTAGAATTTTTGATCATGTGCATCATAATAATTCTCAATCAGATTCTTAAGAATTAGAGTTAAATGCAATAATAAACATAATAATAATTCTAATCAATCAATTCTGATTGAAATGAACTTGTACTTTTTCTTTCGTTCTTTTTAATTATATTTTTTGAATATAAAATGGAAAACAACAATGCACTTGATTTGCTTTGTCTTTTTCCATTCACTTCATCTATATCATATTATCATAATAGCTAATTAGCTTATTTTTATATCATGGCAGCTAGAATGTTTGTTACTACAATTATTAAGATTAAAAAATTAAGCTAATCTATATTGGTGATATTCCCAAATTTAAGAGTATTGAAAATCGTTAAGGCCCCTAAACCAATAAATTCTAGAAGACCTATAAAAAAACCAAAACAAGTTATTTTGTAAATTTATTCATCAAATGCTGTAAGATATTTAAACAAAGAAAAAAATTAAGTGCTTCTTAAGTTTCTTGAATTGTGATGTTCATAATTGATGTACAATTTAGATACATAGTTAATATATATAAAGATCATAAATTTTTTAATCTCTGCTGATCATATATTTTATTTTGATTTAGGTTAAAGCTAGATCTTCTCAGGTTTAATGATTGGAACATTTTGGGTTTAGGTTAGGTTAGGCTTGGGTTCATGTTATTTTTGGTTTGGGTTAATTCAAGCTCAGTCCAATCTGGGCTAGGGTATTTTAGGTTTAGGTAGCTTAGATTCAATTTTTGGTTAGGATGGGTACAATCAAGTTCAAATCATCGACTTTTTTTGTCAAATCGTGTCCTTGGGATTGGGTTTCCATGGCTTTGTTGGATCAGAGTTTATTATCCCTAGTTAAAACTTAGCTCATAAACTAAGCACCATGTGCAACGCATATGTCATAATTTCATTTCCACAACTTCCTATCTTTTGCCTCCAACTACACCATGTCTACAAATGTAGGAGTAATGTTAGGTTTGTCCCAAATTGAATTCCTTCTTAACTTAATTACACAATTCAAACCTCAAGCTTTATGAGCTATGCAATTAAGTCACAAACAATTGGCCTTGGTCTCTAAAACCAGTTGGGATTTATTCCCATGGTAATGCCAGTATGCCACATGCATCACACAATAAACAAATTATCCAACTCATACTCTCCAATTAAAAATAAGACTAAAACACCAACTTGCCATGCTTTAAACCGAGAATATGTTTGGACTTAAACACTATAGTAGTAGTTTTTTCTTATAGCAGCTAATAGGATTATTGCATATAATGCTACTAAAAGGGTAGTTGAACTGAACTCTTCACCAAATGACATCAAATTTGATTTAATTCATTGGTTTCACTTCCAACCACAATATTACTATACTCTCTTATACTTCAAATTAAGAAACAAACAACAATGAGCTAGATAGCCATGGCCTTTTCTTCAAAAAGTCATGAGTTGGAGCACTTACAGGTGAAGGATAAACTGCTCAAAATTTTAGTGAAGGTTATTGTAGAAGAAAGGGGAAAAAACATCAACATCATTCCTAAGTTCTATACCATATATGAATTTGTGGTAGCCATCTTTACCGTTGCCAGGGTGGCTGCTTCTAGGTTGTGTCAGCATTCTATCTCGCTCTGTTCATTTTCTAGGTTTGTGCCTTCATCATAGATATTTATCTGCTAATGGATATCGATTATCTACCATTAAAATTTATATGACACCTCAAAAAAGAAATTGCCAATGAGCTGGATCACCTCCAACATGACACTGGCGCCAAGTCCTATTCTTTGCCACCCACTTCCACATCTACACCCTTAATTTGTCTTCTTTGACAGGTCATGAACAAAGTCCAATCCTCTCTATGGATTAGTTCGATTACTCTCTTTATCTTTGACCAAGATCATCTTTTCTTAGTCTCCGCTGTCATCTTTAGCAAAATAAATTCCTCATACTCGGATCTAAGAATTGTTGAGGCATTCTTGTTTGCTAATTTAAATGATCAGAGTGAAAGTTGTCCATCAGATCAAGGACAAAACAATGATTTGCATTAATATCTTTCTTCTAAATCTGGTTTTACTTTTATCCTATCTTACAATCTATTTTGTTTTAAATAGCCTCTAACTTGCCATTTAGGCCTCCAAAATATTTGGTCTAACATTATACTTCTTCTAATGTTAATTTGTGATCATTCAACGACATCATTATTAGTATATTGATTTTGATTTGCTCAATGACAAGTTGAAGGTGACCCAGCGCACCAACTACTTCTTTTCTAAGGTGTCATACATGTTTCAATGGCAGAAAATAGATCTTCATTAGCACATAAATCTCTGTAATGACGGCATAAACCTAGAAATTGAATAGGACGAAATGGAACACTAGCACCACCCATAAGTGGTGCACCTTGGCAATGGTGAAGATGACCCAACAAATTCATAGATGGTATAGAACTTAACAATGATGTTGATGCATTTTTCATTTCCTTCTATAATAGCCTTCATTAAAATTTCAAGCAACTCAACCTTCGCTTACAGACTCTCCAATGCACCCCTCCAAATGAGTAGCCATGACTAGCTATCTTGCCGTTACTCATTTCTTAATTTGAAGTATAAGATAGTATAGTAGTAGTATGGTCGAAAGTAAGACCAACAGATAAACTCAAATTTGATTTTGTTTCATAAAGAGTTCAACTGCCCTCTTAATGCCATTATGTGTAATAATTCTGTTTTGCAAGAAATTACGCAATTGAAGCAAAACCTCCCATTAGCTGCTATAAGATGAACACTACTATAACACTTGAGTCTAAACACATCATCAGTTTGAAGCATGGAAACTAGGCATTTTAGTCTTATTTGGAATTAGGGAATATTTTTTGGATCAATGGTTTACTGCATGATGTATGTCTTATTGGTTTGGTAATAAATCCCAACTAGTTTGAATGACCAAGTCCAATTACTTGTGATTTAACTACATGGCTCATAAAGCTTAAGAGGGCCGAACTGTGTAGTTAAGAAGGAATTCAACGAGAGAAAATGATAGCATTAGTCTTACATTTTAAGACTTGTCGCAATTTGAGACAAAAGAGGATAAATGGTGACAATTAAATCATGACACATACGTTGCATGTGGTACTTAATTTATAAGCTAAGCTTTGACTAGAGATAATAAAATCTATTTAACAAGACTCATATGAACCCAAATCCAACCTAACCCGATTTGATCAAAAAAATCAACAACTTTAACCCGACTATGCTTAACCTGACATGAATCAGAACTCAATTATAGTGAAACACGATAAAACTCAAACCTAAATGTCCTAAACCCAAAATACCTGAACTTGAAATAACATGAGCTTTAATTAGACTTAGCTAAAATAAAATGGCCTAAATACCCTATTTAGCTAAGCCTAAGACGGGGTAGAAGAATATGACAATTAGAAAAGGAAAGTATGGAGAAGAATCAAATTAAAATTTAATTTGCTTCAGAACATTAATCTCTTTCATGTACGATCATTTTCAAAGGAAAATAAAATCAATCAACAAATTTAAATTGGTTTTAGATTATTTTATTTTTAAATTATATATATATAACAATATCATAATTAAATACAACTTCTATAAAAATGATTTTATCTTAAGTTGAGTAAAATTTTTAAAATTTTGGATTAATAGTGTGGCATTTGCCAATGTCATATTCAATTGAGTAGTTACGGGGTATTTATGATTGTCTTAAAATAAAAAGATGTTGTTTACTTTAGAAAGATAGAAGCTCTACCACATGTTAACTTAATATTTATTTTGTTATGGGAAATGTTTGTTTTACCCTAAAATGCATATCGCTTTATATATATGTATATATATATAATAGATTAGACATTACTATGGAATTCTTCAAAGTTGTTAATTAAGGACTAATAAATAATAGAAAAAAACAAATTAATAGATTTAGGATAATGATTTGAGGCTATATTACATCATTAGTAGGTGTAGAAACTAGAAAGGGTAGAAAATATTATAGGGATGACTAGTCTAATTGAGCTTCTAGAATTCTTAGAGATTCTACAATACCCCCCTAAGAAAAGGTGTTAACTTATCCCCCCCTAATCAACACCGTTGATCATGGCTGATGGGACAAGGGAAAAAGGCTGGATAGAAAGCGCCGGTGTAAAGGGAGAAGAAAGAAAAGAAAAAATGAGAGAGGAAGGAGGAGAGAGAAGAAAATAGAAAGGGGGAAAAATGCATAAAAGAAAGAGAAAAAAATAGGAGGAGAGAAAAAACAAAACATAGAGAGGATAAAGAAGAAAATAGAGGAAAAAGAGTAGGGATAAAATGAGAGAAAAAAAATGGAAGAATGTATTTTACTAAATACAAATTATTTTTTTTATACTCATAATACAATGCAATAAAAGACACCACAAGGTTAAGGGGGAAGATTAGGGAGTGGGTGGGTTTTTTCGCTTTAGAGGCTTGACCTTTAACCTGAGGGTAAAGGACAACCCTGGTGTACTCTGAAGTAACCATTGGGCCAACCTTGAGGTGTAAATTATTAAAAATGAGGAAAACACTTTTTAAATATTAGATGTATAAAAAAATATTAATTTTTGAATAATACACTTATTAAAATATTATTTTATACATATACCAATGATACTCAGAAGATAAAATTTGTATATACTGATCAACTTAGTAAAGCAAATGAAAAGTAATTTATAAAGTAATAGTAACATAGGAAGGAATTTAAAATCCAATTTGTTATGCAGTAATTTTAATTCATTATCATACATTTATCTTATATCAAATAATTATTTAGAAAAAATATCAATTTATTTGAGATTTTAAACTTAAAGAAGTCCAAAAAAATTATTTACACTTTCAATGAAAATAAAATATTTTTAATATTTTTTTATCATTTTAATTTATTTAAGTTAAAATTTTAAAAAAAATAATTAATTTGTACAAAAAATATCTTAAAATTACTTTTCAGACTTCTTCAAGTGCAAATTATCAATAAAATTATAATTTGAGCTAATAATCACCTCCTATAAAAATAATATACAATAATACACTAAATTAATGCTAAATGTCCAAAACCCTAAATTGAGCAATTGTAGTAACCCTAAATCCCGTACTCAAACCCAACCTGGTCATTTTGAAGGTACATAAAGTGTAACTAGGTGACCTTGAAGACACTCTAAAAAGGTGACCTGAAAAATTAATAACTTAAATATTAGGTACCTAAATCTAAGATAAGTCGTAAATTTAAGAATCTGACTATCACGAAAATAAGGTGCCTTTATATTTCTTTAAACTTTCCGTGTAGCCACTAAAATGTCACTTATGATTCTAAAAAATATTGTTTAGTAGAAAATAAAGATGACAATTAGGTAGGTAAGGTCAAGTTTGGGTAAGGCCATTTAGGTTCGGGCTTAATTGGGTTAATATGAATTCGAGTCCAAGTTAAGTTATTTGGGTACGAGTTAATTTTGGGTTGAGTAGATTTTGTGCTCAAGTTGGGCTGAGTCAGGTTTATTTGAGTTTAGGTTTAAAACAGGTTAGGTGAATTTCAATCTCTGTTAGTTTCAGGCCTGCATTCGGGTTGACAGTCGAGTTGACTCGAGTTACCGATATATAAGTTGAAATGACTGGATCGATTCTATTTTTTATATGATGTTTATAAAATTAACCTTAAAGAATTCACTTTTTGTGATTTAATTGTTGAATAATATACTTAATAAAATATTATTTTATACATATGCCAATGGTACTTAAAATATAAAATTTGAATGATTTTTATTAAAATTTAAATAAAAATTCAATTTTCATGTGATTTAATGTAGGTTAATTTTCCTTCTTTTAGTATGTTTAATTAAGAAATTTATAAATATTTTCAATCTTTACAATGAAATTTAGGTACTTTATTACAATGCACCTAAAATTTTTTGTACCAATGTTGTAATCTTGACATTTGTCTACCAAGATCATTAAACTTGAACCCTAAACCTAGCCTTAATATTATGTAAAAAAATTAAGGAGTGAATGGGTTTTTTTGCTTTAAAGAGGCTTGAACTTTAGAATGAGTGCCAAGGTCTTCCCAATGTACTTTAAAGTGATTGTTTACAAAAAAAAAAAATTAATTTATTCAAATTTTAAACTTAAACAAGTCCAAAAAATTTATTTACACTTTCTGTGAAAATAAAAAAAATTTTATTAATTTTTATCGTCTTAATTTATTTAAGTTAAAAATTTACAAAAAAATTACTTTGGACAAAAAATATCTTAAAATTACTTTTTAGACTTCTTGTGGTGCAAATTATCAATAAAATTATAATTTTGGTAAATAATCACTTCTTATAAAAATAATATACAATAACACACTAAATTAATGCTAAATGTCCTAAACCCTAAATTGAGCACTAATAGTAACCCTATGTCCCACACCCTAACCCAATCCCAAACCCTAACTTAAACCACAATCTTAAATTCCGTACACTAAACCATAACATGAAACCCTAAACCTTAACCTTAACCTTAAAATAGCCTTAAACCCTAAACCTAGTCCTTAAACCTTAAATTTTTAGTACTTTAAATTAAAAAAAATTTAAACTTTAACCCTAAACCTAGCCTTAACCTTAAAAGGTAAACTTAGCCTTAACTCTAACCGTAGACCCTAAACCTATCTTAAAACTTAAACATTGAACCTAACCTAAACCTTAAGCTTAAACCTTAACCCTAAAATTTAACCATAACGTAAACCTTAACCCTAACCTTAAGCCTTAAATATAACTTAAACCCTAGCATCAAACCTTAAACCTTAAACCCTAACTAAACCTTCAACCTACCTTAAACTTTAAACCTTAAACCTAACCCTAACCATAAGCTTAAACCTTAACCATAACCTACACCCTAACCCTAACCCTAACCCTAACCTTAAACCTTAAACTCTAACCTTAAACCCTAAACCTTAAATCTTAAACTTAACTTTGAACCTTAGAACTTAAACCATAAACCTTAAACTAAAACCTTAAACCCCAAACCTTAAACCTTAAACAGTAACCATAACCTTAACCTTAACCTTATATCTAACCTTAACCCCAACCTTGAAGGTATCTAAAGTATGACTAGTTCAAATTGAAGGTAACATAAAGTGATCCGGTTACCTTGAAGGTACCTAAAATGTAACCGAGTCACCTTAAAAGTAACCGAAAATAGTGACTGAGTCACCTTAAAGGTACCAAAAGTGTGACTGGGTCACAATGAATGTTGCTTAAAAAAATTACTGAGTCATCTTGAAAGTATCTAAAGTGTGACCAAGTCACATTGAAGGTAGCCTAAAAAGATTATCGGGTCACCTTGAAAGGTTCCTAAAGTGAAACCGAGAAACATTGAAGATAACCTAAAAAGATTACCGGGTCACCTTAAAGGTACTTAAGAGGTGACCGGGTCAACTTAAAGGTAATCTAAAAAGGTAACCGGGTTTCCTTCAAGTTACCTAAAAGATGACCCTAAAAGGTGACCGGGTCATATTGAAAGTAACCTAAAAAGGTTACCAGGTCACGTTCAAGGTATTTAAAGTGTAATCGGGTCACTTTGAAGGTAATCTAAAAAGGTGACCTAGTCACCTTGAAGGTATCCGAAAGGTAACCGGGTTACCTTAAAGGCAACCTCAAAAGGTGACCCGACCAGCTTTTGGATACCTAAAGTGTAACCGGATCATATTGAAGGTAACCTAAAAAGGTGACCAGGACACCTTGAAGGTACCCAAAAGGTAACCTTAAAAGGTGACCCGGTCACCTTAAAGGTAACCTTAAAAGGTGACCCAGCCACCTTTTAGGTACTTAAAGTGTGACCGGGTCACATTAAAGGTAACCTAAAAGGATTACTGGGTCATCTTAAAAGTACCTAAAGTATGACTAGGTCACATTGGAGGTAACCTAAAAAGATTATTGGGTCACATTGAAGGTACCTAAAGTGTGACTAGGTCACATTGAAGGTAACCTAAAAAAATTATTAGGTCACATTGAAGGTACCTTGACTGGGCCATATTTAAGATAACCTAAAAAAATTACCGGGTCACATTGAAAGTACCTAAAGTGTGACCAGGTCACATTGAAGATAGTCTAAAATGATTATCGGGTCACAATGAAAGTACCTAAAGTGTGACTAGTCTACCTTGAAGGTTACCTAAAATGGTGACGTCGTCACATGTTAAGTACCTAAACTATGACCGAGTCACATTGATGGTAACTTAAAGCAGTAACCAGGTCACTTTAAAGGTACTTAAAAGGTGATCAGGTTAGCTTGAAGGTAACCAAAAAAAGTGACTCGGTCACCTTTTAGGAAGCTAAAGTGTAACTAGGTTACATTGAATGTCACATAAAAAAGTGACCAAGTCACTATTTAGGTACCTAAAATGTGACCTAGTCACCTTTTTAGTTTATCTTTAAGATGACCTGGTCACTATTTAGGTGCCTTCAAGGCAACCGGTCATCTTTTCAGGTTATGTAAAAGGTGATCTGGTCATCTTTTAGGTACATTTAAGGTGACCAGGTCATTTTTTCAGGTTACCTTCAATGTTACATGATCACCTTTCAGGTACCTTTAAGGTGACTAGGTCACCTTTTAGGTTACCGAAAGTGTGACCTGGTCACTTTTTAAATGCCTTCACAGTGACCTAGTCACCTTTTTAGGTGACCTGGGCATTTCTTAGATACCATCAAAATGATCTAGTCACAATTTCAAGTTACCTTTATAGTGACTGGGTCATTTTTTAGGTGCCTTTATGGTTACCCGGTCTTACCTTCATGGTGACCCGGTCATTCTTTAGGTACCTTCAACATGACCCGGTGACCTTTTTTGGTTACCTTCAAGGTGACCTGGTTACCTTGAAGGTCATTTTTAAGGTATATTCAAGGTGTTGGTTTTTGGTGCATGATTACTATTACATGTTATGGTATAGTGTTGGGTTTAGAGGTGTGGTCATAATTTTAGGGATTAGGTATGTTGAATGACACTACAATAGTTAGAGGTAAGGATCACAATTTTGGTTAGTGTATAGGGTTAGGTTTAGGTTATGTTTTGGGAGTTTAGGTTTTGGATTTTAGCATTTAAGGTAAGGCTTAAGGTAGAGTTAAGGTTAGGTTTTGTGAAGGAATTGGTTTAGGGTTTAGGTTATGGTTTAAAGATATGATTTAGGGTTTAGGTTATGGTTTAAAGATGTGATTTAGGGTTTAGGGTTTGGTTTAAAGATTGGCTCAGGGTTTAGGTATGGTTTAAAAATAAAATTTAAGGTTAGGGTTAAAGTTTAGGTTTTGTGGGGGGATTGGTTTAGGGTTTAGGGTTAGTGTATAGGTTTTGAGATTAGGGTTTAGGGTGTTTGGGGGGGATTGGTTTAGGGTTTAGGGTTAATATATAGGTTTTGAGTCTAGGGTTTAGGGTAAGGGTTTAGGGTTTTTTTGGGGGGATTGGTTTAGGATTTAGGTTGTGGTTTGAAAGATATGATTTAGGTCTTAAAGTTTAGGTTATGTGCGAGGATTGTTTTAGCGTTTAAGGTTACTGCATGGGTTTAGGGTTTAGGATTTTAGCATTTAAAAGTATGATTGATGGTTAGGGTTTGTTGTGCTTTAAGAATATGATTTTATGGGGTCACACTTAAAAGTATTATGGATTAATGGGTTTTAGTAATATTTAAAAAAAAATCCTTGTTTCCTACTATATTTGCAATTTTAGAGAATATATGTAAATGTCTTAAAATTTTGAAACATCATTTATATGTAGATAGTCTTACTTTAAGGTACTTAAATTAATTACGGAATTAAGATTTGGGTACTTGAATAAAAATTATTAATTTCCTCATCAAAGAACTACATTTATAGATCATCTATAATTTATTTTTTTTGTTAAAATTTAAAGTAAAGAATTTGATTTTTGATGCAATGGACACAACAATAATTTTACTTCTCTTTAAGTATTTAACAAAAAGAATTCATAAAAAAGTAAAAGGCTATTTTCTTTTTAGGTATTTTCAAGATAGGTCATTCATATTTTTAGATTACTTAAAAGGTGACTCGGTCACATTTTTAGGATATTTAAAAAGTGACATGATGTGATTGATTATAGTTTTATATATCCAGTTTTATCAAGTCTCTTCTATACCCAACTTAATAAAACAAAAATAAATAAATAAATTGAACTTACTTTTTTTGAAAATATTTATTTTTCATGTTCTTTTCAAGTTGAGTGGACAATAATTTTTTATTTGTATAACATTCATATATTTTTGTGGCATTTCTTCTAAAAATTGTTCTTAAGGATCAATTTAAATTGTGACCAAGGCAACTTCAAGGTACTTAAAACGTTATTGGATGTTTTGAGCAAATCGGAAATCTTCACAAGTTTAGGGTCACAATTGACATATTCAAAAAAGGTTTGGTAAAAATCTTGTAATATTTAAAGACTTAATTGAAAACTTCATTAAAAATGGAGAAATCAGGTTTTTAGTCCATAAATTGTTACGAATTTTATGGGAAACACCCCAACATTTCTTCATTGTCACCCTCCATTATCAACCTTACTAACGCCGCCGCCGCCGTTGATTAGCCGCAGCCAACCATTTTGGACGTTTGCTACCATGCTGCCAGAACCCTTAGTACCTGTTTCAAGCTTTGCCAACCGCCATAAACACGAAATTGATGGTGTTAGGCCACTAGACTCACACATCCCTATCATCGCCTTTCCTTCGACCATTGTCGTTCAGAAACCAAGCTTCAGCATCTCCCATCACTGCTAAAACTGACCCACATTGACGACTAGCCCAAATTTTCCACCTATGATCACAATCGATGAAGAGAAGTTTGGTTCTCAACCGGGTCAGTTTGCAACCGAACATGACACGGAGTTAGACTTGAAAAGTTTCTCCTCTCTCCCTCATTAACCTGTTCAAGCGGTTATAAGTGATGCATCAGATGACTGAGGTTTGTTTGGGAATATCGAACAGTTCTAATCTGGGGGCGTTTTTTTGCCCCCATTTCCTGGGGTATTGTAAAAAGGTCCCAGAATTCTAATGTGATACTACATATATGAGTCACTCACATGACCTGAGGTTCTTGAGTTCGGCCCGAAACAGGAGCCCAACATGGCTCAATAGAAATTTAATGAATAGGCTTCTCAAGCCGAACAATAAAGGGCCCTAAAAAACTTTATATGATCGCTAATGTTTTTTTTGTCGTATCCTGAATGTTTAAGTGTGAGATGACGAGATTTACAATCCAACGAAGTTTACAATATTTTAAGAGTTATTAGTCTTTCAAGGGTTGACAATTGATTGTTTGGAGATACAATATTCTAACCAAATAGTAGAAAGATACTAGTATCGCAATTTAACCAATTCTCATTCACTATTCATAATATTTTTTATATTACACTTAAGATGTATTTTTTTTCCCCATAGAATCAGATATTACAACTAAAGGATATTAAGAATTAAAGAAAATGGAACCTGAGTTAAGGGGTGCACGAACCGCATCATTCTCCGTTGTTACTACTGAGACAAGCAACACGGGACACTTAAAATGAATTTGGCTTTGACCAAATACAAGTCTATTGTCCAAATGGAAGAAAACCATCTCATGATGGCCTCTGTGTTAGGCGGAAGACAGAAGTGCCAAAGTCCGCGGAGACGAGAAATTCGACGGAGAATTGCCACCAACAGCACAATGACATTTGTTTCATTTCGGTCAGGCAACTTAACGGGGTCCCCCTTTGACTTCATTCTCAGGTATATTTTCTCGCCACCATATTGGACGGCACGGCTGCCCTCCTGCAAGACGTAGCAAAACCTGACGGGCTCCTCCGGCGAGACGACGAAGATGGCAGAGGCCTAAGTGACGAGCATGGGGATGGTGGCGATCCAAATCTCTAGGTTGAATCGGAAGTGAGCAGGGAGGAACATGAAGACGAGCACGGAAGAGGAGAGAGCGATGTGGCTGCAACTAGAGATGAGCAAGGCCTAGTAAGGTTGTTTCTGGGAGGCGTATATCACTCTGCCGACGTGGTGGCCATGATTGTCTTCCTACAAGACGCCGTCGGAAGGACTGACGCAAGCGTAGAAGGTCACGGCGGCGATCAGCGTGACAATGGTCAGGAGGATATTCCTGGCTTCCGTATGGTTTCTCGGCCTTCTTGGTATTTAAAAAAGCTGTAGTAGCTTCTGCTCTAGCCGAGAGGGACAGGAAGGGAGGAAACCATTTTCATCGAAGGCATGTTTGGGACTTCCAAACCATTGCGAGCTTACAACGAAGCTAAACACTCGCGACATAATCCATTCCTTTTACTAATCAAAATGTTCTGGTTCGTGTAAAAATATTTTCCACCATAAACTTTTATTTGGAAACTTCTGTTATCTCATTAACAGCTTTTAAATAACAGTGTTATCATCTATTAAATGGAAAACTCTTGGGACCGTCTCTCTCCACTCCCACTTGTCTCCGTTAAAGATTTGCAGACAGGTGAAGAAGAAAGAGAGCTCAAGTGCATAAAAGTCGGAAGGTTCGTCTAAATCAGGTTATGAAATGCACCTCTTCTACTAATCTTTCTCCCATCACATCAATTCCATCGAAGGTTGTCATTGAAGAGTTGCGTTTACTGCCTGCATTGGACATTAATGAAAATCACCATCAGCAGATACACTAGTAGATCAAATATTTCATTATTCAGCTACATTTGTGAGGACACAGAAGATGCAAATGAACCAATTTTACCAAATTTCTCTCAAACCAAACTCCCATACGTGGACATGGCAATCTAATCGAATCAAGCTTGTTGACTTAAGAATATTAAAACAGGGGCAAAGAACTCACAGTGACCAGTAACATCTTCTAGGTACTTCATCAGAAACTGATGAAACTTTTACCAGAAAACAAAACCGAAACGGAAGCAGAAGCAAAATCATTAACCTTCCAATAAAGCCGGTGACCATGATCACGAGATAACTCGGAAGTCGACGCTCTCCAGGGAACTCGACCTCCATGTTGATCCCTCCTTCTTTGGAAAATCGCACTTTCAAGCATCCGAATCTGGGGAAACGCGAAGACCTTCTCTTTATCTACTTCTTCTTCTCCTTCTTGTTAACCTTAGCAGTAAATTGAATTAAGCAAAGGGTACAAACTGGAGGAATGATCACTGTTATTGATGTGTTTAGCTAATATACAGCCATTTGCAATATAACGAAAGAAACTAAGTTTGCCTAGTTTGTAGGCTACAAATAACTAAAAGAAACAAACAGTCCTAGAATTTAGGGATTTATTCTATCTGAAATCAACAACTTTGACGGATTCAACAGCTTCTTCATTCCTTCCCTTGAACTGATGTCTAAGACAGACTCAGTTTATCTCTTCTTGACTACAAACTCCAAGCTTCTGTCTCAGGTTTTGAAAAGTGTCCAACTTTAATGGCTTGGTCATAAGATCAGCAAACTGATCCTGCGTTCCACAATGCAGCATTTCAACTTCACCTTCCTTAATAAGATCCCTCAAAAAGTGAAAGCGAACATCAATGTGTTTCTTCTTCCGTGCATAACAGGATTCTTTGATAACTTGATGGCAGAGCTATTATCGCACATAATAGTTATACTACCTCCTTGACAGTAGCCCAACCCCTTCAACACTCTTTTCATCCATATAGCCTGGCATGCACATGCTGTAGCTGCTACAAACTCGGCCTCTGTAGTTGACAAAGTGACTATGGGTTGTTTCCTTGAAGACCAGGCCATTGTACCAGATGCCATCAGGAAGACATAACCTGATATGCTTCTCCTGTCTTCCATGTCCCCAGCGTAGTCGCTGTCAGTATAGGCTAGGAGCTCATCTTCCCCTCCCTTCTTGTATAAAATTCCATAGTCAGTAGTACCCTTAAGGTACCTTAGAATCCTCTTTACAGCTTGAAGATGGACATCCGTGGGGCTTGACATATACTTGCTTATTAAACTTACAGAGTACATTATGTCAGGCCGTGTGGTAGTGACATACATTAAGCTCCCTACAATTTGCTTATAGTAAGTGTCATCAACAGCCTTCGCTTCAGCGTCTTTAATGATCTTGAAACCTGGCACTACTAGACTCTTCACTGGTTTACACTCCTCCATCCTAAACCGACTCAGAACATCTATGACATAATTTTTCTGACTGATGAAAATACCAGTTGATCTCTGTATCACCTCGATCCCAAAAAAAAAATCTCATCCTTCCCAAGTCAGTCATATCAAAGGCACTCATCATTGATTTTTTAAAATCAGCAATCATATCCTCATCATTACCGGTATAGATCAAATCATCAACATAAATGGACACAATTAAGATTTTACCTCCACAGTTCCATTTAAAGAATAGTGTCTGCTCATTTGGTCCTCTTTTGAAACCTTCAGCCACAAAGTATTCTTCTATGCGACTGAACCATGCTCTAGGTGCTTGTTTTAAGCCATAGAGAGCTTTGCTCAGCTTATGCACCATATGTTCTGACCCCTTTTTCTTAAACCCTCTAGGCTGCTCCACATATACATCCTCCTTAAGATTGCCATGTAGAAATGCTGACTTAACATCCAATTGATAAACATTCCAGCCCCTTTGTGCAGCCATTGCTAAGATCATTCTTATTGTATCCATCCGAGCTACAGGTGCAAAAACTTCAGAATAGTCAATCCCTGGCTGTTGTGTATAACCTTTAGCTACCAAACGAGCTTTATACTTATCAACTTTTCCTTTCTCATTGTATTTGGTCTTAAATATCCAGTTTACTCCAATCTTCTTGGCTCCAATAGGTAGTTCAGTAAGCCTCCAGGTCTGATTCTTCTCACTTGCCTCAATTTCGGATTTCATTGCTGCCTTCCATTTTGGATTTAATGTTGCCTCCTCGAAACTCACAGGATCAGAAGCTTCCATTATTTGAGCCATGTTAGCTTCATTGTCTGTCAGTCTTTCTCCGATCAGATAGTCTTCCATCCAGAGAGGATTCCTTCTTATTCGTCTGCTTGCATTGATCACAGGAGGTTCAGGCTCTTCTTCCTCTTCATCACTTGTGATCTATTCTTCTTCTTCTTCTACTTCTTCTTCTTCAATTTCTGGTTCCTTCTCTTCATCACCCCAATCTCGATCAATTTCGATCTGTTGTTCATGTTCTCCTTCCCATTCCAATGCTTTGTCCTCCTCAAATGCCACATCTCTACTGACTATGACCTTTTTGATTTGGGGTCATAAAGTTTGTAGGCTTTAGACTCCTCACTCACCCCCAGCAATGCATATTTTATGCTTTTATCTTCCAGCTTTGACCTTCTTGCGTCTGGTACATGCACATGTCCTACACAGCCAAACACTCTAAAGTGCTCCACTGTAGGTTTCTGTCCATTCCATGCTTCTTGGGGTGTAATATCCTTGACTGGTAGGGTGGGGCATCTGTTTAGCACATATATAGCCTAGTGTACTGCTTCTGGCCAAAAGGTTTTTGGCACTTTCTTCCCTGCAAGCATTGAGCGTACCATGTTCATTATGGTACGATTTTTCCTCTCTACCACTCCATTCTGATGAGGTGTGAAAGGAGTTGTGAGTTGCCTCTTAATTCCATGCAACCTGCAGAACTCATTGAACTCCTCTGAGTTGAATTCCCCTCCCCTATCAGTACGCAGACATTTAATAAATAGACCAGTCTCTTTCTCTACCAGATTCTTGAAGGACTTAAAACAATGAAATGCATCTGACTTCTCTGATAAAAAATAAATCCAAGCTTTCCTACTGTAATCATCAATAAAGCACAAATAGTACCTCCTTTTGTTGTTTGAGATAGGACTTATAGGACCACAGATGTCTGCATGAATCAGTTGCAGCCTTTCTATAACTCTCCATCTGCTCCTTCTTGGGATAGGATCACGATGTTGCTTTTCTTTCAAGCAGTTTGCACAGATCACTCCATCTGTATGAAACCTTGGCAGTCCTCGAACCATGTCTTTATCTTGTAGAGTCTTCAACCCAGAGTAGCTCAAGTGTCCATATCTATGATGCCACAACTGAGAGATATCTTGTGCATCAGTTTGAAGGCAGACATTCTTCCCAAAATCTTCCTGCTGATTATCCACTATCATAAACATTTTGTTGTTGGTCATGCTGGTTTGAGCAATGAGCCCCTTATCTGGATGATATATTTTGCATAGCCCTTCATGAAATAAAATGGCCAGGCCTTTTTCTTGTAATTGGCCAACGCTGAGCAGATTGTTTCTTAAATCTCATACCAAAAACACATCAGCAAATATATAAGTCCTGCCTTCAATATTGATTCTGATCATTCCTTTTCCTCTGACCGTGATTCTGGTGTTGTTCCCAAGTTTCACTTGATGAGTAAAACTTTCATCCAAATCATGGAATAAGTTTTTGTCTCCACACTTATGATTCGAACAACCAGAGTCAAGAAACCATACCTTCTGATTTTTATCCGTTTCCATCTCAACTGAGGACATTAAAAGCATTTCCTCTTTCAAATCTGAAGATTCTCCATAATTCACTTCCTTGTCCTCTGTAGGACACTCATATTGAAAGTGTCCCAGTTTGTGACACTTATAACATTCAATGGTAGCTTTGTTGAATGCTTGACGTCCTCTGCCTCTGCCTCTAAAGTTACCTCTGCCACATCCCCTTCCTCCAGCCCTTTCTTCAGTAGACACCTTCAATGCTTGTTCATCATTTGAAGCTCTATGAAACTTCTGCTCATGCATGATGAGTGAGCTCTGTAGTTCATCAATAGAGAGTGTGTCTATGTCTTTGCATTCTTCAATTGAACAGACAATATAGTTGAACTTATCAGTTAGGGACCTGAGGCTCTTCTCAACAATGGTGACATCTTTCATTGATTCCCCATAGATTCTCATTTTGCTAGCTACAGTCATAACTCTGGCAAAGTAGTCTGTAACTGATTCTCCAGACCTCATCTCCAAGGTCTCAAAATCCTTCCTCAATGTTTGGAGAATGGACCTTTTGACTCTTGCATTTCCTTCAAATTTTTTCTTCATAGAATCCCAGATTTTCTTTGAAGTTCCCTTATCCAGGATTGTTTCCAGAACTGTTCTATCAATTGCTTGGAAAAGATAATTCTTTACCTTCATATCTTTCAATCTCATCTCATCCATTCTCTTCTGTTGTGCTTCTGAAAGTGGTTCTCCAGCTGCAGGTTCATCAAAACCTGTCTCTACCAGGCTCCAGTACTCCTTGCTCCTCAAGAATTTCTCCATAAGCATGCTCCAATGGTCATAATGACCATCAAAACGTGGAATGGCTGGCTGAACAAAATTCCCTTCACTTGTCATTTTCTCAAATGTTTTGTATCACTCGAAAGCTACGGCTTTCTTTCTTATCAGGCCAAGTATAGCTCTGATACCAATTTGTTAACCTTAGCAGTAAATTGAATTAAGCGAAGGGTACAAACTGGAGGAATGATCACTGTTATTGATGTGTTTAGCTAATATATAGCCATTTGCAATATAACGAAAGAAACTAAGTTTGCCTAGTTTGTAGGCTACAAATAACTAAAAGAAACAAACAGTCCTAGAATTTAGGGATTTATTCTATCTGAAATCAACAACTTTGACAGATTCAACAGCTTCTTCACTTCTCACTCTCTTCATTCTTAGGCTCAGCTTCTTCGGTTTTCTGAGAGGATCCGGAAGCTCTCTCTTCTTCTTGTTTCGCCATGGGAGCTATGGACAAATGTGGAAACAATGCTACAGAGAAACTAGTATCGAGACTCGAGAAACAGGAGTTTTTGTTGAGTTGGAGAAGACGATGTCGACCCGCGAGCTGGTTTAATATGTTAGTTGATTGAGGGCGAGAGCTGGGGTCGGCGAAGATCGTTCACTGGAATCAGAAAGAACCAATAATAAGCCTCCTCCTGTCCAGAAAATGCATAAACAATTTGAAAAGGAGGCTAAGCTTGTTAATCTTACAACTTTAAAAAGTACTGGCTCCAAAGAAGAGCAGAGTACTCGATCTCCCCATGAACCTGGCTTGCACTTCCCTCAGCGCCGCCCCTGTTTGGCTTGGTTGCCACGAGAAAGCAGAAAGCCACGATTCCTGCAAATCTTTAACGGAGACAAGGGGGAGTGGAGAGAGACGGTTTAACACCGTTATTTAAAAGCTATTAATGAGATAACAGAAGTTTCCAAATAAAAGTTGATATTTTCCAACGCCGGTTGATAGGATATTAACTCACTGTTATAAGACTTCAGATCTTGCCCCCTTTTTTATTGGTTGTGGACTTTTTTTATCCAATAACGTTTTAATTGGATTATAAGGTAAAAGGTATTCTCTCTTTTGTTTTCACCTTTCACTCTCTTTTCTTAAGCAGATATTTCAATCCAAAAGAATCACTTCATGTCAAGGGTACTCCTGCAAGCTAGTTTCTCGATTTGTGAGGCGAATTATTGGTGCTTTTGGCAAAAAAATCTCTCAATTAACATAATGCATTGGCAGACTTGCTCCCCTACCCTGCAGAAATATTGAAAATGCATAGACATGATATATTAACTAGGTCATTTTGTTTGAAGTTAAGGACTGGATATGAAATTTCTCTTTCTAGATATGGTGGAAAAATATAAAGATTGGGACAATGAGGCAAACATTCAAAAGTATGGGGACCATGTGTATAATTCTTCCCTAAGCAGCTGAAGTGGCTCCTAAAAGCAGAACGGCACTGTTTTAAAATCTGTCTCCTTCCCTCTAAATGGTGTCATATGTCCATCTCTTACCCCTCTCAATCTCTTGCAGGTAAAAGCTAAGCCCTCAAATCCTAAATCCTTAATAACCATATATGCACAATGCATTCATCTTATCCAGCCATCTGTACTACTCGGCCTTGCCACCATCTCACCGTTCTCTCTCTTCTGTTACACTCATCTTGTCTTGTCCAATCATTGTCCACCATATCTCACCGTCCACTCTTCTCGTTAGTTCACTTGCACTGATCTTTCATCCTTAGTCGTCCTTTTCCATTCAATTCATTTGTGTTGTCCAATTGTGTTTTTCTATGGTCTTCATTTTTTTTCCTCTTGTAATTTTTAATCAAGATATGCTATGGCCTCTATATACTTATGATCTTTAGCTTTTGTAATATTGTTTTATATATGTTTTTATGATTATACAAATATTAGCACAAATTTATATATGTTCAATCTATTTTTGCATGATCTAGTTATGGGTGATTGTACAATTTGAAAATTCGTCCTGCCTTTGCCCTTGAGCAAAAAATTCTAGTTCCGTCACTGTCATTATGTGCAGTAAAAGTTAAAATATCATTCAACAAAGCATACACAAATTTTAATGTGATTGGGCTCTAAACTAACCTATATTTGTGAACGAGAGATAGTGTGCTTAATAGTGACAATAAGAATTATAAAAAAAGAAAATATTATTGTTGGATTTATTCAAAGCAAATCATTAATTTTGATGATGAGTAATACCTAGTGTGATTAATCTTATTTCATTGGGTTAAAACAGTTTTGTCATAGTTATGTTAAACAAAGCTTTAATTCCAAGAGTTTTGAAAGATTGTTTTAAAAGAAATGGATTAAGATTGTTGAGAAATTCCAAGAGTTCCAAATTACCCTGCCTCTGTACTATGTTTTAGCTATGATAAAATTCCTTATAGTCCAAAAGAACTGTTGAGAATTTTTTTTTTGGAATAGAGGTTAGTAAGTCTTCAAAATATATTCTTATTTGAATCAAGTTTGATTTCTAAATGACAAGTGTTTTTATGAAGTTTCAAGTTTAATCTATCAAATGAATGATTTAACATGCTTTTTTGTAACTTTAGTTTGTCCAACTCCCAAATTTCTATTTTAATTGATTAAACGCTCTTAATTTGAAGTATGGGCCTTCTATAAACTTTATGATATATGTTAACGTGTCAAACTTAGAATTTAACCTATAAACTGGGCGTTTAAAAAGTTCCGTCAAATTTTCCCGGTTACCACGATTTGACCTCAAAATTTAAAGTGATTTTGGATAAATGAAAGGTTGACACCTAGACAGTTTGATAGAGCATTTAATGGCCCCTTTTTAGCCTTTTTTTTGCTATTGAAGTGCAAAGTTGACTTTAAAAAATTAAGTAGGACTAAACTTGCCTAAAAAATGAAATAATAGCCACAAGAATTTATAGAGTTTTTTAGGCCTCTCTAGTTGTTTTGTTACATCACTTTGGCCCCCAAAGGAGTTTAAATACATGGAGAAACATCATGTTCAATTGACTTGCCATTAGATTAAAAATTCATCATCAAAATGTTCATCATTTTAGAAAATAGTCGAGACTAGTGCTTTCAGATGTATATCTAGCAAGAGTGCTATTATGTGAAGTCGTGAGTTTATAAACACTTCAAGTCTTAGAATCTCTTGAGTATTATAGTGGTTTTAAGTGATCCTTAAAAAAACTAGAGAATGGTTTCCACTAGGAATTGAAGAAAAGTATATAGTAGTTTTTTGTTAGCTTTAGAGAAAACTAAGGATTGGTTGAGTGTGAATCTTAAAGAAAATAATATTGTAATCCTGATAAAAAAAATGATGGAAGAACTCTCATGTAGGTAAGCTTGAGGAAATGATGTAATCTCTTGTTGGTAGAACCTCTATAAATTCTAGTGCACTTTTTTCCTTACCTTTTTTTATTTTTGTTCATACTTTCTTGGTTTGTTTTTAATCTTTGGTTGAATGAATTTGATTGTAAAATTTAATTTTTTCAAGATTTTTAAAGTAATCAATTCATCACTTCTTAGTTACACTTAGGCCAACAATTGTCAAAACACACTACTAAAAGCCATTATTTTCCAACAGTCAAATTTCCTACTATTTGGCAGTTGGTAATTACCAACATAAAGAACTGTTGGTAAGTGTAATTTTTATAACAAAAAGCAGTTGGTAAGTAGAATTTATTTTACAAACATAGAGAGCCACTGGTAATTACCAATACAAAGAACTCTTGGTAAGTGAAATGTATATTACTAATGGCCTAAGCTGTTAAAAATATAAACGGAGGGACCTTTTTGAAAAGTCTATAGGAAATGTACACTAAAGCGATTTGGTAAGGCGCTCTAGAGAAGAAGTGAATTGAAGTTGCAATTTGGTAAGGTGATTTGGAGAAGTGGTGAATCGAAGCTTCGATTCATTTGAACCCCGATGCAGCCGATAGACCGGGAAAACTCTGATTCACCTGTCCACCCAATGTGCACGGTCATAACCCTTGAAGTTGCATTATTGCCTATTTGTTGAAGGCACCGATCCAAGAGGAAGCAGGCATCAAACGAAGGAGGTTGTGGGTAGCCAATGTTGGGCGTTGTATAGCTCTCGGAGGAAAAAGATTGGGTAGTCGATTATTGAATGGGAAGTTTGTGGTTAATTTTTTTCAGATTAATTGATTTATTTGAAAAAATTTTAGTTGTTGAGGGGTAAAGTTAAAAGGGAAAAGTCAAACATTTTCTCTTTTTTATAATAATGATAAATAACGGTGTTAACTCAGTATGGGTAAATATAGGTATTTCAAGCAATGAGGACAAAACTATAAGTTTGGCCAAAACTCGTGGGCTGGAGGGGAGTGGGTTTTGTAGTTTTCCAAAAACAGATCTAAGCTTGTCATAGCCATTGGCCAGGCCTGACACTCTAGTAAACCCGGTGTGATTTGTACAAGAGTCACTCATATGACCGTAGGGTCTTGAGTATGGCCCAAAACGCAAAAACAACATGACCGGCCCAAATAGAAATTTGATGAATGGCTTATCCAAGCTGAACAACAAGGGACCCGTAAAAAACTTTATAGGCCCTGTTTTGCATGTGAAATTGGGTTTTAAGATTAATGGGGTAATTCAAAATTCAGGGCGGGTTGGACAAAGAACCAGGTTGCACGGGTTTCCGGGTTAAAGACCCGGGTCATGCGACTAGGGTCTTTATTTTGTAAAATTTACCAATTTCAGCCCTTCATTTTGTAATGCCAGTAACCTTTCCACCCTCTTGCACTCATCAGTCGTTTGTCATGCCGCTTCATTTGCCCCGATGCTCTGCCGCCCCCTACGTCACCTTGCTCTTTCCACCACTGTGACCGTTGTCCGCCTAAGTAGCCCAGCTCTGATTTCCCTTCCCACTAGCAAAGCGGCACCCTTTTCGTGAGTTCATCTGCCATTGCTTATCTTCTGGCGTGATTGGATCTAGGGCAGTGTTTGTCCTCCGCCCCTGTAAGCAGGAGTAGATCTAGTAAATACTTCGGCTCGTCTTGCTCTCCATCTCTCTTCACCGGACGCGCTTTCCAGTAGCAGCAAATACATGGAAGAGTTCTCCGCTTCCTGACCTCGCGCACCACCATTTGTTTCTGTCTCTCCTCTTGTTGTCGGTGGGCCTACCTGCAAGGCTTCCTTCTCTTTGTCTGTCACTTCCACTGCCTTGGTAACTGCTCTTGTTTTCACCTTCGAGTTTCTTATAATTATGGTATCCTCTTGCTGGAGATCTGCTCATTACATTGGTTTATTTATGCATGTTGAAGACGAAATTGAGTTGGTAAAGCTAGGGGTGATCACTATTCGGGTCAAATCGAAAAAACCGAAAAATCGAATTTTTTTTGAAAATTCGGTTCGGTTATTTCGGTATTTTGGTTCGGTTTCAGTGAAAACTGAATAAAGGTAATTTCGGTTTCGGTTTTATAAGTTGGTTATTTCGGTAACCGAAATAACCGAATTACATATTTTGGGCTTTAACCCATTTTTCGTTTTCTGTTTGATGTTGGGCCATAAAACCTTACCCAGCTGAGCTACCCCTACTCGGTTCATCCTCTTTGGGCCTTTGGCCCTTTACCCCTTGTAATGTCTACACAGGATTCACGGCACACGGCCACAGGCAGGCATTGTCGCATTGAGAGGGCAGAGGCATTGAGGCAGTTGGCACTCAGCACTCGCCACCACCGCACCCACCCTTCTGCAGTTCTGCCCCTGGCCCTTTGCGAGTTGAACCCACCCTTCTGCAGTTCTGCCCCTGGCCCTTTGCGAGTTGAGCCGCAGCGCTCATCTGAATCTGATCGTCTCGCCGTCTTGGACTCTCGGTCCGTCGGTCGCAGCTCGCCTCGCTCGTCTCCACTCTCCCACAGTCCCACTCAGCAATCAATCAATCACCGCCGCTGCTTACTCGCCCTAAGGCTCAGGCAGCTCCCAGCCCCCGCTCGCCGGTGTCGGCCTCAGCTCTGCTGCTTTGCCCGTCCGGCTGTCCTGGTCCTTGCGGCGGCAAATTCTTATCGGCGTCAGGTAAAATTTTAGCTTGGATTTTTTATTTTATTTTATTTTCATTTTTTTTGTGAGTTCGGTTAATATGTTCTCTGAAATTAGGTTGCATTTTATTGATTAGGAGTTTTTTTTATTCGAGACTAAGGTGTTGTGAACTCAAATTACTTTGATGAATGCATAGGACTCAAGAAATCTGCCACTAAAGACTCAATTTTTTCGTTAATAAGATTTTTGTTTATTTATGTTCAATGAGCCAAATGTGCAAAGCTAAAGTTCTCTGCTTCTACTTTCATGAATGTGCTGTGCGTTAATGGGCAATGTTATTAATACTCCAAATATCCCTTAATTACGCCCTTTTATTTTATATATGAGAAGAGCTCCATGAATATTTGGTTTTTTTGTTGGTAATTTGATTAAACAGTCTTACCCATGTAAATCAATGGTAAAGAATATTAAGGCTAAATGCTGGCATTGAACCATTCAATTCCTAGTAGTAACTGTACGTCGGCTTATTTTGTTGATGATTTATAGTTTGGTAACTTTGGTTTGTGTATAAACAGTTTTTTTTTTAATCTGGAAAGTGGAAGCTCAAGGTATTTGAAGTGTAGAACCCGACATTCAAAACGGCTTCCACAAAAGAATTAGTTATAGCCAATGTAAAATTAAATGATTAATAGATTTATTGTTTTTTCATTGATTTTGATGTTTGTATTTAATCATTCACTTCATGCATTCACTTCACTTGTTTTGTAAATGATTATTACATGTTTCTAATGTAGATGATGGATCCAAATGCCGATATTAGTTCCCTAGAAGATGATTCGGTGGAAGAGATTGGTCTTCCAAATCCTCGTTCATCATCCACAATAGAAGATAAAAAAGAATCGAAGAGAGCAACAAAACAAAAAAGGTAAGCTGCTAAGCAGAAATCAATGAAGCCAAGATCAAATGTTTGGAATCATTTCATAAAGTTTAAGGATAAGAAAGGTAACAAGAAGGCTAAGTGCAAGTACTGTAGAAAAGAATATGCAGCGGATCCAAAAAGCAATGGAACAAGTTCGGCCTTTGCTCATAGTCGATCATGCTCTCTGAATCCTGAGGTACAATGAAAATCCCAACAATCTCTTTTGTACGCTAGGGCTAATGAAGGGGAAGGGGTTCTTGGTTGTTGGAAATTCGATGAAGAGGCTATTAGAAAAGCTGTTTGCTTTATGATTGTCGTGGATGAGCTTCCGTTCAAGTTTGTGGAAAATAAAGGTTTTAGGCATATGATGTCTATTGCATGTCCTAGGTTTCGCATTCCATCTCGTCATACAATTGCTAGGGATTGTTTTGATCTTTACTCTGATGAAAAAAACAAGTTGAAGGCATATTTCAAATCTAGTTTTCAGAGGGTTTGTCTTACTACTGATAGTTGGACTTCAATACAGAGGGTTAATTACATGTGTCTTACTGCTCATTACATTGATGACAATTGGAAGCTACAAAAAAAGATCTTAAATTTCTATCCAATTACTAGTCATAAAGGTGAAGCGATTGGTATGGCTATTGAGAATTGTCTGCGTGAGTGGGAAATTGATAGAGTATCTACAATCACAGTTGATAATGCTAGCTCGAATGATGTTGCTGCTGAATATTTGAAAAAAGTGATTGTTGGTTAGGGAACTGGAATTGCCAAATGCAAATACATTCATATGAGATGCATTGCACATATTGTGAATTTGATTGTTCATGATGGGTTGAAGGAATTTCATTTATCTGTTGCTCGTGTGAGGGATGCCGTAAGATATATTAGGCAATCACCTGCTAGGTTAGCCAATTTCAGAAATTGTGGTCAATTTGAAAGAATTGAAAGTAAAGCTTTATTATGTCTTGATGTGAGCACAAGATGGAACTCAACTTTCTGATGTTAGATGCGGCACAAAAATTTGAGGGAGCCTTTTCTAGATATCGTCTTTATGATCCAAATTACATTATTGAACTTGTTGAGAACAATGGGGTTCCTGCAGAAGAGGATTGGAAGAATGTTAGGCTGCTTCCAAGAACTAGCAATATTTGTCTGATATAGTTCAGCAAGCTCTTTAACTCCTAAAACGGTGCAAGCTCTCTGTTTCTGGTGCTTGAGTAGCACAGTTGGTGGTCACTCTGTGCAACGTGCCACAGATTGTTAACAGTTTCATCAATAGGTTTCTACTGGAGTTGCATTTTTATTTGACCTCTATGGCAAAAGCAAGCAATGCAAAAAGAGTATTAGGGTAATAAAAAAAATTAGCCTCTGGTTCTAGAGTTTTTAGCAACATAGGCAACAGTTGTTTATAGTTCATGAAACTAATCAATTTCCGAAGCCTTGGAAAGCTTGTAATATGCTTCCTCCTTTATTGATAAAACTATAATTTGGCATAAGGGCGCTTTTGCTCCTTCAGTGACAGAGTGGTTTTGGGTTCAAGATCTGGAAACAACCTCTGTGGAAACAGGGAAAAGTTGTGTACAGTAGATCACCTCCACCCCCAGTCCTTGCATAGTGGGGAAGCTCGCTACAAGAGGGTCACATTTAGCCTTTTAGTTCCACCATCGATACTCACATGTAGTTTGTGTTTTTTGCTGCATGCTGTTTAATGAACCATCACCCACAATTCTGAATTTTAGAAGCCATGCTTTTGCGCTTAGCTAGTACTTCTTTCAAATATGATGTTTTGGAAGTTCATTGATCTGTTACTTATTCAAACATGATGTTTTGAAAAAAGTACACTACCTTGCCAGGCATCAAGAGCTTGATGCAATGGTTGCTTACTGATTGATTTGTTACCTCTTCAAATATGATGGTTCGAAAATTTCACCAAATTTTGTGCTGTTTGATTGCTTACTGATTGCTATGGGTTTCTGCAACAGACTTTTTCTCTTCCTCTTTATGCTCTAACGGTAACTTATTGTCTTTGCAGTATTGCTAGGAAGATACTTACCTTAATTCTCTTTATTTTGCCTTCTTTAGATTGCAACACCTGCAAGTGAGTTAGATGGTGAAGGAATGAGAACTGAGAATGGAAATGCTGTGGCTGTGGTGGAGACCCGATGCTGCAGCTGCAGTTGCAACTAGAAGTAATTCTCATAGTGGCAATGCAACAACGGATGCAGGACAAGGGCAAGCATCTAATATGGATGCAAGTCAAGAATCTTGCCAGTTAGAAGCAGAAGCAGATGTTGAGGTTGAGGGAGAAATGGACCCAGAAACTGAGTTAGATGTTATAGGATAAGGAATCTTGGGCAGGAAGAATATGAAAAAAACAAAAGAACTATTGTCTGCTGGTAGCAAGACTGATGAAGTGGTGGTTTTTATTGTTTATTTTTTCCTTTTTGCTAGGGAGAGACATGCTTGCTCTCAATCTCGTCCACAGCATCAGTAAATGAAGAGCTGCCTGAATTTTCATATTGGGACTTGTGATGCGAGTTTTTTATTAAGTAATGTGATTCTAGGTAACTGTATCTGTTAGACATCATTCAGTAAAGTGTCAATATAAAGCGATTCTTGTTGTGCTGCAGGTTTTTCGGTTAATTCGGTTAAAACCGAACCGAACCGAAACATTTCAGTTCGGTCCCAAATCGGTTTCCCCATCAATTCGGTTATTTCGGTTTGTTACTATCTTAAAACTGAAACTGAGCAAAACCGATTATTTCAGTTCGGTTTAAACCGAAATAACCGAATGCTCACCCCTAGGTAAAGCTCAGAACTTGTAAAAAGCCTTGTCAATTATTGAATGCACTGCACTCAATCTCCTGTGCTTCTCGATTAGTACCAGACCTTTATGCTGAATATCCACTTGTCATTATTTTTCATTCTGATAATTGTGTTTGAATTGTTATAAAAATTTCCCTGTACTTTTGAGAGTTCGAATGTGTACCTGCTATAGGTTTTGTTGAAAATTTTGAATCCAATTATTGAACCAGTTATGACTTCCTTCTTTTTTTCCAATTGCGTCTTTGAATTTTGTGTGTTATTAGATACTTGTTCATGCCAGTCTTGTGTAGCTCAGCTGCCTCAAGTTAATTGAAGCTTGACATTCTGTGTTGAGTTTTGTCTGTGTAAAAATTTTTCCTGCTTACAGTTTCCGTATTGCCTTCATTCGAGCTTAAATCTCAGCCTACCTGGATCATTTGCTTGTAATATTTTCATCTTTTACTTCTTGTACTTGTTCGATGCCAAGTAGACATATAGCTGATCTGTCTGTGTCTCAATACTTATTCCTAACATGCCTACTAGGGTTGCATATCCATGACTCATTTTTTGTGTCCACAATCACACCAGTTTCGTGTGACTGCTCATTTGTTGACGGCTTACTGTTGCCAATGTCCCATTCATTGTGACTGCACTGTGACTCTTTCCCCATGCTTGTTTCTTCCTTCTTTTTCTGTCTTCTACTTTTTCTTGTGACTATTTCGTGGTAGGTTTTACTATAGTAATTGTCCAACTTTGCACATTATTTTTTTCCATTAATATAATGTGGAGGCTCTTTGTTTATCTTCCTGCAGCTATTGCCCTGTGTGCAAGGCTGTCAATATCGAATCACAGGGAAATTGTGTTGAGTTGCATTGTCAAGTGTCACCTTGATACTATATTTATGTTGTTTACCTATTCAAAGTTGTGGTCTAGATGCAACATTCATTTTGAACCTCAACTTCCCTTCTCAAATTACAATGCTTAAATGGGCCATCAATCCCTTTAACCTTGTAAAAATTAGTCTGTTATATGCATGAATGCTTATGATTTAGGCAGAAGTAAACAATTTGAACTCTTCCCGGAACTTACCTAAATTCCCAGATGCAATACAGGGTTTAGTAGTTTTGTACTGAATAGCTTAAATGGAAGGCGTATCAGATTGTGTAATTAACATTTTAATGATTTATTTGTTTGTCATATTTAAATTTTTTTTTACTCACTGATAATTGGCTATTGAGGTGTCTAAAGTTGTTTGTAGCTTTGCCGATTCTTGCCTCATATGTGAGTCTTCCTACTGTTTTTTTTAGCACTCTTAATGATGTTTGCATCATATGTGGTTTGATCTGCCAATAGTTCTGCATTTCATGTTAGGAATAGATCGCTAAAAAATGAAGTGGAAGGTATATTGGGTTTTCTTACTTATGAGGCCAATTTAATGAGCAAATTTATTTGTCTATTTTCCTCAAATAGCACGGTTCTGATTTCAGCTTTATTTTTAAGATAACATAAGATCATATTCATGGTAATCATAACATGTAGACAACTTTAATGTTCAGGTGATAGCTTCATGTTTAGTTCAGTTTGGTTTAAGCGATCTCTTCTCTCAGTTTTTGTTCTTCTTTCTTCCAATTCTACTGAAAGTTACAGAAATACATAAATCGTCACACACACCACCATATTGGTTTGTAGTCCACTTTTGCATTACATTAAAATGAAAAGTCACAGCGTGATCTACAATCAATTTGCAAATCAGACGGGCTAGAATATGTACTCTTTCTGCTGATCAAGCAATAGTTCATGCATAAATCGTTTTACCTAAATTCCTGTTATGCTAAATTCTGAAGCTTCATGGCTTTATTTTATTTTGTCTTTGAAATTTTGTTCTCCACGTGTTTGAATGGTAGCTTTTAGGATTATTACCGTCTCAGTTTTTTTGGTATTCCAAGTTCAGCGGACCTGTTCTTAACTGTGCCTTTATGTTCTTACTATATGTCAGTTGTTGTTGCCGTTTCCTCAGTTTCTTATCTGTGCCTCTTATATTTTGTGCACAACTTGAGTAGACCTGTTATGATTTATTAGCTTGTTTTCAACTATCGAGTGGATTGCTTGACCTCGTTTCCTGTTTCATTCTATGGCAGCAGTTGCCTTTTATTGTATTGCTCCATCCATAGTAGCACAAATAGAACGTTTATTATTCTTTGGTGTATGAAGCTTCGCAGCCGAGATCTTGATCTATTCCCAACTCTCACTTCTGCCAAGCGCCGATCGATACAACTCTTTTCATTTCCCTCTGTTGCGTTTTAGTACAACTGTGATATTTTCAGTTGTAGTTATTATCAGCATCAACCATTATCATTCATTGCATCTAGCATTTTGTCATACCATGTTCATTTGCATATATGTTTGCATCTATTTATTTTAGCACCGGCTGTGTTTTTTTGGGGCTGTAATTCTAATGTTCGTTCGTTATTTGGTATGTACAATGCCATGTGCCACACATGTATGTGGGTTTCCTTGGTAGTTGAGAGTAAAGTTGAAAATGTACCCCGGCAATGTCAACGGTCAGAACATGCATCATGCCGCAGTTGGCAAATGAGTCAGAGCAGATTGGGACCCATTCACCATTGACATTTTCTGCCGGTGGGCTGCCCAAGCTGTTGACCAGAACCATCTGGGAACCATTTAACGAAGGTCGGCTGGGCCTACATTCACAGAGGTTTCACAACAGAAACCGGGTTGCCGTATTCACTACCCATGCTTAAAAACAAGTGGAGGCAGCTGAAGAATCAGTACAAGGAGTCGAAGAGACTACTTGGGTCCATGACCGGTCTTGGGTGGGACAATGTTCGAGGTACTGTGATAGCTGACGACGAGTGGTGGGCAAATCGCATTAAGGTATATGTTGAAATTATGATCAACTGTCTTCTGAATTTTTGAAGTCAATCGTTGCAATGAATCATGCTATGTTGTTAACCAATGCTTCAATTCTTGCACACTTTTGTTTCCTGTACTCGTTCTTGTTACTTTCATTTTAAATGGTAGCTGCTTATAGTTGATTTTAGTTGATTTTGTACTATTGATATCGTGCCAGTATATATGGGAAAAATCGTTCATGTGCTAGAAGCAGCTTCATTTATCTGTGTTGGCATATATAGATGTGCTTCATCTTCTGCTTGTCTAAGTTTGCAGAGAATTACCTTAATTTTCTGATATTGTCATGCAGCAAAACCCAGCTGCAGCTACTCTTAGGGGGAAGGGATTGCCAAATTGGTTGGATATGGAGCGAATGTTTGTAGGTGTTTGGGATTTATCTGGTTTTGGCTGGTCTCCTCAAATGGGTGGAGCTCCTTCCATTCCCAACATGAATGCTGCAACTGCGGTGGAATTAGGTGAAGATATTGGTGATACGTCTACACATGAGGAATGTTTTGCTACAGCTTTTGGTCCGGTGCAATTCAGGTCTGGCCTAAATGGACATGGTAGAACCCGGGTCACTGCATCATAATTCCCGGAACATCAGTATGCGGCTGGCCCTTCCTATCTTCCACCTCGACCTCCAACCGAAAACATGGAACCATCTGGAAATGGAACAAGTAGTGGACGGAAGCGAAAATCGGAGCGCAAGGAGCGTACCGCCATCTTGAGCAAAATAAGTGACTACCTTACGACTGGTCGGCGGGAGCAGATTAGGGATCTTGCGGGTGCCATAGCTGACCCAAATGACATGGGCCCCGTTATGCAGGCCGTGGAAGAACTTCCCGACGTGGAAGAAGGAGATCCTTTTTGGTTTGAGGCGGCTGATTTTTTCATGGCGAATGAAAAGGCAATTGGGATGTTCTTGCATGGATGTAAATCCACATCAGTCCGAATACAGTGGCTGCAGAAGGAGCTAGCCAAATGGAGGGGGTAGTACATTAATTTTTTTCACATGAACCACGCGACTCTGATGGACCTGTTTCTGTTTGGATGATGTTTGTGAGCATGTAGCATTACATTAGACTTTTTTTAGTTCAAAACTGTAGCGTTTTTGAGCTTCAGTTGTAGGTAGTCCAAACTATGTATGCAAGTGTAGTCTAAGGACTGTATGCGGCTGGTTAAGCTATTACTGTAGCTTAGCTAGGCTGACACATAGGCTGTACTTGTCTGTCACACTGCATTCCACGATTGTCACATTGTTTCATAAATCTGAGTTAGCATTTCTTCCATTATATTGGATGTAAATCCTTTGCATGCAGCATCTGAAGATGCGGAATAGGTCATATTTCATTGCAAATAGGGAAGACGATGTAACCTAAGGGATACTTAACAGTATTTACTTATATTGAACAGGGAAGTACAGCAACGCAACTTGGCAATACCGAAACCCCTTCCTCTTCAATGGTGAATTTGTTCCAGCGTCTAAGAACTCGCGTGTTAAGGAGAACAGTTGAGATGAATGATGTGATTGCCAAAGCAGCAATACAGGATATTCTCTCTGATGATGCGGAACAGGCACAGCGTTGTCCAAGAAGTGTACCTATTCAAACAGGCGAACAATTATTCTGGCATCTAGCAGAACAGCCCGGGAAATTTTATGATGAGTACAGAATGTCAGTGCCATGTTTCTGGGCATTACATAATGAATTAGTTCAGCAATATGGGTTACATGGGTCCACATACATGTCAACACATGAAGCTTTGGCGATCTACATGGGGACACCCAACGAAGACTTGGTCGGTGGTACGAGCATTCAGCAGCAACCATTAATGTTTGGTATAAAGGGGTGGTGGATGCTGTTTGCCGAATGGCAGCCGACGTTTTGAGACCGATTGACCCAGAATTCTCAACAGTCCCAGAAAATGTGGTCGCAAAATGCCCAGCATTTTGTAACGCGATTGGTGCAATCGATGGGACACACATTCCAGCGATTGTAGAGACTGAGGAACTGCGTAACTACTACATTGGGAGGAAGGGGACTCCAACACAAATTGTTATGGTCGCTTATGATTTTAATATGCTATTTACTCATGTGTATGCAGGCACACCCGAGTCACAACACGATGCAGCTGTGATGCGAGCGTGTATGTCAAACCACGTTCTGGTTTTCCGTTTCCACCTCCAGGTAAGGCATTGTGCATTTTGCAGTCAGTAATTTGGAATCCATTTTATAGGAACAACGAATTGATATCTACTATGTTAAAAAAAAATTAGTATTTTGTATTAAGTATGAAATAAACGAAATAGATTACAATTAGGTTTATATATATATATATATTTTTTTGTAGGAAAATATTATCTCGTTGACTCTGGCTATGCGAATACTACTGAATTTTTAGCTCCATATAGGACCACACCATATCACCCATCCGACTTCAATGGGAGGTCACCCTGTGGATTGGAGCAGCAGTTCAATTTCATACACGCATATTTGCGCAATATAATTGAGCGGACCATAGGAGTTTGGAAGAAGAAATGGAAGATACTTCAGCTAATGCATGAGTTTGATAGTAACATTCAGGTCAAAATTGTTATCGCAACGGCAACATTGCACAACTTTATTCGGAAATTTAACTTTGACGATCCGGACATTACATTTGCACAAAATGGAGCTTACATGCAACATGATGCAGCAGCGGATGAGCCATTACCTTTTGAGGAGTTAATTTTTAAGGGTCAAGAAATGGCACAAGTAAAGGATTTCATTGCTCGGAGCATACCACAAACACGGCAAACACCGAGGCAACCCGCACGACATTCCATTATTTGACGCATGGATAGTGTCATGATACCTGAGATGTCCCATGTCGATTCCAGATATTTGTTCTATATTCAACGTTAGTTATCCTAGTAAATGTGGAGTGTTTGTGTTATATTCCCCTAGACATACTATGGTCATCAGTAGAAGTTGATTATGTAGGTGATGTTAGAAACGAAGAATGAGGAATTTGAATGAAAAAGGAAAATGTTCACAACAAAGCGTAACATGTAAAAATTCATGAACTAAAATAGTTATTGCATGTTCAAGGTCATACAATGCATTCCCTCCTCTATTCTTTCATGGTAGAAGCAGTACATAAAACCTACAATTTTTACTGTGAAATCAATACACATTTGCATTAGAAAAGGTGTACGTAACTCCATATGCTTAACAATTATCAATACTTGCGAATTCACATATTTTTTGATAATCCATTAACCCGAAGCATCTGCTGCGACGAGAATCCTCTGTTGAATGTAGGTGTGTGCTTTTCGTGCTGCATCAGCAATTACTTGGCAAGGGAAGGCAGCAATCCAAATTTGCGGCAAAAAGATTGGTGCTCTCTGCTTGTCGATACCCATCTACTGCAGGACAATACTATATCCTTAATTATTACTCATATATGGGAAGAGAAGTGTTAAGACTGAAACAATTTACCTAAACCTAGAAACCAATAACAGGATAAATCAAGCTGAAATCAGTACATTTTTAGATATTGTAGCACACCGAATACGAAATCCCATAGCACCTATTTAGACTAAAAACAGAAGACATTGAATAACCCAAGCAACTATGAAGTCCGGAGGGTAAGCAGAAGTGACTATTTCTCTATTGCACAGTCAAACAACTCATAGGCCAACCTCAGTCTATGCACTGAACATATCCCAACTACGAGTTCATACACCATAATTGTGCACTTGACTGGTGGTGCTGATACGGTTGTTTTGATTTCTCAGCCTTGGTTTATCCAATATGGTGGTGTGTGTGACGATTTATGTATTTCTGTAACTTTCAGTAGAATTGGAAGAAAAGAAATAACAAAACAACCAAACGCATAATAGAAACATCAACCACGCTTTTGAAATTAACAAATAATAGAAAAGGACAAGGGGAGAGCAACTTATTTCAACTGCGGGGAGGAAGTAAATATGGGAAGAGAAGTGTTAAGAATGAAAAAAATTACCTAAACGTAGAAAGCCAGTCCTCAGTTCTGCTTTGGAGTTAACAACTGTACAATTTGAAAATAGAGTATCAGAATATGAAACAAAAATCTAATGCCATACACATATGAAGAATATGATGGTTACCTTTTAATTATACAATGCCCCTGCCTGCCCAGTAATAGAGCTAGCGATGGAGAAGGAGGAGTAAATGCTGCTTCTGACAGTGCAGGGGGATGGGCAGAGAAGGTTTTCAGATGCTACATGACAGTAGAACTTACTGCTTGTCTTTATTCTCTTTGTATCTGTGGATTATCAATGCATTAATAATAGAGTCAAGACCCAGGCAAACCCGCTACTTGACCCGGGTATACCTCCTTGACCCGAAACTACCCTAGCCCGCCGTTTTTTTGAAGTAACACAATTTATTTTTTACCTCATTACTTGTGGGAAATAGAAAAAGGTTATTTTTTGACAGACAAATTATAATTAAAAGCTTCTACTACTATAAACCAGGAAGACTGTAATATTACAAAACATATGGAACTGAAAAAGACAATACCGCTGAAAGTCCCAAGCTGCGGGGTAACTGGTCCGTTGACAGCCCTGCACACAGGCCGATAGCTGCAGGAAGAGAAACAAAGAGCCTCCACATTATATTAATGGAAAAAAATAATGTGCAAAGTTGGACAATTACTATAGTAAAACCTACCACAAAATAGTCACAAGAAAAAGTAGAAGACAGAAAAAGAAGGAAGAAACAAGCATGGGGAAAGAGTCACAGTGCAGTCACAGTGAATGGGACATTGGCAGCAGTAAGCCGTCAACAAATGAGCAGTCACATGAAACTGGTGTGACTGTAGACACAAAAAATGAGTCATGGATATGCAACCCTAGTAGGCATGTTAGAAATAAGTATTGAGACACAGACAGATCAGCTATATGTCTACTTGGCATCGGAACAAGTACAAGAAGTAAAAGATGAAACTATTACAAGCAAATGATCTAGGTAGGCTGAGATTTAAGCTCGAATGAAGGCAACACGGAAACTGTGAGCAGGAAAATTTTTTACACAGACAAAACTCAACACAGAATGTCAAGCTTGAATTGACTTGAGGCAGCTGAGCAGCACAAGACTGACATGAACAAGTATCTAATAACACATAAAATTCAAAGACGCAGTTGGCAAAAAAGAAGGAAGTCATAACTGGTTCAATAATTGGATTCAAAATTTTCAACAAAACCTATAGCAGGTGCACATTCGAACTCTCAAAAGTACAGGGAAATTTTTATAACAATTCAAACATAATTATCAGAATGAAAAATAATGACAAGTGGATATTCAGCATAAAGGTCTGGTACTAATCGAGAAGCATAGGAGATTGAGTGCAGTGCATTCAATAATTGACAAGGCTTTTTACAAGTTCTGAGCTTTACCAACTCAATTTCGTCTTCAACATGCATAAATAAACCAATGTAATGCGCAAATCTCCAGCAAGAGGATACCATAATTATAAGAAACTCGAAGGTGAAAACAAGAGCAGTTACCAAGGCAGTGGAAGTGACAGACAAAGAGAAGGAAGCCTTGCAGGTAGGCCCACCGACAACAAGAGGAGAGACGGAGACAAATGGTGGTGTGCGAGGTCAGGAGGCGGAGAACTCTTCCATGTATTTGCTGCTACTGGAAAGCGCGTCCGGTGAAGAGAGATGGAGAGCAAGACGAGCCGGAGTATTTACTAGATCTACTCCTGCTTACAGGGACGGAGGACGAACACTGCCCCAGATCCAATCGCGCCAAAAGATAAGCAATGGCAGATGAACTCACGAAAAGGGTGCCACTTTGCTAGTGGGAAGGGAAATCAGAGCTGGGCTACTTAGGCGGACAACGGTCACAGTGGTGGAAAGAGCAAGGTGACGTAGGGGGGGCGGCAGAGCATCGGGGCAAATGAAGCGGCATGACAGACGACTGATGAGTGCAAGAGGGTGGAGGGGTTATTGGCGTTACAAAATGAAGGGCTGAAATTGGTAAATTTTACAAAATAAAGACCCTAGCCGCATGACCCGGGTCTTTAACCCGGAAACCCGTGCGACCTGGTTCTTTGTCCAGCCCCCCCTGAATTTTGAATTACCCCATTAATCTTAAAACCCAATTTCACATGCAAAACAAGTATATGACCATCGTGTTATTTTTTTCATTATTATACAGAAATTTTTAATTACGAGTTTACAATATTTTCAGTCCAAGAAAGTTTACACGAACTTACGATATCTACAAAACTTAATAGGTTTTGAAAGGTATACAAGTGGTTGTTTGGATACTATAGAACTCTATAAACTCGTTACCATCAAGATTGTTCTAATTATTATATAATACTTTATCTGTCCTATATTCTTTAATCTATATTTAATTTTAAGGGACGAATTTTGACCAAATTTATTTATATTAGTATTTATTAGAAAAAATTTTTTTTAAAATATATTTAGAAAATGCTAGGCCTTTATTTATTATTTATAATAAAAAAAATTTTCATTTATATACTAAAATGTTAAAAATAAAAAATTATAGATTAATTATTGTAAGCAGTGAATATTGTAAAAAAACGTGAGATTGGAGGAGTAGTAATAGTAGAGGAAATGAAAATTAAAAAAAAAAAAAAAAAAACTTCTCATGATTGGAATTGTATGATACTATAGTTTCACATACCACCTTCTCACCTTCTCAGTAGGTATATCTTGTAGGTGAATTTGGATGAGTCTTGATCAGCAAATAAACTGGCTGCAAGTTCTGTACTTCTGTTAATGCAAGTCTTAATTTTTTATTACCCACGTAAGTTTTAATTTTGTTTTTTTCAGTTTTGTTCTTTATTAGACCTTCAATTTTATTATGTTGTTCAGTCTAGAAATGATATTTTATTTTGTTGTAGTTCAGTCATTTTTTTTTGCTAGTGTATAATGGTAGGAATTAATGGAGATTCAAAAATAGTTGGAGGATGAAAGTACAACATGAGTAATATTTTGAGGGCAATTGGTGTAAGTTACCTAATAAACACATGATAAGAGGTTGTCATCAAGGTGTTAAATACAGTTACCGCTAGGTATACCGCACTCTATATTTTTAAGGTATACCACGCGGTATACCGTGTTGGATATCGTTACCTTTTTCACAAAAAAAAAATGTTAGCATATTATTTTAAAATGAAATAAATTGAATAAAATTTCTTTCACACATTTTTATATATATTTTAATTTTTCTCATTATAATTTGTCAAATATAAATAAAATATATATGATAGAAGATATTTTTAATACAAAAAACATTTCTAAAATGTTGTATATATAGAGAAAAATAAATAATAACTAGCAAAAAAAAGCTAATTTATTGATACAAGATAAAAAAGAAAAGAAACAATACGTTTTAATAATAACAATACATTTTCTAATACAAAAAAAAAGCAAAAGTAAAAGAAAAAGCAACCAAAAAATAAAAGTAAATATTTATGTTAAAATATGTGTATTAATTATATTTTACTATTTTATAATATTTTAAGTATGATATTTTGATGTAAAATGATTTTAAAAAAAAAAATGTCTCATAAGATGTCCACAAAAACATAAAATATAACCGCACATACGTTGCGAATATTTGACACGTATATCACGATGTTTTTTTTAACAAAATGTACATAAAAAGTTACTAGTATGTGAAATATTGTGAAATATCAAGATATACTACGGTATTTTATTTAAAAAAATAATAAAATATAAAAACATTTATACCGGATAAGCAGTATACTATAATATTTAATTTTATAGCTATCATCTGTATAAGGATTTTCTGTTGTCTGGGGAAATAACTTGTAAATGGGTCAAACCCAAACCCACTGTTAAGTTGTGAATCGTAAATTGAGTGTTGATGAAATGAATTGCGAACTAGTATTATACTAATATTTCTAATCGGTTAGAAATAGTATACATGTTTGTTAAAAAAATATGTATTAACCGTCCCTTAACATTCTGTGCTATATTGTATCCAAACAACCACTTTGAAACCTTTATAAATCAAATAAGTATTATAAATATTGTAAACTAGTGTAAATATTGTAGGATTGTGCATATTGCAAACTCGTGTTCGACTTGGACAAGCACAAGCCCCCAGCCATTGAATTTACAGTGGGCTGGTCATGTTGAGCTGTAATTTTGGGCATCAGAGTCTAGTCACCCTACTTCTTATTGGGGCAAGACTTTCATACACCTGATTAATATCGTGTGCGACCCCTAAAAAATTTAAAAATTATCATTTTGTCCCTGACACGGAATATGACCAATTGTTTTACTGTGAGACTTAGTTATCCAGTAGGTAAATTTGCTTCCACGCCTTTTGGGGGGGCAGTTGCATGATCCGGGGTTCAAATTTGTCCTTTTCATTTGTTTCTTGTTTTTCCCTCACGTTTTTTAAAAAAGATATTTTCCCTATTTTCCATTCACTCATACTAGAGAAGAACCTTCACTTTTTTTTTGTTTTCTTCCCAATATTTTTTTTTAATTTTTTACATGTTTATTTTCTTTTTCAGTTGTTTATTTTCTTTCTATATAAATATGTTTTTAAAATTCTTATATGTTCTTTGTTACCTTTTTTTCATTTCATATTTATGTTTTTTTTTCAGTTATTATATGTTCTTTTATAAGTTTTATTGTGTATCTTCTATCAATTTGTTCGTTTTCAAGTTCTTATATGTTCTTTTATGAATTGTTGTATGTTCTTTTTTAACTGATATATATTTTTTCTCAATTCCCATATGTTATTTTATTCATTATTATTTATTGTTTTTTAGTTCCAATTCTTATGTGCTTTTATGTGTTCTTTTATGCATTATTAATTTTTTTATAAATTAATTTTTTTTCAGTTCTTATTTGTTCTTTTATTTAGATTCTTTTTCAATTTCTATATTTTCTTTTATGCATTGTTGTTTATTCTTTCATAAATCTATTCTTTTATAATTTTTATATGTTCTTTTATGAATTACTGTTTGTTCTTTTTAAATTGCTATTTGTTCTTTTCTCAATTCCAATATGTTCTTTTATTCATTATTCTGTACCTTTTTTTGGTTCCAGTTCCTATGTGTTCTTCCATTCCTTGATGCTTGTTATTTTTCCTTCAATTTTTTTTTCACAATTGTCAACTAATAAAAGGACAAATATGTCATTAAGCTAAAATAACAAATTATTACATTTGGTGCCTTTAATAGATGCTGATAAAAGAACATATAGTTTCTATGTACTCTTATTAGTTCTTTTATCAGTTTTCTTTTTTCAGATTTTTAATTATTATATTTTTCCAGTTTTTTTTAATTTTTCTAGTATTAATTTTTTATTTTAATTATGAGTAAAGAAAATCTAGTTAAATAATAATAATAATATGAAAAATGAAGTAGACTAGAAAAACAGGAAAAAGAACAAAAAAGCATGCAAAAAAAAAAAAAGAAGTGAAGTCGAAAAAAGAAGAAAAGAACGAAACAAATGCGTGTGTCATGACTCAAGGAGATATTTTTTGCCAAAAATATGTATAGTTCCACAACGTTCTTGTTGATTCAGTTCAGTAGCAGCTAGCTGCATAGATTGTTGGTCCATTGTTAGCAACAATTTTACATATAAGTGGTCACATGCAATGTCATTATGTGGGCTGTTGAGCGACTTCAGCCATCATTAACATTTGGGTCATTCCTTTTTACCCGAGCAACTCATGTCCTGTGGAGAGCCGGAAGACCTGGTTAACACCGGCTAAAACATGGCGCATCGGCACACTGGAGTGTCACTGGAGCTGGCTGCAGCTTAAATGGAGGGCGGACATTGTGAGATTCCAAACGATTTGTGCTTCTGTTCACTTCCCTTGGCTAGGCGAGTTCTTCCACATTTTGGGTGAACGGGTGTGAGCTTCTTCGTCGTACATGGGACATCTGCCTTGTGTCTGCCGGATCTCCTCCTTCCGAGCCACAGTTTGGCGTTTTGTTTCTGTTTTGGGTTCGAATTTGACAGCCGATCTTCAGTTCCGTCGTCGGTGCTCATTTCCGTCACATTTTCCAGCTGCACCATTTGAGGCTTCCGTACAAATTCGGCCTTCCGGTGTCGTCAATCCGCCGCGAGGTCAGCTTCATCTCTTCCCTCGGGTTTTGTATTTTCTTCATCGTGACTTTCCCCTGCTCCTGCCGTCCCCTATAGCCTGGTTTTAGCATGAATGCAACTGTAGCGTCTGCTTCGGCCCGGGGTTTTCTTTGCTTGTTTTTTTGTTTTTTCTTCAATTCATGATTCCCGATTTCGTTTCTTGTGATTGAGAGTGTGTTGTAGTAACTAGTAAAGCAATATTATCTAGTTTTCTAGTGAACTTTGGCCGTCTTCTTGTGCTTGCTCTAGCCAAATCAAGTCTGCCATGGCGACTTGATCTGAGACTCGCGAGCTGAAGGAACTGGAGGGGAATCAAAGATTGATACCATTTTAGAACTAATAATAAACATGGTTGTATGTATATATATGTAGGGAGCACGCAAATTAATTAATTCAAGCAGCAAACAGTCCATTAATACAGACCTCCACCGACTCAAATAACTAAACCTGCAACAACCAAGTAACCAACAATATGACCAGAGCATGGCCAAAATAAAATCTACATCCGAAAAATTTAAGTAGTATATATATGTTTTAATACCAACGTTTTGGAGCTGTTCAATGAATGATTGGAGCTAATGGTGGCTAATGGGCCGGGTTGACTTAGGCCCGACCCGGATCCGGCATGGCAAGGTTAAATCCGGGCTCGGCCTAGCACGGAACGAACTCGAAGGGTGGCGGGGCGAATATGGGTCTGGGAGAGGAAAGAAGCCCAAATCAGGACGGATCGGCCCACTCACCCGTTCAACTCGGACGCTCGGCTGGGTTGAGTCGGGCAGGTCTAACATTTCCAAGTTTCTGTTGCGCAATTTTTAAATTCCTAAAAAAAGTGGTAAAATTACACCTTGCCCCTCCTAATGGATTCATTTTTTTTTTTACCCCCAGACTTTTTTACCCTCAGTCAATAGTCACTAACGGCTAGTTTTTAGAGCTTTTTGGACAAAACTAATTTTTAATTCTCCTATAAATAATCAACCTCCTTCCCACACTTTCTTATACAAATATTCTCTTCTCCAATCTCCTACAATATTCTTTAATTCTCTCTACTATCTCTCTCCAAGTTTCTTAATCTTTCATTAATATTTTTTTAATTGCCTATTAATCATCTCTCCATCTTTTCAATTATTTTTTTCCACTAATAGCTTCACAAGGGAAGAACTCTGGCAAGGACAAGAGTGTTGCATCCTTCTCATCCGGCACAAGGGTCGATTCATTTTTGTGAGGACGTTTATTTTACAAAAATCGAGGCTTGCATTCACAAGAAATTGCCAACAATGATCTAAATATCAACATGGTGGCATACGACTTTGGCATTGACGATCAACTATCTGATGATGATGTTGAAAAAATTCCACCGACCCAACTCGGTGCCAAGGGGTCCCAATCGATACCACAAAGTTAGCAACCAGAGTGGAGTCAAGTGAAGAGCAGGAATTTGAAGGCTTCCATTTTGGAGCATTTTGAGCAAGTTTTGGAAGGCGAAACGAGATATGCCAAGTGCAAACATTGCGACAATAAATTTGCAAGCAAATTGAACTCCGGGACGGGCACCCTCACGTGGCACTTGAGCAAAGTCCATGGAGACATTGGCAACATTTCCCGTGGACAAACACAACTGACAGGCGTTGGCAGCTCCGGCAGTCTGGGTATTTTTTTATTTAATCCAAAAGCTGCTAGGTAAAGTTTAATTAATTGGAAGATGATTACTGAAAAACCATTTAGCCAAGCTGAGGATGAACACTTAGAAAGATTCATCCAAGAAAATCTAAATCCTTGCTTATAAAAAAACGTCTAGGCAAACGGCTAGAAAAAAAAGCTTTAAACTGTATGAAGCTAGGAGAAGTGATTTACAAGCATATTTTTCTACTGTTGATCATTGTCTGTCATTTTACGTCTGATATGTGGACATCTCTAATAGGACAAAATTATTATTATGTAACTGCTCATTGGATAGATGATGAATGAGTCATTTAAAAATGGATAATTGCTTTTAAATGTATAGAATCTAATCATACGGGTTGGAATATTTTTAACTGCATTATTGAAAGTTTGCATGAATTTTTTGTTGCCGATAAAGTTTTGTCTATTTCTTTTGACAATGCTTTAAACAATGATGCTACGGTGAGAGAATTGATGAAACAATTAAAACCATTACTTGATGGAAATTTTTTTTCATATTTGTTGCTTGTGTCACATTTTGAATTTATGTATCTAAAATGGTTTACAACAACTATAAAACCAAATTGAGCCAATTCGAAATGCTTTACTTTTTGTTAAAACAAAGAACAAATTGGCTCATGAATTTAAAATATTTTGTATTGAAAATTGGGTGAACTTTTCTTGGAAAAGGTTTAAAATCGATTGCCCAACTCGATGGAACTCAACATTTGAAATGTTAAATGACGCTAAACCATGGGTAAATCTTTTAACTCGCTTTGTGAACTCAAAAGTTTAAGGTGACTAGCTAACAGATGAGGTTTGGAAAAAAATGTTTTTAAGTTAGTTGAGTTACTTAGATATTTTTATGAGGCAACAAACTTTTTCTCTGGAGTTTATTACCCAACAGTCCATCAAGCAATGTTATATTTTGTAAACATTGTCTATGTTTTCCACCAATACAAGGACGATGAGTTTTTGAAACCAACTGTTGAAGTAATGCAAAACAAATGGCTTGATTATTTTCAACAAATCCCACAAATTTATCTTATTGCATGTACATTAGATCCAAATGTCAAAATCACTGGTTGTCTGCAATTGTTAGAAGCATATTATCACACATATTTAGGTCAAGCACAAGTTTCTGCACTTGCTATTTCTGTTGAAACTGACCACAATTTGAGAGAGTTATACAAACTTCTACTCCGTTAAGCATTTTGATAAGGTTAGGTCATCTGAGCCAATACTCACCCGACATTCCACCTTCTCATCATCATTAAGGTTCAACCCAGTGGCAAGTATCCTCAAACGACCGAAACCTACAAACCTGGGATTGGCAGAATAGGATGATTACCTTCCGCACTTAATTTGAAAACAATGAGGAAAACATCCTCGAGTGGTGGAAGAACAAAAAAGGAAGATTCCCGATTTTATCCATATTGGCGCAAGAGATTTTGGCAGTTCCGGTCTCAACTGTCGCCTCCGAGGCCGCATTCAGTGCAGAGAGACGAGTCATCTCGGAGAAACGAAAAAGACTTACACCTAAAGCCGTTGAGGTTTGCGTTTGTAACTCGGATTGGGTATTTGCTGCTCTAAGGAAACAAGATATTAAAAGCTCCGATGATGAGGTCCTTTCTGATGATGACCAACAAGAGTAGATTGTAGGTTTTCATTGCAATTTAAAGAATGTAATTGATCTAATTATACTGCTAAGCATAGATATTAAGTTTTACCTTTTCATTTTTTTCATGGAACGTTTTGTCATTTTCAATTGTAAAGCATGTTCCAAATTATGTAAGTGCCGTTTGACTTTTTTATTAATAAAATTTATATCGGCGGTGGTGTTTCTTCTAAAGAAAATATATTTCATAAAATTACTATCAAATAACGATTGAAAACATATTAAAACACATTTTTTTAAAATCGGATTAACTTGGCCTAATTTGGACCCGCTCCCCGCCCTAGCCCGAGCTCGGGTTGGACCTGGCCCAGGCCCACCCACTTTGATGCGGGCTGTGCCCGAGTCCAGAAACTTCGACCCAGGCCGAGCTGGGTCCTGGCAAGGTCGGCCCACCAGCCACCACTAATTAGAGCTATTCCAATTTAATGACCACCTTATCTCTAAGCTGTTGCACTAGTTGAAATAACAAAAAACAATTCCATCAATGAATAAATCTCCATGAACAGCGCTCTAATCTAGGAAGCCGCTAGAGAGAGGCAGAAGGCAGACGTAAGATGTAACCCAGTAGCACTCTGCCTCAGCAAAAGTGAAAACAATAATAGGAAGTCTATAAATTTGACTGACTTTTGCTATGCCAAAAAAAAAAAGGTCTGCCATAGGGACTTGGTCGGAGACTCATGAGCTAAAGGAACTAGAAAGGAAGGCCGAAGAGCTAAAAAGTTTGATGAAGTTGATTATTAAGGGACGGGGGAAAACCATTGACGTCATCGCAAAGGTTAGTCAAATGTATGGACTTTTTATCATTATTTTCACTTTTGCCGAGGCAAAGTGCTATTGGGTTATGCCAGCCTTCGGCTTTTCTTTGGCAGAATTCCAGATTGGAGCGTTATTGATGGAGATTTATTCACTAATGGAGCTATGCCTTTTGCTATTTCAATTGGTGCAACAGCTCAAAGATAAGGTGGCCACTAAGTTGGAACAGCTTTATCCAGTCATTAAATAGCTCTAAAACATTGGTACTAATATATATATATACTACTTATATTTAATTTTTCGGATGTAGATTTTATTTTGGCCATGCTATGGTCTTGTTATTGGTTGTTGTAGGTTTAGTTGTTTAAGTTAGTGGAGGTCTGTATTGATGGACTGTTCTTTTCAATTTGCTGCTTGAGTAAATTAATTTGCCTACTCCATGCATATATATACTTGCAGCCATGTTTATTATTAGTTCTAAAATGATGTCAATCTTTGATTCCCAATATATATATGTAGTGCAAGATGAGTATGATTCTCCTGAACCCGTGCTGGCTGATGGTAGGGCCAATGCAATCTAGGACTTGTGAAGAAATATGAATGCATCAGGGCCAAGCTTGCCATCATGGAGAAGACAAGCTTAATTTTGTTCAACAAACATGGTCCTTACCATTTCACTGCCTACATGCTCGTGGCCTTCTTTTCCCTCTCTATCTTTGCTAGGTTTGAGTTCTTATCCATTCTCATGCAGGTGTAAGCTATAAAATGCAAAATGCTAGAATAAGTGAAGCAGAGGTCATTGCTTCAATCTGTTAATGGCTACACTCTCTCAT